>CAMRHE010001207.1:0-173112 GCA_947044405.1 Leptodactylus fallax | reverse complement strand
CTTGGTTACCTTGACCTCCACTTTCCGAGTCTTCCCATCATCACTAGGGACAACTTTAGTGATGAGACCCATAGGCCATTCATTCCGATGGACTTCTTTATCCCTTAGAAGGACGAGGTCACCCACCTGGAGATTAGGTTTTGGAGGTCTGCCATTTGTGATGGCTCTGTAGCATGTGGAGGTACTCTGTTTTCCAGCGGTGCCAGAACACATTGGACAGGTGTTGAACTTGTTTCCATTGGCGTCTGCAAATGTCACTGTGATCTAAGGTACGTGGAGAGGTAGCAGCAGTACCAATTTTCTGAGTAAGAAGCGTTGCTGGGGTTAAGATAATTGGAGATTCAGGGTCTGGAAGATACTGGGACAAGTGGCCTTGCATTGATTATCGCAGACACTTCAGCAAGAAAGGTTATTAACGTCTCATGGGTAAGCAGTGTCGACTTGTGGTCCATCAACATAGAGTCAAGGATTCTGCGTGTGATCCCAATCATACGTTCCCAGGAACCTCCCATATGGGATGAATGTGGAGGGTTAAACGTCCAAGTGCACCCATTGTTGGATAAGAAGTTGTCTAACTGCAGTTCTTTGCATGCTCCAACGAAGTTAGTGCCACAGTCAGACCTCAGTTGTTTGGCAGGTCCACGAATGGAGAAGAATCTTCGGAGGGCGTTGATAAAGCAAGATGAATCCATAGATTCAATTACTTCAATGTGTACTGCTCGAATGCTGAGACAGGTGAACAGCACAGCCCACCGTTTACTGTTTGCAGCTCCACCACGGGTTCTTCGTGTGATAACTGACCATGGACCAAAGACGTCCAACCCAACGTAAGTAAAGGGCGGATCAGTACTTAGACGGTCTGGAGGAAGGTTTGCCATTTGCTGCTGTTGGTGTCTTCCCCTTAACTTGTGGCACTTAACACATTTATGGATCACAGAGGAGATGTGTCTCTTCATTCCCACAATCCAGAAACCGGCTGACCTGATGGCACCTTCAGTAAAATGTCTTCCTTGGTGCTGTACCTTCTCGTGGTAATGTCGGATCAGCAGAGCAGAAATGTAATGTCCACCTGGAATGATCACTGGGTTCTGTTCCTTGCTACACAAGTCAGACTTTCCAATCTGGCCGCCCACTCTCAATAATTCGTGGTGGTCGATTACGGGGTTTAGTTTGTAAAGTGCACTGTTCCTGGACAGATCGATGCTCCGTGAGATACTGTCAATCTCTTGATGATATACCTCTTGTTGAACACTCCAGATGATAACTTGCTCGGCGTGTTCAATGTCCGCTGCGGTAGGGTGTTTCGTACACATATGCCAGCCATGACACTCCGTTGATCTGTCCTTCGCAAAGCACTGAGCGATGTGAAACAGTCGGGCAACAGCTCTCACAATGGATGACCAGGTTGAGAAACGTTCAAAGCGATGTGGCTCCAGCTTCGCCTTTGGAATCACAGAAGTGTAGAGTGTGGAGGTCATAGGCCTGATTTCCTTGTCAGACTCGAGATCCACTAAATTGTAGACAGCATTGTTAGGAGTCAAGCAGGGATCTTCATACAGGAAACTTGGAGGCGACAGCCACATATGGTCTAAAAGGTGCGCTGTCGGTGCAGGCCTTGTACCACGGTCAGCTGGGTTAAGTTGTGTGGAGACATAATGCCACTGATCAGGGGCAGAGAAACTTCGGATACGTTCCACTCTGTTTCCAACATACACATAAAATTGTCTTGTTTGATTGTGTATATAGCCAAGGACAACTCTGCTATCAGTGTAGAATGTAAATGAATCAATGGCAATGTCCATTTCATCTCTTATTGCTTCAGCAATTTCTACTGCAAGCACAGCTGCACAAAGTTCGAGTCGCGGAATGGAGTGTGCAGGTTTTGGGGGTCAGTTTGGCCTTACCAAGAACAAATCCACAGTGTAGCTCATGATTGGCTCCTAATATCCTCAGATAGGCCACTGCAGCTATAGCTTCCACTGATGCATCAGAGAAGATGTGGATTTCCTTCCTTACTGCCGCTGAAAGGGAGCTGGGTACATAACAACGTGGAACCTGGAGTTGTTCCAATACTTGCAAAGAGCTTTTCCATTTTTCCCACCTTTGTTGTTTCTCAGCAGGCAGTGGAGTGTCCCAGTCCATGTTCTCAGTGGTAAGCTGTCTTAGTAGTAGCTTGCCTTGAATGGTGATGGGAGCAATGAAACCAAGAGGATCATAAATGCTGTTCACAACAGATAAAACTCCTCGTTTGGTGAAAGGTTTGTCACAAGAAGACACTTGGAATGTGAACGTGTCTTGTTCAGTGTTCCATAGCAATCCTAGGCTGCGTTGCATAGGAGGAGCATCAGAACTGAGATCAAGATCCTTCAAGTTGATTGCATGATCATCAGAGGGAAATGCCTTCATTACCTCCATATTGTTGGAGATGATCTTGTGAAGTCTGAGGTTAGCTACAGACAGCATTTCCTGTGTTCTAGAGAGGAGATCAATCACTTCTTCACTTGCAGGTAAGGATTTAAGACCATCATCAACATAGAAGTTCCTCTCAACAAACTGACGAGCATCAGAGCCATACTCTTTCTCACCTTCTTGGGCGGTCCTTCTCAGTCCATAGATCGCTACTGCAGGAGATGGGCTATTGCCAAAGACATGTACCTTCATCCGGTAATCTATGACTTCATTGTTGACATCATTGTCCTTATGCCATAGGAACCTGAGATAGTTTCTGTCATCATCCTTAACAATGAAGCAATGAAACATCTGTTGGATGTCGGCCATCACTGCAACTGGTTCCTGTCTGAAACGGATTAAGACTCCTATGAGGCTGTTGTTTAGGTTAGGACCAGTGAGGAGCAGGTTGTTGAGAGAGACGCCTTCATACTGAGCACTAGAATCGAACACGACCCTGATTTGGTCAGGTTTGCGAGGGTGATACACGCCAAATGATGGAAGGTACCAGCATTCTTCTCCTTCCTTTAGTGGAGGTGCAGGTTCTGCATGATCTCTCTCAAATACCTTCTGCATGAAACCTACAAAGTGTTTCTCCATCTCTGGTTTCCTCTTGAGGGTACGTTTTAAAGAGGAAAATCTAGAAACTGCTTGCTTCAGATTGTTTGGTAGTTTTGATCTCGGGGAGCGGAAAGGTAAGGGTGCTACCCAGCTGTTGGAATCATCTTGAATGAATTCCTTGTCCATAAGTTTGAGAAATTCTTTATCAGCTATAGCCGGTGCCAGCTTGTTGTCATCACTTGTTGTATTGAACACTGTTAATCCAAGGGTGTCGTCCCCAGGCAGGAAAGTATTCACGTTGTCTCGGTGATTATGCAGCCACTTACTGTTGCTTATCTTCTCTTTCACTTGGTAGTGATGTGGACATGGCTGAAAACAAGTGCTGCGACCATTTGGTAACATATGCGTCTTAAATGAAGAAATATTGGTGGGCCTTTTCATCCTACCTATGCAGACGTTGCCAATGATTACCCATCCTAGATCGAGGCGCTGGGCAAATGGTGCATCATGTGGTCCATTAATTTGCTGGCGTATTTTGTGCAGTCTGAGAGTGTCTCTACCTAGCAGAACTAGAATGTCTGCATTTTTGTCAAGGGATGATATTTCACTGGCTATAGCCCTTAGATGAGGGTGCTGGAAAGCCGCCTCTGGTGTGGGTATCTCTTCTCTGTTTGATGGTATCTGGTTGCACTCAACAAGTGTGGGCAAAGGTATCTCCAAATTGCCCTTGAGAGAAGCTATTACAAGACCACTGGCCCTTCTTCCTGAAACCTCTGATATGCCACTACAAGTACCCAAGGTATATGGATAAGTATCACCCTTTAAGTTAAACAGATCAAAGAGTTCTGACCTTGCAAGTGAGTGGTTGCTCTGGTCGTCCAAGATGGCATACACCCTCAGAGCCCTTTCTGGTTGGCCCTTGGGGTATATATTGACTAGGCATATCCTTGCACAGGACTTGTCACAAAGGTCTTCTCCGCAGACTTCTGTACATGAGGAAGATACTGTGGTAGTATTTGCTGCTTGATCTGTGTTCTCCCCGCCATGCTTAGTTGGGGAAGGGGAACCTCTAGGTGGTGTGGCACTAGGCTGGGATGGATGAAGAGCTTGTACATGGTTCTCACTGCCACACTCTATACACTTAATAGCAATTTTACAGTCTCTAGCAACATGTTCAGTAGAGGCACAACATTTGAAACATATCCCTAGTTTCTTTAGAAGCTCTTTACGTTCCTGGATTGGTTTCCTCCTGAAGCCAATACACTTCTTGAGGGGATGAGGCTTCTTGTGAATAGGACACAGATGGTTAGGATTTTCTACCTTTTCGTCTTGGTTGCTGTTGCAACTGCTTTCTTCTGGTGCTGATGTAGGTATAGGAAGAATATCAGTCTTTTTCACCGAAACTGGGCCTCTGCGGTTTCTGTAGTTAGAATGTGAGCTGTCATACTTAATAGGAGGTGAACCAGGAACACTGGGATCCCCATAGGAAAAGCTTGGGTCATTCTTGGATTCTGCAATGTTCTTGATAAACTCACAGAAGTAGGAAAATGGAGGAAAGGAGACTTGATTCTCATTTTTGTATCTTGACCCAACTGTGGTCCACCTTTCTTGAATATTATATGGCAACTTGGTGACTATCGGGTTTACCCCACGAGCAGTGTCCAGGTAACTGAGGCCCGGTAGGAGAGTGTCCGCCTTAGCCAGTAGGAGCTCCATGAGTAGGTCACTAAGTTCTTGAAATTTCTGATGATCCTTACCAGATATCTTTGGAAACCCTTGCAACCGTTTGAACAGAGCATTCTCTATTGCTTCAGGACTGCCATAGGTTTTCTCCAGTCTTTCCCAAGCAGCGGTAAGGCCTGCTATGGGGTTGTAAATGTGGATGGATCTGAGTCTTTTAGCAAGTTCTGTGGACTGTGGGCCAAGCCACCGGATAAGCAAATCTAATTCTTCAGCTGCAGTAATGCCAAGGTCACTAATTGCAGTTTTGAAGGCACATTTCCAGCCTCTGTAGTTCTCAGATTGGTCATCGAACGTTGTGAGTCCAGTCTTAGTAAGCTCACGGCGAACCATGTACCTTGCAAACTCTGACATGTCTGTTCTCTCTGACTTTAAATATTGAGTTACTGGCTGAGTAGCGGTGATTACGTTGTTAGTGGGGTTCTGGTTAACAGAGGTAGGTAGTGTAGGGGCTGCGTAGGCATTCAGCCTAGGAGCTAGCTTAAAGTCCATAGGTTTAGCCACATATGGATGTGAGACTGGACGGTTGTTTGCAGTCTGGTAGTATGGTGTCACATTGGTGTTTACCTGAGTATCAGTATATTGCATTTGCTGAGGTGGAAGGCTTTGGGAATCCATGAAGGAAGAAGAAACTGGATGCTGGACAGGCAGGGCATTGTACTGACCTTGAATGCGGTGTGCTGCAGAAGATACTGTGCCCTGTTGCTCTGGAGAAATGTTGTCCCTGACAGGAACATTTGTGACAAATAGGGATTCACTGCTTTGGCTTAGTACATAGTCTCTTGTGCGCTTGAGGGGATCCTCTGCTTCCACATCACACAAACTGGTGCTGTCACTTTCACTTCCACTGATGGCCTGTTCTAAAATGCTTAACCTTGCCATGGCTGCAGCGTGCTCATTCTGTTTCTCTAGAGCCTCTAGTTCTGCTCTTTTTTGAGCTGCATTAGCTTCCATTTCTGCTTTCTGTTGAGCTGGCCTGCTCCCCTTAGCTTCCATCGCTGCTTTCTGTTGTGCAAAGGCTGCCTGTATCTTAGTAGCTTCCGCCTCTGCACGTACTTTTATAAGTTGCTCACTGAGTGTGGAAGATTTTGAGGAACGTGACTTAGATGTACGCTTTGAACGCTTGGTAGACTCAGAAACATGGGATGCCATTTCCTGCAGTTGCGCAATTCTTGCCTCTGTCCTTAACTTAGTTTCATGTACTAAGCTGTCTCGTTCTGAATTGAGATGCTGGAAGCTTTGCAATTCAGCTAAAGAATCGTCTGTATGAAATTTCCTCAATATGCTTTCATACTCCTCAGCTTTCATTTTATAATGTCCATGCATAGCACAAAGCTGTCGCAGAGCTCCCTCTAGTGGTGATACATGGTATGCAGGCAAGCACATGGCAGACATCTTAGTCTGTATTTTCCGCCACCATTTTGAGAGTTCACAGGAAAGTTCATGCTTTAAACCTTCTAGATTGTCTCTAACCTGTTTAATTGAGCGTCTAGCCTTCTCACTGGGCTGCAGACTGAGGTCCATGCTACCTTGTGCTTCAGGGTGCCCTTCAGCCATGATGCAACACAAACAGGATAAATATAACTTTGCTGGAGTAAGATGGCTGCTTGATAGAATCTTCTTATGCTGAGGGAGTCTGAGCTGCAGATGCAACTTACACAATGCTGATTCCTTCTGGCTTCAGGTAACTTGCTGTGACTGACTGTATGTCAGAAGTTGGTGAACTGTCTTACAGCCGTATCTGGCAGTCTTTATGCATCATTTTTCACTGTTCTGACTCAATAGCTTGGCTGCAAATGTGAGGTTGTGAGAGTGTCCTGTAGTCTCTATGCTAACCAGCAATTTACACCAAGATATCTATCAGATAGTGTTCAACTCAACTGAGGAGGTGTAGATAAGATTCCAGATGCTTTAATCCAGGTAAATCTTGTAGAACCTCATACAGCAGTAGGTGAAAAATGATGAAATACCAGGAGCTGAGCAGACATGTTGCTTACAAAGAAGTGAAACTAAACTGAGGGGGAGAGAGGAGGAGCTACAGCATCACAGCTAAGGATACAGAGAGAGAGAAGGGACAAACTACAAAGACAAACAGTATCACAGATACATGTCAGTGAATTAAACCGAGTCCTGGGACATGACAGTCACCACAGCACCATCTGTACAGCCTCTACCCCCACCTTCTGTCTCCATTCCACTTCCCTTATAGATTGTAAGCCCTTGCGGGCAGGGCCCTCTATCCCACTGTGCCAGTTGGTCACAGTTAGTATTGTATTGTTTTGTATATTTTGTGTGCCGTATGTAAACCCTCAAATGTACAACTTCATGGAATTAATATAATAATGTGCAGTACCATAGAATTAATATAATAATGTCCGTCACTATGGAATTAATATAATAATGTCCAGCACCATGGGATTAATATAGTAATGTACAGATCACCATGGAATTAATGGTGCACTATAAATAAATAATAATAATAATAGTAATAATACTCACATGCCCTTGTAAAGCAAATGGACAGCATAGAAACAGTTATATGTTACATGACTGCCCATATAATATTCAACTAAATAAGATTGTGCAATTTCCTTGGTTTTATAGTTTTGTTCTTTAACTCCTTCCAAAACTGCAGAAGGCAGAGACTACGAACCTAAAATATAAAAATATTACTATATACAGTATCTTATTACATAAATTATTATCATTTCATAATGTTATATAATGTTTTTTATGTTCTTCTGGGTCTACTTGTACCCCTAATCCATTTAAAGTCCTTTTTTAGATTACATTATGGCTAGAATATGTCCGGCCATGGGACTGTCTGATTGATGATGATAAGATCATTCTTATGAGCAATCCCACCATCCACACTAACAACTAAAGTGCCCACTAGAGGGGGCACTTTTTAGTTAATAAAAAAAGTAGTACAGTGAGTCTGTGCAAGTTGGCTGATGATTGTCCAAAAGCTGCAAAATATGACAAACACTGGTATTTTTGGCAACCAGACAAAAGTATCCAGCATGGCTGATCTGTTTTCTGCAGACTATGGACTGTCATCAGCCAGACGTGAATAGTCGGACATCTACATGCCTGATAGACAGATGTTCATTGGCTGAAATAGCAAGTCCTGCTGAAAGTGTCTTCTGCCAAAGGGTGAACTGTTGTCATAAAGGGATGGACATGGTTGGTCACAATGGTTAAGTAAGCTCTACTGAGTAAATATCCAACCTCAGGTATCAGATGACCCAAGAAAACATTCTTCACACCATCAATCCAACTCCATGTTAACTGTTGACCCCTGGCAGGAAAGATTCATTGATTCCTGCTGCTTGCACCATACTCTGACCTTCCCATCAGTATGCTGCATCAGAAATATAAGATTCCTCTCACCAGGAAATATTATTTCAATGCTCAATGATAACGTTTTTGCTCTCTCCTGTCTGGAGTTCTGTCTATGTTTCCCTTAGACACCAATGGCAGTGGATCTGGTTGTCTTCTGTTATATCCCATCCATTACATCTAGACATAGTGGAGTGCAAGTGTTGTATCTGGATGCAGTTTTCTTGACTGTGCACCGCCTGTTCATCAGAACGATTCCTTCTCTGACCTCTTTCATAGATGAGTTGTTTCCATCCCCCTGATCGCAACACTTTCTGTCTGTTCTCCACATTGTTGCCAGAGGCGTAGATAGTTTTTTCATTACCTGGGGCAAAGATTTACTCACCCCCCTCTGAAACTTAACTCCATTTACTGCCCCCCACCAGCCCCAATTAATGTAATGTAACTATTTACACATGCACAAATGTTGAGGTGTTCTCTATGAAAATGTTATGGCTTTGCTGCAGATTTCACCACTTTGTGCATTGAGTGGATAAGACATTGTAAAATCTCCTTCACTTTGCTGCTACTGTAAGACTCTATTCACATGACCAGAATTCACTACCAAGGGCTGTCCATGATCTGTGAAAATGTAGAACATGCTCTACAGATCTACAGATCATAAACTCCATTCTGTTTTCACAGTCCAACTTTTTCATTAAAAGTCAATGGGACCATGAAAAAAAGCAGATGCCACGTAGGAAGCCAAACCAGCCATGTCAGCTGTTGGGCCCGAACAATCAGAAAGTGATTAATAGAGATGGTCAATTCAGATCTGACCCAAAATGTAATGTCTCCCTTCATCTGCCCCAGTTTTAAGTCCCCCACAGTTTAATGTCCCCCTTCAACTACCACCCACATTTTAATGCCCCCTTCCAGTTGCCACCACAGTTTAATGTCCCCCTGCAGCTGCCACAGTTTGATGTTCCCCCTCTAACTGCCCCCACAATTCCATGTCTCCCTACATATACCCCCAGTTTAAAGTCTCCCCTTCAGCTGCCCCCACAGTTTAAAGTCCCCTCCTGCTAACAAACAAACATAAAAAACTAATACTCACCTAGCCCTGTTCCTGCTGATCTTCTCTCTGCTCCTGGAAACTTTAGGGAGTTGCAGGCACAATGAGAGTGACGTCATCACATCACACCTATTACTGCCAGAGCAGAAACGGGGGCCGAGTAGTAAAGCAGGGAGCAGATGAGTTGAAACCAGGACATAGCAGAACATACTGGAACAGGACCCAGAATCTGGGACTGTCCCACTGATTCCAGGATGGTTGGGAGGTATGCTCTAAAGCCCTGGGTCTTAAAAACCCCTACCAAGGGGTATGAGGAAAAGGGGAATCTCGGACAGAATATTGAGCATTAATTGCAAGGCATAGTTGGAGATACTAAAGAAAAATTGTACTGGCAATGATATACTTTATTTTTAAGATCATCAAAGGCAAAGAGGGCATTCTGTTGGTAAATATCGCTGGGTATCTGAACACCAGCCTGCGGCGAGAAGCATGTATGGTCTAGGGAACTCAAATGCTGCAAAAGGGGGTTGTTATATAGAGACATATCTGCTACAATGTCCCCAAACTGTGCAAGTTCCCTGGCAGCCTGTCAAAGAAAGTATCACTATGCAAAGTACCTGCACTGAATGTCTCCTTACACAGTGCCTGTCAGAGAGTATCACTATATACAGTGCCTGCACCGAATGTCTCCATACACATTGCCTGTCAGAGAGTATCACTATATACAGTGCCTGTCAGAGAGTATCACTATATACAGTGCCTGTCAGAGAGTATCACTATATACAGTGCCTGCACCAAATGTCTCCATACACAGTGCCTGTCAGAGAGTATCACTATATAAAGTGCCTGTCAGAGAGTATCACTATATACATTGCCTGTCAGAGAGTATCACTATATACAGTACCTGCACCCAATGTCTCCATACACAGAGCCTGTCAGAGAGTATCACTATATACAGTGCCTGCACCGAATGTCTCCATACACAGTGCCTGTCAGAGAGTATCACTATATACAGCGCCTGTCAGAGAGTATCACTATATACAGTACCTGCACCCAATGTCTCCATACACAGAGCCTGTCAGAGAATATCACTATATACAGTGCCTGTCAGAGAGTATCACTATATACAGTGCCTGTCAGAGAGTATCACTATATACAGTGCCTGCACTGAATGTCTCTATACACAGTGCCTGTCAGAGAGTATCACTATATACAGTGCCTGCACCGAATGTCTCCATACACAGAGCCTGTCAGAGAGTATCACTATATACAGTGCCTGTCAGAGAGTATCACTATATACAGTGCCTGCACCCAATGTCTCCATACACAGTGCCTGTCAGAGAGTATCACTATATACAGTGCCTGTCAGAGAGTATCACTATATACAGTGCCTGTCAGAGAGTATCACTATATACAGTGCCTGCACCCAATGTCTCCATACACAGTGCCTGTCAGAGAGTATCACTATATACAGTGCCTGTCAGAGAGTATCACTATATACAGAGCCTGTCAGAGAGTATCACTATATACAGTGCCTGTCAGAGAGTATCACTATATACAGTGCCTGCACCGAATGTCTCCATACACAGAGCCTGTCAGAGAGTATCACTATATACAGTGCCTGTCAGAGAGTATCACTATATACAGTACCTGCACCCAATGTCTCTATACACAGAGCCTGTCAGAGAATATCACTATATACAGTGCCTGTCAGAGTATCACGATATACGGTGCCTGTCAGAGAGTATCACTATATACAGTGCCTGCACTGAATGTCTCTATACACAGTGCCTGTCAGAGAGTATCACTATATACATTGCCTGTCAGAGAGTATCACTATATACAGTGCCTGCACCCAATGTCTCCATACACAGTGCCTGTCAGAGAGTATCACTATATACAGTGCCTGCACCGAATGTCTCCATACACAGCCTGTCAGAGAGTATCACTATATACAGTGCCTGTCAGAGAGTATCACTATATACAGTACCTGCACCCAATGTCTCCATACACAGAGCCTGTCAGAGAATATCACTATATACAGTGCCTGTCAGAGTATCACTATATACAGTGCCTGCACCAAATGTCTCCATACACAGTGTCTGTCAGAGAGTATCACTATATATAGTGCCTGCACCGAATGTCTCCATATACAGTGCCTGTCAGAGAGTATCACTATATACAGTGCCTGCACCGAATGTCTCCATACACAGAGCCTGTCAGAGAGTATCACTATATACAGTGCCTGTCAGAGAGTATCACTATATACAGTACCTGCACCCAATGTCTCTATACACAGAGCCTGTCAGAGAATATCACTATATACAGTGCCTGTCAGAGTATCACGATATACGGTGCCTGTCAGAGAGTATCACTATATACAGTGCCTGCACTGAATGTCTCTATACACAGTGCCTGTCAGAGAGTATCACTATATACAGTGCCTGTCAGAGAGTATCACTATATACAGTGCCTGCACCGAATGTCTCCATACACAGAGCCTGTCAGAGAGTATCACTATATACAGTGCCTACACCGAATGTCTCCATACACAGTGCCTGTCAGAGAGTATCACTATATATAGTGCCTGCACCGAATGTCTCCATATACAGTGCCTGTCAGAGAGTATCACTATATACAGTGCCTGTCAGAGTATCACTATATACAGTGCCTGCACCGAATGTCTCCATACACAGTGCCTGTCAGAGAGTATCACTATATACAGTGCCTGTCAGAGAGTATCACTATATACAGTGCCTGTCAGAGAGTATCACTATATACAATGCCTGCACCCAATGTCTCCATACACAGTGCCTGTCAGAGAGTATCACTATATACAGTGCCTGTCAGAGAGTATCACTATATACAGTACCTGCACCCAATGTCTCCATACACAGAGCCTGTCAGAGAGTATCACTATATACAGTGCTGTCAGAGAGTATCACTATATACAGTGCCTGCACCCAATGTCTCCATACACAGTGCCTGTCAGAGAGTATCACTATATACAGTGCCTGTCAGAGAGTATCACTATATACAGTACCTGCACCCAATGTCTCCATACACAGAGCCTGTCAGAGAGTATCACTATATACAGTGCCTGTCAGAGAGTATCACTATATACAGTGCCTGACAGAGAGTATCACTATATACAGTGCCTGCACCGAATGTCTCCATACACAGAGCCTGTCAGAGAGTATCACTATATACAGTGCCTGCACCGAATGTCTCCATACACAAAGCCTGTCAGAGAGTATCACTATATACAGTGCCTGTCAGAGAGTATCACTATATACAGTACCTGCACCCAATGTCTCCATACACAGAGCCTGTCAGAGAGTATCACTATATACAGTGCCTGCACCGAATGTCTCCATACACAGAGCCTGTCAGAGAGTATCACTATATACAGTGCCTGCACCGAATGTCTCCATACACAGTGCCTGTCAGAGAGTATCACTATATACAGTACCTGCACCCAATGTCTCCATACACAGAGCCTGTCAGAGAATATCACTATATACAGTGCCTGTCAGAGAGTATCACTATATACAGTGCCTGTCAGAGAGTATCACTATATACAGTGCCTGCACCAAATGTCTCCATACACAGTGTCTGTCAGAGAGTATCACTATATATACTGCCTGCACCGAATGTCTCCATATACAGTGCCTGTCAGAGAGTATCACTATATACAGTGCCTGTCAGAGAGTATCACTATATACAGTGCCTGCACCAAATGTCTCCATACACAGTGTCTGTCAGAGAGTATCACTATATATAGTGCCTGCACCGAATGTCTCCATACACAGAGCCGTTCAGAGAGTATCACTATATACAGTGCCTGCACCGAATGTCTCCATACACAGTGCCTGTCAGAGAGTATCACTATATACAGTGCCTGCACCGAATGTCTCCATACACAGAGCCTGTCAGAGAGTATCACTATATACAGTGCCTGCACCGAATGTCTCCATACACAGAGCCTGTCAGAGAATATCACTATATACAGTGCCTGTCAGAGTATCACTATATACAGTGCCTGCACCGAATGTCTCCATACACAGTGCCTGTCAGAGAGTATCACTATATACAGTGCCTGTCAGAGTATCACTATATACAGTGCCTGCACCGAATGTCTCCATACACAGTGCCTGTCAGAGAGTATCACTATATACAGTGCCTGTCAGAGAGTATCACTATATACAGTGCCTGTCAGAGAGTATCACTATATACAGTGCCTGTCAGAGAGTATCACTATATACAGCGCCTGTCATAGAGTATCACTATATACAGTGCCTGCCAGAGAGTATCACTATATACAGCGCCTGTCAGAGAGTATCACTATATACAGCGCCTGTCATAGAGTATCACTATATACAGTGCCTGCCAGAGAGTATCACTATATACAGTGCCTGTCAGAGAGTATCACTATATACAGTGCCTGCACCGAATGTCTCCATACACAGTGCCTGTCAGAGAGTATCACTATATACAGCGCCTGTCATAGAGTATCACTATATACAGTGCCTGTCAGAGAGTATCACTATACACAGTGCCTGTCAGGGGGTGTCATCATACACAGCAGGGGTTACCATTGACATTAAATCCAGGGTCTGCTTGTCAACACTCAAGGGATTCTTCCAAATGCCTCTATGAAGGCTCACATAGGTCAGTTACAGGTCTAGGTGTATAAAGACCATTATAAAACACTCTGTACTGTCCAGTCATATCTCTGTACATAGTTATTAGAGCGCCCCCTAGACATCTTTCTTAAAAGCTGAATAACCAGACACATTGTGTTGTCGTATTAGAGGGAAAAGTCCATGTAATGTGGGTGCAGAATACAACTCTATATACATTATTGCCATGATGGACACATAGAGGAAGGTTTGGGGGATCTTCAGCTCATGGTCCTGGACGTTGCTTGGTTAGTGAATACATAAATGTGATCACTGTTGTTTAGGACAAGATGGAGTAACAGATATAGAAGGAAGATCCTGCAGAGGACGAGAGTCAAGGACACAGACACATATTGGTGATCACAGATGTGCCAGGTAATGTATGTAGTAATGGATCCAGAGCGAGCCAACACAGTACAAAGACTCCAGTATACTCCATGTACTGTGACTATAGGGGAGTGTAAGAGAGATTTCTACTAATATTATGTGAGGATAGAAAAGACTATTATATTATATCCCAGTTATTGGCCAATCCTTCTGTACAGTCTATTGTATCACTGGGATCTGCTGCCTATAAGTTACATCTCCAGGACACATAGTACATCACATTGTCACTGCTGGACGGGTGTTGGAGTCTTCACTGACTACTGAGGTCTTATCGGTGAGTTATCATTTATTTCATGTATTACTGATATGATCTGACTAAGAAGCGATGAATGTTTATACATGTATCAGTAATCTCTGCCTTGTTTCCTTGTCTTTTTCTTTTGAAGTTTTTGTATTTGATTATTTTTTTTTTATTATATTTTAAACAGACCATTCTCATCCCTGGGCTGGGTTTGGTATTGCAGGTCCTTGCAGTGATTAGGTTTGAGCTGCAATATCAGGCTAAGTCCATGGATAAGGGTGGCGCTGTTTTTTGGACCAAACAAAGCCTTTTTGTAATCATGGACTATCCCTGAGATAAATACATTTATATAGAGGTCAGTGAGGTCTGTGTCTTGTGTATATATTTGTACATATGGTGTATACGGTAAGTAAAGCTGTAATAGGGTCCCTGATACTTCTCACCCACTAAGTGGATGTTCTGTCTGTTTTCTAGACTTGAGGATTTATCCTGAGATGGCTTTGCTGAGATTCTTCCCAGTGATGGTGACAGGTACAGCAGAATTCTGTATATTATTGTGGGGACAGATAAGCCGGAGATAATACTGATATTGTACATTACAGGGCTCAGTCATTTAGGTTGTATTTATAGGATCTGTATTTCAGGTTAACACTTAGAATATATTCTTGACCTTGTAACACATCTTAAATATCAAATTAAGCAAATTTGGTATATAGTCCTGGTTATATATCTTGTGTATATCTCCTATGTAGTACTATGTGTCACCATGGTAACAGACTACTAATAAACCATATGTAGTCTGATCCTGCAGTTATGTGATATTTTACTCCCTTTGTCCCCTCGGTAACCCTATAGGCAGTGGAAGAGGAGCAGATGGAAGGGAGTAACAAGGTGATTGGGAATTGTCATCTTCATCTCTTTTCTAACCTTACTTACTTTCTTTCTCCAGTTCTGCTTTGTCTGACTTTGTTCATACCAGGAGCTATAACAGGTAAGACACATTACTGTAAATCATTGTTCTCCAAATTATTTATTTCCAGCTGTTGCAAAATTAAAACTCTCTGTATCCCAGGTCAGGCTGGGACTTGTAGTTCCACATCAGCAGGGGAGTCATTGCTTGCACCTCTGCACTATTCTGTCAGCTTTTGCACAGTTATGCTACTCCATGAATTCCTGATGATTTCTATCATCCATAATCCCCAGGACCGCTGCAGATTTTTTTTTTTGCTATTTTTTTAGCAAATAATAAAAATAGCAAAGAAACAAAAGTGTCTCCTGGTCAGTGAGTATTTGACTAGAGCTATGTCAGTCAGCTTACAGTACATGATAAGACTTTTTTTCTGATTAGCGCAGGCTAGACTGTATATTGGGTGAACACACGCACACAAAAAAAACAAACACTTAAATAACGGAGATTTTTTTTTTTTAGATTAGCGGAGGCTGCACTACTGTGTATAAATGTGCACTTGCACAGCATAAAAAGAATGCTTAAGCAATGAATATTTGTTTCAGATATACAACACTCCGTCACGTGATGTATTTGGTAACCAGAGCATAAAAAAAACAAAAAAACAAAAGAAAAAGAAACATAAAATTACAAGAATTTTCTTTCCAGATCAGTACAGGCAGAATCAGTGTTTTCCTGTATTTAATAAAAAAAAAAGTAAACTCTTGCCCCAAAAAGTCTTTAACAAAAGATTGTCTTGTCAGTAAGAAATATACTTAAAGACTCTGTATATAGATGAAACTGCTCTATTGCAAAACAGAAAAAAATGTTTATTAGCAATGAAAGTGATTTTGAAATTGCAGAATTTCTGCTGCGGATCTTTTTGCACAGTGTGGATGGGATTAGCCAGATTCCCATCCACTTTGTAGGTAATGCAAAAAACAGCGTTTTTCCCGCAGCCAAAATGCTGAGTTTTTGCTACATTTGGCCCCATCCTAAAAAAGAAATATAGTAGCTATGCCCTCAGCCCCTTACTCTCTCTTATCTCTGTTTTCTAGAACTAATCTGCCTATATAACTTCTTGATCCGAGTTCTCCTAGTCCTCTAACTATTGCTGGAATTTTTATTTCTTTGTCAGAACTGTGCACCTCCTTATATAGATCATGTGACATCAGCACTGTAAGCTCCACCTACCGCTGTCTATTGGCTGAGCAGCTGTCAGGTGTTGCTACAACGTCACAGACAGTGCCTGGCCACACATGTGGCCATTTTAGTTTGTCCGAGAAGAACTGCCATTTGTTTGGTTTTGTTAAAAACCAAATAATTTGTAATAATCGGGACAAACCCAAATGTTACAAGGAGGAGTTCTGTGGTAGGAAAAAATCTAAATGCTAAAAATAAATGTCAATATATATTCATAAAAATATAGAAGAAATAAAACACTCCAAGTAATCCCACAAGAAATAAATTGTGCACAAATGGCCGATGTTGTATCCTGAACCGTGATCATGGACAACCAGAAAGTAAATGTGCGAGACAGCGGAAGCCTTGGCCATTACTGCACAATGTATTATCTATGGCAGGACATAACTGCTTGTATTCTTTGGAGTCTTCTGGTTTCTTCTACATTTCTTATTGATATATAGTGACAGTGATTTTTATTGTAATCACTTACATTACTTAGATTTATTTCTTTACACATTTATTTTTTGGTGCAGATCAATGTCCACCCAACAGCATTCTTGGAAGAGGACAATGTTTGGCTATCTGTGGATGCTCTGAGAAGTATTGTCCTCCACCACCAGTGGGTTTAGCATGGTACATTCCAGATGTATTTCTATCTGGCCTTTGCATTTGTGCTGAAGGATTGGTTCTAAGCCCTGATTATACATGTATTTCACCTTCACAATGTCCATCTAATGTTGATGCTACTTTTTCACTTTTGTGTAGGTTACAAAGTTCATGGTGAACATGACTTTTACCACATTAAATACACAATTGCTAATCACGTTAATTTGACATTTCTCCATTAGTTTTAATGGCTTTTGTCCTGAGTTATCACAGTGCAGCAAGTTATCAGATGGAAGTTGTCTATATTTGTATATTCTCCACAATAAATCTCTGAATAAAGCTGTATAATCTACAATTGTCAATCAAAAAAGGCAAAAATTAGCTTTTAAGAAAATGAAAAAATAAATATATAACAAATTCTTCAATATGTGTCCTTTGAGATCAGTCATTTCCTCACTGTCACTTTACTCTGTCCTGTTGTAAGGCACTTGGGAGTAGCAGAAGCCCTTCCCCACAATTCTAATGGAAAAGGGGACCTGTCACATGAAAAATGCAGATGTGTAGGCAGCATGTTATAGAGCAGGAGGAGCTGAGCAGGTTGTATATAGTATCCTCTCTACAGGCAGCTTGTTATAGAGCAGGAGGAGCAGAAAAGGTTGTATATAGTGTCCGATCTACAGGAAGAATGTTATAGAGCAGGAGGAGCAGGACAGGTTATACATAGTGTGCTATATACAGGCAGCATGTTATAGATCAGGAGATGCTGAACAGACTGATGTATAGGTGTGTGGGAGAAGATTCAGTATATCCTGTCATTTATCCATAGATATATCTGCTCTCTATAGGCTGAGAAGTCAAGGAGGCGGAGCTAGCAGTGATTGACAGCTATCTCTGTATGTGCAGTCATAGAGGGGAGGTTGTCAGTCAATGATAGCTCCGCCTGCTTGACAACTCAGCATAGGAAGAGCAGAGTTTTCAATAGATAAATGACAGGTTATACTGAATCTTCTCCCACATACCTATACATCAGTCTGCTCAGCTCCTCCTGCTCTATAACATGCTGCCTGTATATTGTATAGCATTGTCCATGTGACAGGTTCCCTTTAGATATTGTAACACAGCTCAGTAATGTACATAGTCTTCCATATACTATTTCTACTTCACCATATACTGTATGTGACATGTTCTTGGGGAAATAAAGGGGGTCTTTCTTCCTGGGGTCTAGTATTATCTTATTATTGTTTGCAGGACAAATTGTACTTTGTAATGTACAATTTACTTGGAAGCTGGAAAAAAATTCAGAATGAGGTGGAATTGGAAAAAAACACATTTGCTTCAATTTCATATGGGTTTAATTTTTACGGCATTCACTATGTGGTAAAAATGACATGTTACCTGTATTCTGCGGGTCAGTACGATCGCGGCGATACCAAATTTATATAGTATTTGTAATGTTTTGATACCTTTTAAAAAATTAAAAACTTTGCAAAATAGAAAAAATATTTGTGTCACCATATTGTGACACCTGTAACTTTTTTTATATTTATGTGTATGGAGCTGAGTTTGGCGTCTTTTGTATGCGGGACAAGATGGTGTTTTTATTGATACCATTTTGGGGAAGTTATGATGGTTTGATCAATTTTTATTCATTTTTTATAGGAGGGTAAAAGCTGAAAAACAGCCATTTGGCCGGTTTAATTTTTTCCCTTGCTATACCGTTCACCGTATGGGATAAATAATTTTGTATTTAAGGCTGAGGCCCCACGTTGCGGAAACACAGCTTTTTTTGTTGCAGATTTTGTTGCGTTTTTTTGAGCCAAAGCCAAGAATAGCTACAAATGGACTGGGAAATATCTAGGAAGCTTCTTATACTTCTCCCTTCTCCTCAATCCACTCCTGGCTTTGGCTCAAAAAACCGCAACAAAATCTGCAGCAAAAAAGCTGCGTTTCCGCAACGTGGGGCCTCGGCCTTATAATTAGCGCATTTTTGAGCACCGGAGACCTAAAGTGGTTATGTTTGTTACTGTTTATTTACTTTTATATATGATCCAGGGAAAGGGGGGATTTAAAATTTTGTGTTTTTTTTTTTTATATACTTTAAAAAAATTTTTGAATTTTTCCTTTCCTTTTTTTTTCAGACCCCTAGGGACCTTGAACCCTAGGGGGTCTTATCGGTTATACTATACACTGTAATACTCTGGCAGCGTGTAATAGAATTGATGCAATGACCAGCCTGGGAGCCTTCAATAGGCTCCCGGCTGTCTTAACAACCAATCACCACCCTTCGATGACGTTCTAGAGGGCGGCGTTCAGGAAAAGATGGCGGTGTCTGTGCACTTTAGATGCTATGGGCGTGTTTAACTGTGGCATCTAAAGTGTTAACAGCTGCAGTCGGTGTCGGCACTGATCACAGCTATTAATGGAGGGTGCTGGCTGTATTATGAGCCCTCTCCATACAACCCTTCACACCTACACATACATGTACGTGATTTTGCATTAAGGGGTTATAAGTAATCTGAAATAATGGTTGTATAGAGCGGATACAGGGTTTCCTGGCTCCAAGACTAAGGGCGCACACTGAGGCCACAGATGGGAGTGCTGTCAAGAGCTCCTCCTGGTGGGCACCTGGTGCAGTTGTTGGTCTGGTCATTATATTCATCTCTTGGCCTGTATAGGTGACAGCCGGGATCTAGCCTTACAGGGAAAGCAGACGACAAGGACTACATGGGGGAGAATAAAGACGACCGATCATTAATGGTCTGTACCACAATATCAGGATGTTCCTGTGGCCATAAATCACAATTACAAAGCCCAAAATAACCACAGAATAGTATATTATATAGTATTGTATAGTATATGGTATAGTATAGCATAGTAATATATAGTATATTATATAGTATAGTATAGTACAGTATATTATATAGTCTAGATAGTACAGTATATTATATAGTATGTATAGTATATGGTATAGCGGGCGGTGTAGAGTTATAAGGTAGAGTTTGGGGTATACATAGTATATTACATAGTATATTATATAGTATAGTATAGTACAGTATATTATATAGTCTAGTATAGTACAGTATATTATATAGTATAGTATAGTACAGTATATTATATAGTATAGTACAGTATATTAGAGTATAGTAGAGTATAGTATATAGGAGAATCATCAAAAATATATCAGTAATAAATATGGAAATACTTCATATTAGTCATAAACTTTGGTCAATATTTTTTCACTTTTTTGAAAAAAATAGCAAATTTGTAGTAATTTTGCTGGAATTGTTTTCAGGCACCATGATCTCTTTCCAGTGGAGAAATACCAGAACATTGAAAACTCCCATTAAATGATCCCATTTTGGAAACTACACTCCTCAAGGAATTTATCAAGTGGTATAGGGAGCATTTTGACCCCACAGCTATTTCACTAAAATTTTTTACACTGGGGTGTGAAAATTAAAAATTACATTTTTTGCAATAAATTTTATTTTAGCCCCAAATATTTCATTTTAACAAGGGGTTAAAGCAGAAAATGCACCCCACATTTTGCTACAAAATTTCCAAGTATATACTGTATATTTTGCTTTATAAGATGCACCTGATGATAAGACAGAACTGGGAATAGGAGGAAAATAGGAAAAAATATTTTTAACAAATTTCCTGGACAACCTCTTTAAAAAAAAATGTCCCATAGTGACCCCTCCACACAGTATAATGTTCTATAGTGACCCCTCCACACAGTATAATGTCCCATAACGGCTCCTCCACACAGTATTATGTCCCATAGTGGCTCCATAAAGTATAATGTCCTATAATGTCCCCTCAACACAGTATAATATTCCATAGCGGCCCCTCCACACAGTATAATGTGCCATAGCGGCTCCATAATGTCACATAGTGGCCCCTGCACATTGTATAATGTCCCATAGTGACATTTATGAATGACACAATCACAGGGCTCAGTGGCAGTGTAACCCGTGTGATATTACGCAGCCATCAGTTTGCGTGAAGACGCCGATGTGACCATTAATGCCTGTGATTGTGTCATTCAGAGTCGTCTCTGTGAACAGAAGATGCAGATAGATCAGCGCCAGAGCCCAGGAGAGGTGAGTAACACTGGTTTTTATGTTTGTCACCTCTCTGGGGCCTCCGATCATTATACTCCGGGGTCTGAAGAGACTCCAGAGTATAATAAGGGTTTGTGGGTGCTGATCATGCCTTGATTTTTGGCACCTGAATTTTTCCCCCCCCCTTGGGATGGAATAAAGTGCATCTTATAAATCAAAAAAATCTGATAAATACCCCACAGGTGGAGGAAAACTGCTGTCTGGGTGCACAGCAGGGCACAGAAGGCGAGGACAGCCATTAGGCTTTTGGAGGGCAGAATCATTTTCAGAGCCCCTCAGGTGCCAGGGCAGTGGAGAGTGAAAAGAAGTGACCGCATTTTATAACTACACCCCTCAAAAAATTATCAAGCAATATAGTGATCATTTTGACCCCAGAGATACTTTCTAAACAGAAATGCGCAGTATTTGGTGCAAAATGAAAATTGGAATGTTCTCAGATATCTGCTACATCAATGCCCCATAAGTCATGCCCAGCTTGTGGCACTATGAAAGGTCAGCTCTCCAGTTATTACACTCTGTTTCTTGTTTTGGTGACACCCTACTGGTGCCCCTAATCTTTTGCCTGGAAATACAACAAGGGCTCAGAAGTGAGAGAACACCATTTGTGCCATATTAGGGCTTAATGTTTGCGGGACAAATTGTTC
This sequence comes from Leptodactylus fallax, assembly GCA_947044405.1. Taxonomy (NCBI): domain Eukaryota; kingdom Metazoa; phylum Chordata; class Amphibia; order Anura; family Leptodactylidae; genus Leptodactylus; species Leptodactylus fallax. Next base: position 151,149 of record CAMRHE010001207.1, on the reverse strand, counting down.
TTCATGATGCTACCATTTATTATTCTGTACAATGTACTGGGAAGCTGGGAAAAAAAATCATAATTGGGTGGAATTGGAGAAACAGTGCATTGCAACTTTCTTGTGGGCTTTGTTTTTAGGGTGTGCACTCTGAAGCCAAAATGGCATGTCACCTGTATACTATGTTTCAGTACGATTCCGGGGATACAAGGTTTATACGGTTTTATTTACATTTTAACCCCTTAACAAAAATCCAAAACTTTGCAAAAAAAATTTTTTTTTTCTTAAACTTATTCTGACACCCATAACTTTTTTATATTTCTGTGTACGGGGATGTAAAGGTTGTCTTTTTAGCTGGGCCAGGTGTATTTTTTAGCCATTTCATTTTGGGGAATGTCTATTGCTTTGATCACTTTTTATGAAAATTTTAACAGAGGCAAAACGGTGAAAAAAATGGCGGTTCGGCACTTTTTATTTTTCTTCCCGCTATGGCGTTCACCGTACAGGAAAAATATTTTTATAGATTTGTAGAACGCCCATTTTCGGACACAGGGATAAGTATTTAAGTACTTTTATATGTGTTCAACAAAAAGGGGGGTGTTTTGAATTTTTTTTTAACATTTTTTTTTTTATTGCATTTATTAGATACCCTATGGGTTTTAGCATCAGGGGGTCTGATCAATAATGCATTGCAAAATTGGCGTTTGTATGGCAGGCTGCATAAAGCAACCTGCCATAAAAATGAATGGCAGACAAGCCTGGGAACGTTCAACAGCCTCCTGGCTGTCATACCAACTGGACGACGGCCCCAGATCTCGCTATGAGTGCTAGCGATCCCCAGCAAAATGGTGATGGCGCCTCGGTCAGTTTTGACCAAGGCGCCGGGGGGGGGTTAATGTCCGTGATCAGTGTGGGCATGAATGGCAGGTCTCTACTGTAAAATACAGCAGACACCCGGCGGTATGGCAGCCAATCAGCTCTTGAGCGGCCTCCATATTTAAACATCTGACATCCGCCGTACTATTATGGAGGATGTCAGGAATGGATTAATAATGATAATAATAAATAAATAAGAAAAATAAATAATTAAAAAAACCCTCCAATTTATCAGATCATTGTTGAAAGGTCCCCCCAGCAAATTTCCCTCTAATAAAGCATTGCGACAGGTCCATAGTATTTAAGAATAGGGAGGGGGAGCGGGCGAGTGCTTGACCCCAGTGACTGACCATCAGCTGTAGAACGGACCTCCTTTGTACATGCTGAGTTCCCGCCCCTAGCACCAGCTGTCCAATCAGTTGGTGACTTTGCTGCTGGGCAGTTGAAGATTCCAGAACCTGCTTATGCCAGAGACACAGCAGACCTGTGCTAGACCCTTAAGGTAAGAACCACTGGGGAAACAATATAGGTATGGAGGGGGGAGAACATACACATAGACCAAACCAAACCAACTTTTAATATTAAATAATTCAAATACCCTAAAATTATCAGTAAATTTATCCTAATTAATGCATTTATTATTCACATTAGTTAAATTCAGGAGCTGGTACAGTATCCCCATTTCAGTTCCCGATATGTTGCGTCTAGCTTGTGTCAGCAGAGGCACACACTCAGGGTCGGACTGGGGTGCCTAGGGCCCACCAGTGGGATTGATTCTAGGGTCCCACCCTGCTGCCATATGAGATATCGCCCATCCAGTTTTTGGCATCATGCACATTTAACGTGCATTTTCGCGCACAATACAGTGTGCAAAACAGAACTGTATTGTCCTTTGTACTACATCAAAGTGAGTTTTCTCTTAATCAATGCAAATATCACTTTTAGCTGAGCCTTAGTTTACTGTCTTTGAATAGAAAAATGTATTTTATTTTATATATGGGTATGCATGGTGCATATCTGAGATCTGTGTGATGCAGATCTTAAATACATTCAGGCATGAGACCTAGCACACAAACTATATTACGTTCTACACACATACACGGAAAAGCAAACCAAAATTATTTTATTGCACAACCAAATAAATAATATTTAAATAAATAATATAAAATTAAACATTAACTTCTCCTCCATCACAGATAGAGTTCAACAAACATTACAGACACAATAGTGCAGATAACTGGCCTGTTTTGCCAGGCAAAGTGACAAACATCAAAGTAGAAAACTGATGGACCCCATTACAGTCAAAGGGGTTCCTGTCCCTGTCAGGATTTCCATTTTCTTTTTCTATAAACGTAGTTTTAATGTATCAGACACACAATACAAATAACTAACCTTAAATAGAGCAGTATTAATATAGTAAGACACACAAAAAAAAAAACATTTTACACATCCAGGTTACAGCAGCAGTTTCTGAAGAACAGAAGATGAGTTTGCAAATCGATCAACAATGTCATCATAATCTAAAGACCTGGAAATCTCCCTCTCAATGTTCATTAAAATGAGAGATTCTAAAAGTTCTTGTCCAATCAATGACCTCAACCGATTTTTTACAATTTTTTTTTTAAAACATTCTTTCACAGGAAAGGTGCAGGCCAGAGTAAGGAGCGCCTTATATGCCACAAAAAGATTGGTATATGCAGCAGAATGCAAGTTGTGATCATATAAAAGTCTATAGCAGCAGGTCAGGCAGTTTTCACAAGCTACATGTTTTCCATCATTCATGTCATCCTCACCATCACTATCAACATCAGCTTCCATAATATCTATTGCAGAAGGAAATGGTTTTTTCAAAGTGGCGTAGTTCTCTTGGAAGCCATTTTTGGCAAGGAGGCCAGGAAGGTGAAGAAAAAAACCCCATACTAACCTGTCCCCAATGCTCCGATGTCTCCCACCACGGTCTGGTCCTGCTCCTCCCGGGTCTGGTTTAGGAGGAAGTCCTCACCTCATGTGACTCCTGAGGCCAATCAGCGGCCTAAGTAAAGTAACCGGGACGTCACCTGGGAGCAGCAGAACCGGACTGCGGTGGGAGACACCGGAGCACCGGGGACAGGTGAGAGTATGTTTTTTTTTTTTTTTCACCTTCCCCAGCCTCCTTGCCAAAAACAGGTTATTCTGGACAACCCCTTTAACACTAACAATTTTTCTGTCCATGTACTATCTGTAAAAAAAAAACATCATTCTTGTGCTGTCCATTTTTCACACTTATATTGCTACAGATGTGGAGCGATGCAGGAGTGATATTTTGCGCCTGCATTGCCCCCCCCCCCTTGCAGGAGCTGCTTGTAAATGCAAATGAATTACCGGGCAGTGCCTGCTGTGAATGCATGAGACGCCTGTCAATTCATATGAATAGCTTGTCAGCTCCTGCTTCTCCCGACCCCCAATGTGATTGTGTTACTCCTGGTCACATTGATAGGAGTAACAACAATCACACAGCCAGGCCAGGGACTCTTCTGTAGCTTAGGAGTCCCTTCATTAGCTCATTCTGGGGCACAAACCTTTGAGATGAGACAGAATTCTTTCTCATCTCCAGATCCCCTGCACCAGAATAGAAGCCAGTTTCTATTTTACCACAGAAGACAGATGAAAGAAGACAGCTGTAGGTGAGTATAATTTTTTTTTTTATTACGCTGTGTTTTTCTCTTTCAGGTTATGATGATCCATTGGATTATGTCGGATTCGTTGGACTCCATCGATGATCATCATTTTTGTTTTTTTTATTTATTATTATTTATTATGCTTACTTATATAGCGCCATCATATTCCGCAGTGCTTTACAGTTTTTTTTTTTAAATTATTTAATAAAATTGTCAAAGAGGGTTGTCTGGGGGAGTTTTTATTTCAATAAAAAAAAATTTCTCTCATGTTTCGAGTTTTTTTTAAATACTTTCTTACCCCCTTAGTAATGGCAACTGTCTGATAGACAGCATCCATTACTAAGGTGTGGCTTTGTGTCAGCTGGTGAAGGCTAGCACTAACCCTCCAATTATTACCCCGATACCTAACACCAAAAAGAGTTGAGTATTGTCCAATACCCAGCTGTCTAAAGAGACAGCCAGAGATTGGGGCCATCGCAGGTTGGTATTATTAGGCTGGGAAGGGGCAAACACCGTGGCCCTTCCCACCCTTGTAATGTCAAGCTACTGCTTGTTATATCTGTCTGGTTCGGAAATATTGGGGGGACCCTATGCTGCTTTATAATTGGAAAAAAAACGACATAGGGTCCCCCCCAATTTCTCATAACTAGCCGGATATAACAAGCAGCAGCAGCCTGACATTACAAGGGTGGGAAGGGCCACTGTTTTTGGGCCTTCCCAGCCTAATAATACCAGACTGCAACCACCCCAATCCCCAGCAGTCTCTTTAGACAGCTGGGTATTGGACGATACCCAGCTCTTCCCGGCACCCCTGATGGTGTTGGGTACCGGGGTAATAATTGGAGGGTTAGTGCTAGAATATTCACCATCTAACACTAAGCCACACCTTAGTAATGGATGCTGTCTAACAGACAGTCGCCATTACTAAGGGGGTAAGAAAGTAGTTAAAATAATCAAGAGACATGAGAGAAATTATTTTTATTGAAATAAAAACTCCCCCAAACAACCCTCTTTGACCATTTTATTAAAAAATTAAACAAAAACGATGATCATCGATGGAGTCCAATGAATCCGACGTAATCCAAGCGATCCATCATAACCTGAAAGATAAAAAAAACACAAAAGATCCCAGCAGCATGAAAAATTTTAAAAAAGCTATAGTGACCTTCAGCTGTCTTCCTTCTTATTTGGTAAATTTAATGAACACTGGCTTCTATTCTGGCGCAGGGGACCTGTAGTTGAGACAGAATCTTGACTCATCTGTGAGACAGAATTGTGTCTCATCCTAAAGGTAGGTGTGCCAGAATGAGCTAGTGAAGGGACTCCTAAGTTACATAAGAGTCCCTGCACTAGCTATGTGACCTGAGTTACTCCTGCTCACATTTAAAGAAAGCTATTGAAGTGAAATACTGTCAATGTGCCTGGGAGTAAACCAATCACAATGAAGTGTAATAATATTGATCCAGAGTGGCGGCAGCTGACAAGCTAAATGCTGTCTTAGTACCTTGGAAATCAGGGTAGTACAAGGGTACTACCCAGCTTTCCAAGATACTGACACACCTCAACACTGGATCAATATTTTAAACACTTCAATGTGGTAGGGTTGAGAAGCGGGAGCTGAATCAACTGATTGGTGCAGGATCTGGGAGTCAGCCCCCACACCGATCAGATGCTGATGGCCTTTCCTGTGGATAGGTCATCAGTATCTATTGTATTAACATCCTGGACAATCCCTTAAAAAACAAAAACAGATGACTATCAGTCAATAATAGATGTTGAGAAGCACCTACCCTGAATCACTGTCTATGCTTCCAGACCAACCGTCTGTGCAGTAGTCTCAGATCTGCACAAGGGCATATGTTCTGGTAGATTCCACAGTTTTAACGTTAAGCCTACTGTAGATAGAAGAATGCTTATTGCTGTCATTTCATTCACTGCAGAGAGGAAACCGACTTGGGTGCTATATTATCTTATTTTATATCAGTAGGACAGTCTAATTGGGGCTTTAAAGGGGTTTTCCAAGGCTGAGTAATTGATGACCTATGCAATCATCAATTCAAAATTGGAAAGGGATCAGCACCTGTTCACATGATGTGTGTGCTGCAGCCTCTTCAGTACCTACCAAGCACAGCTCCATAGTGACTGTGCTTGGTATCACAGCTCAGCCCATTCACTTGAATGGGACTGAGCTGTGATCAGGCCATGTGATCAATGAACATAATGTCACATGTCCTGTGACGTAGAAGCAGCACTCAGAGAGGGCCACTGCCTCTTTAACCAGCTGAACCACAGGGGGATAAGGTGTCAGACCCCCAACAGATCTCCAATTGATGACATTTCTAAGGATAGGTCAGCAATTAAAAAAAAAAAAAAGGAAAGCCCTGGAAAATCCCTTTAAGCTAAGCCCCACATGGCGTCCTGCAGCAAAAAAGCTCTGCTGGAAAAACCAGGGGGGGGGGGCCCCCCCCCCCCCCCCCCCCCCCCCCGACAGCAACGCATTGCAGTTCTTCCTGCAGCGCTTTTGATAGAAAGTTCACAGAGGTTTCCTCTGTGAAATTTCTACTTCCATTATACCTATAGGGAAACCGCCGGCATTTCCGTAGGTATAATTAACATGCAGCGATTTCCAAAACCACAACGGTTTTGAAAATCGCCGCATGTCTGCAACACGTATATTAACGCAAAGTGGGTATAGGAATTACTAGAATCCCATCCACTTTGCTGTGACTGTAAAATGCCGCTTTTTTTTCCACGGCGTTTACGCCGCAGGTGAACCGCGGCGTTTACACCACGTGGGGCCCCGGCCTTAAGGACAGAGAAGTGTGCCCTGACTATGGCTCTTGAAATGTGGTGACACAAGTCCCCACTGACCTACACTTCCTGCACCTGAATCCCTTACATGCTCCAGGATTATTACGAGGCCAGAGTCACCGAACTACTACTACTGTATCCATAGGACAGACCATAATGAATCCCGGTTCCCGGTCCTGAGAATGGGGTTGTTTTTCTCACCACAGTGAATTTAGTCTGACTGAATCCAGGGTGAATGTAGCCGTGCCCTGCTGGATAGGAAGCATCCATGCCCTCTTTTACTTTATTGGGAGTAACTGAGATAGCTGAAGTCCTGTATTCCACTATCTCAGGCACTTCCATTGAAGTTAATGGGTGCACGGTCGCCTCCCGTCCAGCTGGGCACGGCTACATTCAGCCTGGATTCAGTTAGAAGAAAAACACCCCGATTCTGAGGGCTCGATCCTATGGATAACAGATAACTATTCTTCATGGCATAATCCCTTTAGAAAGGTTATCCACCTTCTAATATTCTAGGCTACACTCACACGACAGTGCCCAGCACAGTGCACACCCTAAGAAAATCTGTTTTCAAGGATCCCTCATTGACACGAGTCTATTGAGGGATCCATAAAATCACCAAAAATAGCCGGTTCTATTTCTTTCTTGGATCATTCACACAGATGATTAAAACAATGGTCGTGCGAATAGATCCACTAAAATCTATCGCACCGTGTGCTGTTAATACAACAGCCAGCACACAGCCTTGGAATCCTGTTGTGTGAATGAGCCCTTAGATCTGTGGAAGTCTGACAACCTGGATCCCTGCAGATCAGCTCCACCAGGACAGCGTGACTTCCAGTAATGATTATATACCAGGAGCCACACTGCTCACTGCGGTGACCAGATGGAAGGCAACGCTGCAGTTGGGATTGCGGGGTGCAAACAGCACAGACTTGTCACGGTCTCTGGGCACGAGGGCGCAGCGCTGGTGCTGTCCCATGTTACCACCACTGGTACCGGTGATGAGGGGGCTGCACAAATGTTGGTGGTGATTGTTCCCCCGGGGCGCTTCCCCTATACTGTGCCGACTGGTGGTGTTTGGGGCGCCCTGATGTTGTCGGTGCAGAGTCAGACACAGAAACGGTTGTAAAGTTGAACTTTTACTTCCATGGGTGTGGAGGCACAAATGCTTAAACAGTTTCTGCAATACAAAACAACGGGGTACGCCTGGTGACACAGCAAAGTCCTGGGGTGCAGGGTAGACTTGATGAAAGGTGTTCCTAGCCCCTTATACTTCAGTGTTACAGCCCTGAGGTGCGTCTGGGCTCCTATTTGGCACATAGGAGGATGCCCACCATGATACTAGTACATAATATTCCCCACTCACGTTATGTGGTCCTGATAGCTCAGAGTTTCGGGGTGCAATAGTCAGGGTGGCAGGATATTCCACAGGTCTGGCCTTGGCCCCTGGATCCTGTGATACTTGCTATGGAGCACGTGTTCCAGAATGTTCTCTCCACAGTCTCATGCTGACAAGATAATGATGCTTGACTTCCTTCAGGGCGATGGCTAGGCAGACAGGGGACAGGATCTTCTGAATAGCTGGAGTATGTCAGCTCTCCAACCTTCCTGGGCCTGTCTAGGACTTGAGATTCCTGCACTAAACTCACTGCTTTCTTCACAGGACATCACACTTATCTCCTCACCTCCTCCTCCTAACACTCCACACTTCTAACTCCTCACACGCAGGACCTTCCTGCAGGGGTGTTACCATGGGGACCCAGTGATCAGCTGACTCCTCCCCTTTTCCCAGGCGATGTCCTCCCATTGGACATTTGGTTACTATTCAATCCTATGGAAGATGTAATGCATGTGTGAGGCTCACTAGGTGGCGCTGTGTTGTGTGAGACTCAGGACCCCCTGCTATGTCACACAGGCTATGAAGCAACAGGAAATAATACAATGCACAGAGATCACCCTCAGCCCAGCCATAGCCAGCTCTGGGATGCCACATACTCCCCCTCTTTCACTGAGCCGACCTCGGCGACGGGCTGGGGTGAAGGTGAGAAATGTAACATAATGTTAATAAATACAAATAAAGTGCAAATGTCACTAACAGTTTAGAAAAATATAATACTTAGAAACTTGAGGTAAGACCTCCCGGCATAGTCCTGGAATGTCCATGAGAAGTCTGAAGGGTAACGGAGAGATAATTAAACTCAGACTTATGGAACCTTTTGGCGGTACCATCAGACAGTCCATATAGAAACAACAGTAGTGCAAATGGGTCCAGAGGCTCTCTGGCACAAATTTTGTGAGTGTCCATTATCATGAGAGTCTCTCTGAGAAACAATAAACAGTTCTTTCTGTAAGGAAGAGTAGGCACTCTAGCACGAATGTCCATACCGCAATGGGGTAACAGAACTTCCTTGGCTCGGTGAGCCAGGCACTATGGCTTGGATTGTTGCATATAAATGTAAATACTATATTACATGGCAAGATATTATATATATACTGTATATACACACAGGAAAAACATTAATGTAATCAGAGCAGGAATAACATATATACAGAAGCAGAGACAGTTAACCTCTTTTACCCAAGGACAGCCATGGCATCACTATAGCGTGTTGGAGGTATGCCTTTTGTGGTACGCTCAGAACGCCTAAGTGGAACGAGATTTGAATCAGGAACAGAGTCACTGAAATCAATTAAATCATCTGTCGAAGGGTTCTCTTGCACTAGAGCAATTGGTGGATAACAGCTAAATGGTAGTAGTTTAGGCGCCCACATAAGCTCAGTTAACGTTGGGGGTCTCTCTTTCGCTTCAGAAGGTGACAAGATCTCTGTACTCGTTGTCTCAGCTGGGGGCACCTCTGTGGGTAGTCCTTCTTTAAGGCACAGCTTCAGACGGTTTCGGTGTACTACTTGGGGCTGTCTCCCAGGTTTAGAGATCTCATACACGTCGGATTCAGGATATGATATGGAGATGACACTGTATGGTTCTTTCTCCCAGAATGGATCCAATTTCCCATTCCGATGGTTATTCCTTAACCATACACGATCGCCAACTTTCAGGGGCGCTGCATGGGCACGATGGTTGTAATCCTCCTGTTGTCTCCTACGAACCTCATCCATGCGCTTTTCAACTATCCCTTTAGCTTCCTCCATACGTCGGCGGTGTTCAACAACCCAGTCTGTTATGGGTAGTGGATTGATGGTGTCAGGGACCTTCACACCAAGGGTTAAGTCTGAAGGAAGTTGACCTTGTCTTCCAAACATTAGATAAAATGGTGCGTATCCCGTACATGTTTGGGGTGTGTTGTTGTAAATATAGGCCAAGTCCTTGATACGCTCAGGCCACTCAACACCAGGTGTAACTGCGGCTGTTCTAAGCATGCCGATGATCACTTGATTTGCCTTCTCGCACATACCATTCCCTTGAGGGTGATACGCTGTAGTTCGCAACTTCTTGCAGTCTTGGAACTGACACAGCTCACGGAACAATTGGGATTCAAACGCCGATCCACGGTCGGTGAGGATATGCTCAGGACAACCGTAATGGCGGACAAACTCTGCGTAGAAGGTCTCAGCCGTAGTTCTTGCTGTAAGATCTCTGACAGGCACGATGACAAGGAACTTGGAGTAATGATCCACCATTGTCAGAGCGTAGCTGTAGCAGGAACGTGTGGGACCCAACTTCACATGGTCCAGAGCAACAATTTCACACGGCTTTTGAGTCTTAATTGGATGTAGAGGGGCCTTCTGATCTCTTCGACCTTCCTTGGTGATACTACAGGCGGGACACTCTCGGCACCAACTCTCAATGTCACTCCTCATCCCAACCCAATAGAAGCGACGACGGATGGTAGCTTCGGTCTTTTGTACCCCGAAGTGACCGGATCTGTCATGATACGCCTCAAGTATCATCTGTGCGTCTCTTCTTGGTACGAGGATCTGATGAAGCCTTTCACCTGTGACAGGATTAAGAGTGTTTCTAAGTAGAAGGCCTCTTTGGACAAACAGGCGCTTCCTCTGTCGCCAAAGGCGTTTTAATTCCACGTCATGAAGACCTCTCTTTACACAGGTTGATATTCTTCCTGTAAGCAGGAAATCTGACAATTCTCCTAAAACTCTGCTCTCTTCTTGGAACGTTTTCCACAGAGATGGCTCCTGGAGGGATTCGGCAGCTGTTTTCGCCAGAGATTCTCCTTCTACAGGGACACCAATAGCAACCTGTTGGGCAAACTTGTTGTAGAATGGTGACATCTCCACCTCTTCCCAGATGTCTTCTCGGGGTGGTTCTTCTCCCACAGGCAACCTTGAGAGTGCATCAGCGTTAGCGTTGGACTTGCCACTGCGATACTTGACAGAGAACTTGTAATTCGCGAGTCTTGAGGCCCACCATTGTTCAAGGGCTCCCAGTCGAGCAGTGTCCAGATGCGCCAGCGGATTGTTATCTGTGTACACGGTAAAGGGTGTGGCAGCCAGGTAGTCTTTAAACTTCTCTGTCACGGCCCAGACAAGCGCCAGAAGTTCGAGTTTGAAAGAACTATAGTTCTGGTCGTTCTTCTCCGCGCCTCTCAGACTCCTGCTGGCGTAGGCGATGACTCGCTCTTTGTTGTCCTGAACCTGGGACAACACTGCACCCAAACCTTGGTGACTTGCATCTGTGTACAAGCGGAATGGCTGACTGTAGTCGGGATAGGCTAGAATTGGTGGTTGCGTCAGAAGTGCTTTAAGCGCTTGAAAGGCTTCCTCTTGACGCGCTGTCCAGTCTACCGGAAGCTTTCGGTTGTAGTTTTCTCTGGGACAACCGCGCAACAACTCATTCAGAGGCTCGGCTACTTGGGCGAAGTGTGGTATGAAACGCCGGTAGTAACCTGCGAATCCAAGGAAGCTTCGGACTTCTTTGACGGTAGTTGGTCTTCGCCAGTTCTGGACTGCAGTGATCTTTTCAGGATCAGGTTGGACGCCTTGTGCGCTCACGACATGCCCAAGGTAGTGAACTTGGGGTTTCAACAGGTAGCACTTGGAGGGCTTCACCTTTAGGCCGTGCTGTATAAGTACCTTGAATACCTCGGACAGGTGACGAAGGTGTTCTTGGTATGTCCGGGAGAATACAATAACATCGTCAAGGTACAGTAGCACACTCTGGAAATTCTCATGGCCGAGGCACCTCTCCATAAGCCGTTGGAATGTGGCTGGGGCATTACATAGCCCAAATGGCATACTATTGAATTCAAAGAGTCCCATCGGGGTCGTAAACGCAGTCTTTTCACGATCTTCAGGCGCCATAGGGACTTGCCAGTATCCACTGGTTAAGTCCAGGGTCGAGAAACAGGTAGCTGATCCCAAAGCCGTTAGAGATTCCTCAATCCGCGGCAATGGGTATGCGTCTTTGTGCGTGACATTGTTGAGTTTACGATAGTCCACACAAAATCGTAGGGTTCCGTCTTTCTTCTTTATAAGGACTAGCGGGGCTGCCCAGGGGCTGTTACTCTCCCGGATGACATCAGCATCTCGCATCTCTTGGATCAACTTTTTCACCGGTTGGTACATCGCGGGTGGTATTGGACGGTGACGCTCCTTGATTGGATGGCGGTCGCCAGTCAGAATGCGATGTTGTATGGTCGTGGTCTTACCAAAGTCCAATGGGTGTTTGCTGAATGCCTGTTGGTAACGCTTGGCCACATTGCGAACCCCATTGATGTGCTCTATAGGGGTATTGGCGTCTCCCACGTTCAATTCATCCCACCAGGACTTCGTGGCTCCATTCTGAATGTTCTCAGCAGCTTGGGTGGAACGCTGTGTAGCGGTAGAATCACCAGAGAGAATGTCTTCTGGTGCTAACCGGTGTAGCAGGGCCACAGAGTGGAACTTGTGGAGGTTCACGGGAGCATCGCCCAAGTTGACTAAGCGGACAGGAACACGTCCATTGGAAACTGTGACAAGGCTGCGGGCAGCCATGACAAGTGGTTGGCCATCTACCTGTATGGGTTGTAGCAAGGCCTCGTAGTCCTGATTTTCTATGCCCGGACGGGCACGGCACCACACCATAGTTTCTGTTCCAGGCTGTAGGGTTACTGGACGGGTATCTTGGATCCGGACTCGACCAATTTCACCTTGTTTGTTGGCGAACTTGTGCTGGGCATTGAGTACACGAATGGCCCGCTGAATGGTCTGCTGGTCACTGGGAGAAGCTGTAAGGAGAGAGGCATGCAAGGCATCCAACACTTCTGCAAAGCAATGGCGTAAAACATTCATGCCTAATATTACAACTGCAAACCTATCATCCTCTACATCAGTGACAATTACACCCTGTCTAGGCAGTTTCAAGTCCCCAATCTGGATAGTGGGTTCCCAATAACCCTGCTGTGGTATGGGCTGTCCATTGCTGGCACACAGATTTATCCATGTGTCAGGTGTTCTATTCAACACACCTAAGTCCCAATGTTCAAGGAACACCTGCTTGCGCAGGGTTGTTACCTGAGATCCAGTGTCCACCAACGCTGTCAGAGGGACGCCGTTCACCCGGATTGTGATGTGTGGGCAGGCTGAGACGAAGCGTGACAATGGCACTGAAGATTCACCTGGGCCCTTCTTCTTTCCTCCCGAGGGGCGGCCCGCTGCCTCGGGGGTGGCCCGTTGAACTGAAAACACTGAGGCCTGGTGTGTCCATATCTATGGCAATAGGTACAGTATGGCCTCTCACTCTGCGGAGGTTTCACTGAAGACGGACGTCTGGGTGGCGACTCAGGTGAGATGTTGAGACTTCGCAAAGGATCACTGGATGATGAAGACGGCTGGGTCAGACGATCTAGACGGACGGTGATCTGTTCCATGGCACGGGTCAGATGATCCACTCGGGCCAGAAGGTCATCTCTGGAGTCTGCTGGTGTAGTCTGCGCAGTTTGGGCAGCAGGTGAGGTACCCAGAGGTAGTGGCAGGACAACTGGAGCAATGCTTGTTGAGGGTCCAGGTGAGGGAGCACAGATGACTGGGCTCGGCTGGGGCTGCTCCTGTCCCAAGACCTGGATGGCAAGGACCTTGAAGTCAGCAAACGTGATGCTGGGATGTTGTGCAGCAAGCATTCGCAACTGACTCTGGAGCAATGTGGTACCCGCCCCTTCTATGAAGCGGTCAAGCAAGATTTTATCAGAGTCCACATTTTCACGTGGATCCACTTGCACCACAGCTCTGAACGCCTCTTGGAGGGATAAAGCATAGTCCCGCAGGGTCTCACCAGGTAGTTGTCGTCTGGAAAAGAAGCGCATCTTTACCTCGGAGACAGATCGCACGTCAAAGTTCACCTGGAGTTTGTCCAGAATTTGCCCAGGGGTTCTTTCGTCAGAGGCAGGCCAGGATTTGACCTCCCTAGCTGCTGCTCCCTCAAGCTGGCCCAGCAGGATCTGTATCTGCTGTTCTGTATTCAGAGGATAGAACTGGAAGAGAGACAGCATCTTCTCACGAAAGTCCCTGAGGGTATGCGCCTCCCCTTTGTAGCGCGGCAGCCATGGTGCGCCAGGGTAAAATGGCATGGAGAATGGTAGGCTGCTCGCCATGGGCACTGCTGGATCACTAGAAACAGATGGCACAATGTCACTTTGCTCAGTCATGTTGTTTGCAGGTATGACTGAAATTAGGTCGCCGTCTCTTTAAGAAACTCAACTGCTTGCTGGCAGGGAATGGAGACTACAACTTGGAATGCTGTCCCTTTAAGAATGCTGTAGCTATTAACAGAGTCACTGTGATGCAGGCTGACGGTGTGCTCCCCCTCTTTAATGGTGGCACTCCCCACGGACACGGTACACGGAAAACACTCGCTGGGGCCGTGGGAGGACTGAAGACAAGGACAGGGAGGCACAGTACTCACTGACAGCAACTGCAGCGTGGACCAGAGATCAGCGGTGCACAGCAGGGACGGTGATGTGGCACCGGAGAGTCAGAAATGGCGCCGGCACGTTCGCCTTTCACTTTCTTGTATGGGTGCGCTGGAGCATTGCGCTCAGCATTCTGGGCTCTCCTAAGATGGCGGCAGATGGGTCTCCTGGCCTCATGGGCAGTGCTAAAAATCTCCCGCACTTTTGCAAGGTTCAGTTAACCCTTTGTGGGCGTTCTTACACAGCGATGTGGCGCAGCAAACAAGTCCTGGGCGTTTTAACTCTTCCAGGGCTGTAACACACTGAGAGGACAGTCTTTAGGGCTTACTTCAGGGGTATAGGGCTCCCCCTCTTTGTGGCAAGCACTCTCAGGGAATAAACTTGATCTTAGCAAAGTCCACAATAAAGACCGATGCTCTGGGGACAATTTGGCGCACTTTTCGTGGCGACTTTCTCAAAATGGCACACACCCGTATCCTGTTCGTGACGCCAGTTTTTCTTGCGGTGACCAGATGGAAGGCAACGCTGCAGTTGGGATTGCGGGGTGCAAACAGCGCAGACTTGTCACGGTCTCTGGGCACGAGGGTGCAGCGCTGGTGCTGTCCCACGTTACCACCACTGGTACCGGTGATGAGGGGGCTGCACAAATGTTGGTGGTGATTGTTCCCCCGGGGCGCTTCCCCTATACTGTGCCGACTGGTGGTGTTTGGGGCGCCCTGATGTTGTCGGTGCAGAGTCAGACACAGAAACGGTTGTAAAGTTGAACTTTTACTTCCATGGGTGTGGAGGCACAAATGCTTAAACAGTTTCTTCAATACAAAACAACGGGGTACGCCTGGTGACACAGCAAAGTCCTGGGGTGCAGGGTAGACTTGATGAAAGGTGTTCCTAGCCCCTTATACTTCAGTGTTACAGCCCTAAGGTGCGTCTGGGCTCCTATTTGGCACATAGGAGGATGCCCACCATGATACTAGTACATAATATTCCCCACTCACGTTATGTGGTCCTGATAGCTCAGAGTTTCGGGGTGCAATAGTCAGGGTGGCAGGATATTCCACAGGTCTGGCCTTGGCCCCTGGATCCTGTGATACTTGCTATGGAGCACGTGTTCCAGAATGTTCTCTCCACAGTCTCAGGCTGACAAGATAATGATGCTTGACTTCCTTCAGGGCGATGGCTAGGCAGACAGGGGACAGGATCTTCTGAATAGCTGGAGTATGTCAGCTCTCCAACCTTCCTGGGCCTGTCTAGGACTTGAGATTCCTGCACTAAACTCACTGCTTTCTTCACAGGACATCACACTTATCTCCTCACCTCCTCCTCCTAACACTCCACACTTCTAACTCCTCACAGGCAGGACCTTCCTGCAGGGGTGTTACCATGGGGACCCAGTGATCAGCTGACTCCTCCCCTTTTCCCAGGCGATGTCCTCCCATTGGACATTTGGTTACTATTCAATCCTATGGGAGGTGTAATGCATGTGTGAGGCTCACTAGGTGGCGCTGTGTTGTGTGACACTCAGGACCCCCTGCTATGTCACACAGGCTATGAAGCAACAGGAAATAATACAATGCACAGAGATCACCCTCAGCCCAGCCATAGCCAGCTCTGGGATGCCACATCACTCACTGTATAAAGTGTAGCTGCGGCTTTTGGTACTGTAGTGCTGCCTCATAGACTTCAATGGGACAGAGCTGCAGTACCTAAAGCCACCACTACACTTTATACGGCTAGTGAGCTTCGTGGCTCCTGGTATGGTAACATTACTGAGAGCCATGCTATTCCAATGCAGCTGATCTTCAGGGGGTCCTGCGTGTTGGAACCCTGCAGGTGGTATAACAATATTAGAATGTGGATAATGTGGTCCCTTTAAAGGGGTTGTCCAGGCAAAAATGTATTTTTTAATTAGACTGGGAGAGGTGAAAAAAAAAGAAAAAAAAAAAACAACATTCACCTGTCCCCGATGTTCATGTGTCCCCCAGTCCTGCAGCTCTGTTGGCGCATGTCCCCACCACACATGACTGCTAAGGCCAATCCGCAGCCACGGCAAAGGGACGTCACTATCTGTGACATCCCTGGGTCCCTTCTGTAGGCCGCTGATTGACCTAAGTAGTCATGTGACCGCCGAGGCCAATTGTCGGCCTCTGCGGAAGGGAGCTGGGACGTCACAGCCAGAAGACAGTCAAGTAGCAGGATCGGACTGCACTGGGAGGACACTGCAGCATCGGGGACAGGTGAGTAGGGTATTTTTTTTGTTGTTTTTCACCTCCCCTGGCATAAATATATATATATTTTTTTTTTTAACAACATATTGACAAAATTATATTGTATTGGGGATTGGTTAAAAAGGTTATATCTGCCATATAAATAAATAAGCCGTGTTAAATCAGCCTCATAGTATATACACTGTATGAATAGGATGCATGACATTAAATAGGATGCATGACATTTTTTTTTAACATCATGCATCCTATATGTACAGTGTAAATACTATTTATTTATTTATTTATTTTTCTTACTTCTATAGCGCCATCATATTCCGCAGCGCTTTACAGACATTGACAGTCACTGTCCCATATAGGGCTCACAATCTACATATGACTGTCAATGTCTGTAAAGCGCTGCAGAATATGATGGCGCTATACAAGTAAGCATATTAAATAAATAAATAAATGGAGCTGATTTAACACAGCTTGTGTGCTAAAAAAAAGTGATGTACAAGCCATTAAAAAAGTAACAATTATTTTGCGCAAGTGAAAATTTTTGCCAAAAAAAGAGACTTTTTGAGTTTTTCACCACTTTTCTGGCCCTGTCATTTTATCATCATTTACTTCAGTTTTCTAGTGTTAATGATGCCAGAGATCTACATCAGCAAGGAGCTGGTGTGGAGTTCTGTTTAGGTTCACAGACTCCGGAAGACGCGACTAATTTATGTGCACACCTCATTATAAATTAGGCGCAAAACTCCGACAGGTGGAAAACATTGTTTTTGATGAATAAGCCGTGACTCCCGTCATGTGGATCATCGTGTCGCCTTGTAACCCCTTCACTCATGTTAGTGAATGGAGTCGCATTGCAACCTGAGGGCTCCATGCATTAATGTGTGAAAGAGTCCCAAGGCGACACGGCAATCTTTGGTTCCATGACGGAAGTTGTAGTGTAGCCATAGCCTTATGCTAGGTTCACAACTGCGGCCATGGGACCCGAATGACTGAGAGGCGGACTGTTAACATGGCGGTTACACACAGACACTGGCAGACCCCATTATAATGAGGTCCGCCGGTGTCCGCCATATTCAAACTGAAAGTGACGGACAGAAAAGTCCTCGGCGGTTTCTGCAACTTAGGTATTGTCATGCTGGAGCCCTAGAGCAGGCACCAGCATAACAATACAGTGGAATATTCGTTTTTTTTTTTTTGGGGGGGGGGGGGGGTGGGGGGGACTACAACTCTCAACAGATCCAGAGCATCTGGAGCTGCTGGGGGTTGTAGTTCTCAGAGGGGTCAGTGAAGCTGAAAGATTTAGGGGCAAAATAAGGGGAAAAGTTGTTTTGTGTGTGGGTAAATAGTACTTACCTTCACACTGTTGTTCTGGGCTCCTCTGCTGAATCCCGCCACCGCGCACAGCGTCATGACGTCATTGACGCGTGCAGCAATGCGCTGCAATTTGATTGGCTCCAACAGCTGTCAATCAGGATGCAGGCTTCAGGAGGCGGGCCCATGACAAGGTAGGGACAGTCTTCCGCCGCTGCGCTCCGCTGGCAGCGGCCATCTTTATGGTAGTAAAGTCCGGCCCCTGACCATTACTAATCCACATTTTGTCAATGTAAATGCATTGGTCAGGGGCCCGATCTGGATGGTCAGGGGCCCGATCAGGCCCCTGACCATCCAGATCGGGCCCCTGACCAATGCATTTACATTGGTAAAATGTGGACTAATAGTCGGGGGTCGGGGCCCACCGGGGGATTCACCGGTTCCCCGGTGGGCCAGTCCGACCCTGCATCTGCCCTGGAAATACTATAATACCAGGTCGAGGTACAGAGTGGACAGAGCAAGTTTTTTCCCTATATGTTCAAAATTCCATGTAATATGTGGTCCCCAGATAGAAGACATACCAGATATTAAATTGATCAGAACAGATACTACACTTGATCTTAGTGATAATGTTATTATTTTTTATTGTGGATAGAGACACCAACCTAACAATCCACAAGGACCTGTGAGTGCTTTTATGTCCTAAAGTGTGTACCTTTTAACCACTTCCGTACCTCCCATAGACTATATACGTCCAGGGGGTGGTTGCCTTGTTCTGCAAGGACGTTCCGGTATATCCAAGCAGAACTCGAAATCGTGCAGCTACTGAAACTGGGAGCCGGCTGTAACTTCATCCCGATCTCTGTGTATACAGCGCTCAATGAGCCGCCATCTTGTGGCCGCCCTCTGACCCGGCGGTCATGTGATCTACCGGGTGCAGCATCTGCAAGAGCTGATGGGTCCTACAGGACCCAGATCAGCTCTATAGTATTATGTAAGTAACGTGCAGGAGGCTGTATTCCTCCTGCAACTGGGGCTAAATATACCAGCCCCAGTTACAGGGGAAATCAGCCTCCCACACAAAAAAAAAAAGTAATCAGATGTCCCCAAAGGTCCTTATGTCCTTATAGGGACACAATGTAAAAAAAAATAAAATAAAAATTATAGAAAAGTAAAAAAAATGCAAATAAAATTATTAAAAAAAGAAATAAAATAATACACCAATAAAACACCGTTATTAAAGGTTATAGCCCCACCCCCGACAACACCATAAAAAATAAAAATTACCGTAATGGAGAGTAAAAACTATTTTATAAAGTTTTTTAGTAGCACTTTGTGTTATTAAATAAAAAAAAAAAGAAAAGTGAAAAACAGACAGGTTTTCCCTCCTCTTTTGTTTATATTATCCCGGATATTAAAAAAAAATTAAAACACTTGCAAAAATAAAAACAACATA
This sequence comes from Leptodactylus fallax, assembly GCA_947044405.1. Classification (NCBI taxonomy): domain Eukaryota; kingdom Metazoa; phylum Chordata; class Amphibia; order Anura; family Leptodactylidae; genus Leptodactylus; species Leptodactylus fallax. The sequence continues at coordinate 131,972 of CAMRHE010001207.1, read as the reverse complement.
AAAATAAAGCCCTATGTGTCACCGAAAAAAGATGCAGAAATTAGTTGAATAACCCAAATGATAAAAATGTTACAGCCCTCAAAACCGCACATACAGTGGGGAAAAAAAAGTATTTAGTCAGCCACCAATTGTGCAAGTTCTTCCACTTAAAAAGATGAGGCCGGCCTGTAATTGTCATCATAGGTAGACCTCAACTATGAGAGACAAAATGAGAAAACAAATCCAGAAAATCACATTGTCTGATTTTTTTAAGAATTTATTTGCAAATTATGGTGGGAAATAAGTATTTGGTCACCTACAAACAAGCAAGATTTCTGGCTCTCACAGACCTGTAACTTCTTCTTTAAGAGGCTCCTCTGTCCTCCACTCATTACCTGTAGTAATGGCTCCTGTTTGACATTGTTATCAGTATAAAAGACACCTGTCCACAACCTCAAACAGTCACACTCCAAACTCCACTATGGTGAAGACCAAAGAGCTGTGGAAGGACACCAGAAACAAAATTGTAGACCTACACCAGGCTGGGAAGACTGAATCTGCAATAGGCAAGCAGCTTGGTGTGAAGAAATCAACTGTGGGAGCAATAATTAGAAAATGGAAGACATACAAGACCTCTGATAATCTCCCTCGATCAGGGGCTCCACGCAAGATCTCACCCCGTGGGGTCAAAATGATCACAAGAACGGTGAGCAAAAATCTCAGAACCACACGGGGGGGACCTAGTGAATGACCTGCAGAAAGCTGGGACTAACGTAACAAAGGCTACCGTCAGTAACACACTACGCCGCCAGGGACTCAGATCCTGCAGTGCCAGACGTGTCCCCTGCTTAAGCCAGTACATATCTGGGCCCGTCTGAAGTTTGCTAGAGAGCATTTGGGAGAATGTCATATGGTCAGATGAAACCAAAGTAGAACTGTTTGGTAGAAACACAACTCATCATGTTTGGAGGAGAGTGAATGCTGAGTTGCATCCAAAGAACACCATACCTACTGTGAAGCATGGGGGGGGGGCAACATCATGCTTTGGGGCTGTTTCTCTGCAAAGGGACCAGGACAACTGATCCGTGTACATGAAAGAATGAATGGGGCCATGTATCGTGAGATTTTGAGTGCAAACCTCCTTCCATCAGCAAGGGCATTGAAGATGAAACGTGGCTGGGTCTTTCAGTATGACAATGATCCCAAGCACACTGCCAGGGCAACGAAGGAGCGGCTTCGTAAGAAGCATTTCAAGGTCCTGGAGTGGCTTAGCCAGTCTCCAGATCTCAACCCCATAGAAAACCTTTGGAGGGAGTTGAAAGTCCGTGCTGCCCAGCGACAGCCCCAAAACATCACTGCTCTAGAGGAGATCTGCATGGAGGAATGGGCCAACATACCAGCAACAGTGTGTGCCAACCTTGTGAAGACTTATAGAAAACGTTTGACCTCTGTCATTGCCAACAAAGGATATAGAACAAAGTATTGAGATGAACTTTTGTTATTGACCAAATACTTATTTTCCACCATAATTTGCAAATAAATTCTTTAAAAATCAGACAATGTGATTTTATGGATATGTTTTCTCATTCTGTCTCTCATAGTTGAGGTCTACCTATGATGACAATTACAGGCCGGACTCATCTTTTTAAGTGGGAGAATGGAGAACTTGCACAATTGGAGGCTGACTAAATATTTTTTTTCCCCACTGTACAAAAAAACCCGAAAATGTGTCTGGTCCTGGACCACAAATTGGCCCGGTACTGAAGTGGTTAAACACCATTATATTTTCCCTTCTGTGTTCCAGCTCTCATAACTTTTTTTTTATTTTTTTCTTCGGGTTAGCTGTATGAAACCATGCATTACGTGTAACAAATTGTAATTTTAGTGGAAAATTATTTTAGCGTACATACTCACTGGCAAAAAAATAACTAACCCAAAAAAAGTGTAAAGCGGCTGATGTGAATGAACGGCACGGGCGGTCCATGGGGGACATGCGGATGTCACTCGTGTGCCGCCTGTGCACTGGAATTGAAAATATTGGATTGGAATATTATTGGAATTGGAATATTGTAAAAGCTAGAATATTATACTGTGTGCAGGGGCCTCTATGGGACATAATACCGTGTGCAGGGGCCACTATGGGACATATACCGTGTGCACGGGCCACTATGGGACATAATACCGTGTGCAGGGGCCACTATTGGACATAATAACGTGTGCAGGGGCCGCTATGGGACATAATACCGTGTGCAGGGGCCACTATGGCACATAATACCGTGTGCAGGGAACACTATGGGACATAATACCGTTCGCAGGGGCCACTATGGCACATAATACCGTGTGCAGGAGCCGCTATTGGACATAATACCATGTGCAGAGGCCACTATTTGACATAATACCGTGTGCAGGGGCCGCTATGGGACATATACCGTGTGCAGGGGTCATCAGACTTACAATTATTGACTGGCACTCTGAGTACCTCAACTTTGATTTTTTAATCGAAATCGGCATGCCGAACAAAAAAAGTTGCCTACCCGTGGTCTACATCATGGTTGTCACAGTTGGCTGTAGGCAAATTTCCCAAATCAGGCCCCACCCCTAATGCACTTGCACACTGATTTGCATATCTATGAAAAGTTGATTACTAATGCATTGTTTTATGAGTTTTTGGTCACCCAGATATGTTTCTCCTCCTACTGTATTAAAAGCCTCTACATGGTGCTATTATTGGTTTAGAAGACATTTTGGATCCGATAGACTTCCTTTAATGCTGTAACTGGTGACTGCCAACAATAGCCTTACGTCTTACTGACTCAGTGAATTCAAGTGAATGGGGCTGAGCTGCATTACCAAGCACAGCCACTATACAGCATATACAGTGCTTTGTGAAAGTATTCGGCCCCCTTGAACTTTTCAAAATTTTGCCACATTTCAGGCTTCAAACATAAAGATATAACATTTTAATTTGTTGGTGAAGAATCAACAACAAGTGGGACACAATCGTGAAGTGGAACGAAATTTATTGGATATTTTAAAGTTTTGTAAAAAATAAAAAACTGAAAAGTGGGGCGTGCAATATTATTCGGCCCCCTTAAGTTAATACTTTGTAGCGCCACCTTTTGCTGCGATTACAGCTGCAAGTCGCTTGGGATATGTCTCTATCAGGTTTGCACATCGAAAGACTGAAATTCTTGCCCATTCTTCCTTGGAAAACAGCTGGAGCTCAGTGAGGTTGGATGGAGAGCGTTTGTGAACAGCAGTTTTCAGCTCTTTCCACAAATTCTCGATTGGATTCAGGTCTGGACTTTGACTTGGCCATTCTAACACCTGGATATGTTTATTTGTGAACCATTCCATTGTAGATTTTTCTTTATGTTTGGGATCATTGTCTTGTTGGAAGATAAATCTCCGTCCCAGTCTCAGGTCTTTTGCAGACTCCAACAGGTTTTCTTCCAGAATGGTCCTGTATTTGGCTCCATCCATCTTCCCATCAATTTTAACCATCTTCCCTGTCCCTGCTGAAGAAAAGCAGGCCCAAACCATGATGCTGCCACCACCATGTTTGACAGTGGGGATGGTGTGTTCAGGGTGATGAGCTGTGTTGCTTTTACGCCAAACATATCACTTTGCATTGTGACCAAAAAGTTTGATTTTGGTTTCATCTGACCAGAGCACCTTCTTCCACATGTTTGGTGTGTCTCCCAGGTGGCTTGTGGCAAACTTTAAACAAGACATTTTATGGATATCTTTGAGAAATGGCTTTCTTCTTGCCACTCTTCCATAAAGGCCAGATTTGTGCAGTGTACGACTGATTGTTGTCCTATGGACAGACTCTCCCACCTCAGCTGTAGATCTCTGCAGTTCATCCAGAGTGATCATGGGCCTCTTGGCTGCATCTCTGATCAGTCTTCTCCTTGTTTGAGATTAAAGTTTAGAGGGACGGCCGGGTCTTGGAAGATTTGCAGTGGTCTGATATTCCTTCCATTTCAATATGATCGCTTGCACAGTGCTCCTTGGGATGTTTAAAGTTTGGGAAATCTTTTTGTATCCAAATCCGGCTTTAAACTACTCCACAACAGTATCACGGACCTGGCTGGTGTGTTCCTTGGTCTTCATGATGCTCGCTGTGCTTTAAACAGAAACCCGAGACTATCACAGAGCAGGTGCATTTATACGGAGACTTGATTACACACAGGTGGATTATATTTATCATCATCAGTCATCTAGGACAACATTGGATCATTCAGAGATCCTCATTGAACTTCTGGAGTGAGTTTGCTGCACTGAAAGTAAAGGGGCCGAATAATTTGGCACGCCCCACTTTTCAGTTTTTTATTTTTTACAAAAGTTTAAAATAACCAATAAATTTCGTTCCACTTCACAATTGTGTCCCACTTGTTGTTGATTCTTCACCAAAAAATTAAAATTTTATATCCTTATGTTTGAAGCCTGAAATGTGGCAAAAGGTTGAAAAGTTCAAGGGGGCCGAATACTTTTGCAAAGCACTGTAGCGCACTGCTTGGTAAGTAGTGAGGATGCCACAGTGTTCTGTGTGCTCTCCGTATGTCAGACCCCAACTAATCTGATATTGATGACCTACATATAATATCAATATATTAGTCCTGGAAAATGCCTTTAATTACATATATAGTCAGGTTATAGTTATGTATATAGTCATAATTTTATTACGTACAGTATATGGTCATAGGTAATAATCATGTATATAGTCATAGATGATCTTTTATTTTATACATGACAGTTATATATAGACTTTCTTTTATATAACTTACATTTTTTAGCAGGTCCTGCTTGCTGTGAAAAAAATAACATCAGCGATACATTATTTTACAGACATAATAATAATTTACACTAAACAGCCCTAGGCCTATAAACGTTACACAAAGGGTGGAGTACGTACCTAGGTGATTGTAATGGCTGGATATGTTATAACTGGTATTATCTAGTCAATTAGGCAATGATTGATATTGTGGCTTATAAGTAGTATACTTTTGTTAAGATAAACTATTAGTATTGTGCCCCGTGTGCTTGTTTATTAAATTTTGTATTTATTAAAATGCACAAAAAATTTAAAATAAAATAAAAGTAAATAAAATTGAAAATAACAATAAATAAAAACATAAATAAATAAATAAATAATAGATAAGCTATTTAAAGCTGTTTGATCCCATTCCCGATATCTGCCGTAAGGATGGGTTCACACAGAGTTTTTTGCAGGCTGAAAAAAAAAATCTGCTTCAGGAATTAGATGTTTTTATGACATTTTTTTGTACATGATGCGCTTGGTGCGTTTTTTTTTTCTCCAGCACACTGTATGGACCTGGAAACTTCCCTTTAAATAATGCTTTGCAAAAAACGCATCAAAAATTGCATCAAAAACTGCCTCAAAAACTGGAGTTTTTTCCAGAATGGGTTTTTCAAGGTGGAATCTGCCTGAAGATAGGTCATGTCGCTTTTGTCGATTTTTTTCAGCTAGAGGAAAAAAAAAAAATACTACTGAATAAGACTGAAATGAATGGGAGGCGTTTTTTTTTAGGCACATTTTGAGGCGGATTCTGCCTCAAAATCAGTCTGCAAAAAAACTCCATGTGAACATACCCTTATAGTACCTGAATCTGAAGCAGACCGGGTCTCCACTGTATTGCAGTGAACTCTGATCACGTTCTTTGCTGTTTATGAAGCCCCCGAAAGTCAAATTTTGCCCCCTTTTCCATTGCAGGACGACTCCTGCATGTCCAGATCGTGGGAGCTGTCCTGTTCTTATAGCAGCCGGGAGCCTTATGGAGGCTCCCAGTCCTGTCATAGGAATATAGCCATTGAGGCTGTTACAATTGTATTGCAGTCTATGGGACATACAATCAGGGGGCAGATAAAGTAGTTCTAAGAAAAAAATTTAAAAAACAAAAAACTAAAAACTCAAATCGACCCTTTCCCTAGATTTGAAATAAAAATAAATAAACAAAAAACAAACATAAACAAATTATACATCACCATGTCCAAGAATGCCTGGACTAAATACTTATACAAATATTTTTTCCATATGGCGAATGTTGTAGCGGGAAAAAAAAAAATCAAAAGAGCCAAACCACCGTTTTTTTGGTGCTGTTTCACTTCCCATAAAAATTTTAAAAAGCGATCAAAACATCAGACATTTCTCAAAATGGTATAACTAAAAAGTACATCTGGCCCCCATAGTACCATTACAAAGTACAATTTGTTCCACAAACATTAAGCCTTCATATGGCTCTGTGAACAGAAAAATATAAAAGTTATGGGGTTTGGAAGGCGGGGAGTCAAAAACGAAAATCAAAAATTGAAAAAAAAAAAAAATGCCTGCGGCGGGTAGGGGTTAATCCCAGCTGCAAAAAGAAAATGCTTTTCCATAATACCATTTTTGATTTATACCTGTATATAAAAGAAATCCAAAATACATCTAAAGTAAAATCTCAAAAGTGGATTTTCTTCTAAAGCTATTATATTTAAAGGATCTGTTTATTCTTTAAGGATGTCACAGAATTTTAAAAGAAAGGAATGTTTAAATAAATGTTCCTTGATAGAAAAAGGAAAACTCACTCTAGCACCACCAATTGAAAGGTTACTCCCTATAGATCAATACCTGCTTTTCCATAAACCCTAGAGACAGTGGGGGAGAGTTATCAATGCCTCTATGCCAATTTTCTGATATGATAGGTTACCTCTCCATAAATCACTTGCTGCCTGCGCCAGTTGGGGCCTTTATTAAGACTGGAGTACGATATGGCAGTCTTAATAAATCTGGCCCAGTGTCTAAGATTAAAGCCAAACTAAAACATCTTTTCCAAAAGGAAGAGAGACCCATCTGTAGACAGCTGTTTTGGGGGTTTTGCCCCTCATCAGAACGAAGCAGGGTACTCATTTGGGTCGCGAAGAGGTCATTGACATGGGTCAGGAAGGGTACTATGTGTCCTTATGTAGACTGCCTTTGTAGACAACACTACAGAATTTTAAGAAATGTAAATGCTCTATGTAACTGTTATATGTTTTTATTTATGCAGGATTATTTGTCTTTCTCAATTTCTCTATTATTTCTACACCCCCAGAAAACCAAAAACTAGAGGAGGAAGTCAAAATCTTTACAGTAAGGAGCTATGGTATGGATGTAGGCTGTGCAGAGAAAATCTATTTCATTTAAAGTGTTTTTCACTACCGCCAAAGCCTGACACTTGTTTTGAACATATTTGAAACGTTCATTTCTTTCAGTAATTAAATTAAAAAAGTGACCTCCTATATTTTCTATATTCTTTACACACAGTCTTCTATTTCAAGTGTTTTATTTCTGTAAATGTTGATTATGGATTACAGGTAATGAAAACCCAAATCTAAGAAAATTAGAATATTGTAAAAAAGTTCAGTATTGTTAATTCAGTGTCACCTGCCAAGGTTTCCTAAGCCTTTAAATGGTCCCTCAGTCTGGTTCAGTAGGACACACAATCATGGAAGACGCTGATTATGGATTGTATTACTGAATTACTGAAATGAATGAACGTTTCAAAGATATTCTAATTTATTGAGATGCACCTGTATTCTCACTGAGACATTGTATTCACATCTTCACGACTACATGTGATCTTCTTTTAGGATGCCAAACTCTTGACCTAACATGTTAGTTTTGGATGACTCAAAGGTATGACTGAGTGCTGTAACTGAAACGTACCAACATAAAGAACAAACAGCCTGAACTGCACATCCACCTATAGTATTATGCTTTGATCTATGGCCACTTGGCTAAATTAATAAAACTGAATATAAGTTTCATCATACACATTTTGATCAAATTTTCACATTGTGGTAACCTATGTGTCCCTGTGTGTGTCCCTATTATAGATGGGCAAACCTCTCAGGATTAGTTTTGTTTCAGGTTCAGGTGGCTCGGGTCCAAGATTGGGTTAAACAAGTTTGGTATGAACAACACCTTAAATTGGCTTAAAACATAGTGTAGAACACCCTTAGGGCTCCTAGAAACCTATCCATAAAACATAGTGTAGAACACTCTTAGGGCTCCTAGGAACCTATCTATAAAACATAGTGTAGAATACTCTTAGGGCTCCTAGGAACCTATCTATAAAACATAGTGTAGAACACTCTTAGGGCTCCTAGGAACCTCTCTATAAAACATAGTGTAGAATACTCTTAGGGCTCCTAGGAACCTATCTATAAAACATAGTGTAGAACACTCTTAGGGCTCCTAGGAACCTATCTATAAAATATAGTGTAGAATACTCTTAGGGCTTCTAGGAACCTAACTATAAAACATAGTGTAGAACACTCTTAGGGCTCCTAGGAACCTATCTATTAAACATAGTGTAGAATACTCTTAGGACTCCTAGAAACCTATCCATAAAACATAGTGTAGAATACTCTTAGGGCTCCTAGGAACCTAACTATAAAACATAGTGTAGAATACTCTTAGGGCTCCTAGAAACATATCCATAAAACATAGTGTAGAATACTCTTAGGGCTCCAAGGAACCTCTCTATAAAGCATAGTGTACAAATCATATCGCTCTACTCACATGGCTGAAGGCTCATGGCGTTTAACTTCTCCACCAACATCTCAGAAAAGGCTGGTGACAGACTCTCGTTAATCGGAGAGGATTTTGATGCCATTCATGACTACCATAAGGTAGTTATTTTTACATATAACACTATTATATTTATTCACTTTTATTTTCAATTTTACATCATTTTTTTCCTTTAAAGGTAGGATTGATGCTATCTATATAATTATCTATATTTTAACAACATTATAAGTATTGTATTATATTATATACTAGCAGAAGGACCCGTCTTCGCACGTTCCAAATTTGGTGAAGATTGGGCCAGTCGTTTGGTCTCGCATATAGAACAGACAGACATTTTTATATATATAAGAGACTAGCAGAAGGACCCAGCTTCGCATGGGTATATTTCATTTTTTGTTTGCGTAGTGGCCCCATAAGAATTGGCACTGGTCTATTTTGTATATCGTTTGTGTGTAGTTTAAATACATTTTAATTTATAAGAATGCTGACATCCAGTATAGGTACAGTTTATTTAGGGCTGTGTTGTTATGGAAACATGGTAAATTAAATGTGAAGTTATATTGGCTGATACACATCATACGACTGAATATTTAAGGACCTGTGAACTGCTATTGAATAATACAGGTCATAAATTATTTGGTTGCTATGGAAACCTGGTGTAAAGCTATGTGTATGTCAAGACTGAAGAACCTGCGAGTTTCCATTAGTCCATAAGTGTCATGTGATCATGTATATCTCAGTTTGGATGTCAGTGAAAAACCTCTGATCGGTTGTTATGTAAACCTGGAGTAAAGCTGTGTGTATGTGACCTTGTGTAACAGTGATCATCCACAGCGCCCTGCCCCTTTAAAGCTGACCTACAGCAGTGAATAAAAAGTTAAACTGTGTGCATGTGGAGACTAAGCACCTGCGACCTTCTATTGGCTGATAAGGGACATATGACTGTGCGTATTGCAGTTGGAATATGAGTGAAAGATTTGCAGGCTTCTATTGGTTAATGCCAATGGGAATACTGTATCTCTGATGTACCTGTGTGCAAAATTTGGTGAAGATCGGTCCAGTCGTTTGGTCGCGCATAAAGAACAGAGAGAGACAAAACTCATTTTTATATATATGAGATAAGAGATATATTAAATAATATATAATTATTTTGCTTAAAAATGCATAGAAAGCTGGCTATTTACAATATTTTTTTTTTACTTTTTTGCCTTTCTCTCTGGACTCCAAAGGTTTTTTTGTACAATGCACTTGGAGTGTTTTTTTTTTACTTTTTTTATCTCTGTGATCTTGAGCTTCTCAGAACTATTGTACAAAATATTACTTATGATCAACAACACAAAGCAAAATAATTTTGAATAAACTTTATTTGTATGACACAATGGCCGCTCAAATATATAATATATTATAATATCAAATACATACATTCATCCCTACAGTCCTGGAAGGTCCTGAGACTGAAATCAACATCCATACCTCCCCTCCCCATTTCTGGAATATTGGACCCATTTTGCATCTTATTCCACCCTAAGAAGAGTTTGGCTGGTTCTGACATTCACTGATCTTGATACAGTGCTGAGCTTTTACACCAGAGAAGATATATCCCTCCATACACTGGCAGCGAGATTTACACTCGTTGTACTCTGCCACCACACCATCTTTGCAGGTAGTGGTCTTCTTTACACAGGGATTGAACACCATGTTTGCTGGACATGGAACTTGGCACTGGGAGACGTGGACACACTTGTTGTTCTGGAGATAATACTCTTTCTTGCAAACACAAGTAGGGGAACATCCTTGACATTTTAACTGTATATGTGAGCCTAAACTTTCACATGTTCCACCAGAGCATACGCAACCTTGTTCCATATTTTCTGGACAAGCCACTGGATGGAAAAAAAAAGGAAAATTCATTAACAACCAAATACAGTAAATCATAATTCATGGATTTGGCACCATTAATACCCTAGTGCCTGCTGGACCTCTACTTCCTAGATTTCTGATAGCTAATTATACATATTCCCTTAAACTTTATCCCATATAAACATAAAAGGAAGCAATTGCTACCAAGCCCTGGAGCCACAGAGGTCTAATGGTCTCTCTACAACATAAGAAACATCAGTATTATAAATAGCACATGGTACGAGGGGGCATGTTACATATTTTGCAATGGGGTCAAGATTCCTATATCTTCAAATTACGCCTCTGTTGGTTTTTCCTGATAGGTGGGTCCCCAAAATAAAGAGGTTTCTATTAGTTCTTTCATTCGGGGTCATCATCAATTAGCTGGAACTAGAGATGACCGAATCTCACAACATTTGTTTTGTTAAGATTTATTCAATTTGGGCATAAAGTTTGTTTTGGATTAAATCAATTTGGCCCCAATGGAGTTTGCCATGAAAATTTGTTTATTATACTTTGATGTCTCTTCAGGACCCAAAATATAATGCCTGTCTCCAGCAGCCACTGGTCTTCTAATACTCTACATCTTTGCCAGCTTTGTGATGTCATTTGGCTCCATTTTACCACTGAGTTCTGTGACCACACTGTTTACATAGGGTCTGATGCACATCCATGGTGCATCAAAGCATAGTGACATGCATCACTCCCCATGTGACTTCTGTGGCCTATCACAGGCATCATTCAGGGGGCTGAATGATGTCATGAAGAAGGCAGATGGCACCAAAGAAGAGGTCTGGAAGACCAGCGGCTGCTGCAGGGGACCCTAGTACATATGAGTAATTATTTTAAAATTATTGTTAAGCCCCTTTCAGGCCCAGAAAACATTATGTTTTTTATCCAATCACAGGACAAATAAATGACCTGGCTAGCTTTTGATTGGCTAACATGTATCACAAGACAAGCACCATCTTCTGCTATGGACTCCTTTAAAATTTGCATTGTCAGCAGGATAGATTTGGAGGCTTCGCCTATTCTGATACTGCAACTATTAAAATGATAAGATGATAGAGAGGGTGCTTGCTGCCATGTTTTTATTCCATATGGCTAATTGAATATTCTTAGTTTCTTCTCTCCAATCTCAGTAGTATGAAAAAATGTCTATCCTAACCATATTGTTCTACTCACATGGCTGAAGGCTCCTGGCGTCCAACTTCTCCACGAACATTGCAGAAAATGCTGCAAAAGAGAAGTTATATTAATTTTTGGAATCCAACATAGTCTCTTCTGCATGATAACTACAATTTTTCCTTTTCCACATGCCCAAAGCAGAAGCCCAGTGTTTCACATTATGGGCCCTTGGAAAATTATTCCAAGGATCCCACCATAAGCTTTGCAGGGCAGGTCCTCTGTCAATTCACAAGAAATGACCCCAATGGCTCCTAATAAGATTGACTCCAAACACACCTCCAAATAGGGTTGTCTTCTCTTGGATCTTTGGGAACTGGTTCCTGTAGAAGCTCATTATTGTTTTAGAACTTGGATCAATTGTAGTCTGGTTTGACACTAATGTGAGATGCACAAACCTGGGATGGCACTAAACCAAATGTGTTTCACTGCCTGTGAGCACAAGTGACTGCCCATGGATGTATCCCTTGACTATAGTAGTGTACATGGGACTGCTAGAAGTGAAATTAATGGATCTGCTCATTGTATGTGAGACAATTAATGTTGATATCTCCAAATGTCTGGGGAAAATTAGGCTTTCTACCTGCTCCAATGTTTGTTGGAATGATAGAGTTAGTATTGATATTCCTGGAAGGGTTTGTAACAGGGAAAAATATCTACAATAGTTTTACTGGATAAATGGTCCAAACAATGGAAACTTCTGTGCAAATGGCAAATGTAAAATAATGCACTTAGGAGGAAGGACCCTCTATCTGAGTATCATAGTGGCAGTTGTGTGTTAGCTAAGACTTCAGAAGATAAAGATGAGACAGCTACAAAATGAGCCAACAGTGCAGCCAGACAGCAGAAAATGCAAGTAGGATGTTAGGCCGTATAGCTAGATGCATAAACATTAGGATTCAAGCTATATAGTTAGAAGTATAACCATTAGGATGCTTGGCTATATAATTAGAGGTATAACCATTAGGATGCAGGCTATATAGTTAGAAATATAACCATTAGGATGCAGGCTATATAATTAGAGGTATAACCATTAGGATGCTTGGCTATATAGCTAGAGGTATAACCATTAGGATGCTTGGCTATATAGTTAAAGGTATAACCATTAGGATGCAGGCTATATAGCTAGAGGTATAACCATTAGGATGTTTGGCTATATAGCTAGAGGTATAACCATTAGGATGCTTGACTATATAGCTAGAGGTATAACCATTAGGATGCAGGCTATATAGTTAGAAATATAACCATTAGGATGCAGGCTATATGGCTAGAGGTATAACCATTAGGATGCTTGGCTATATAGCTAGAGGTATAACCATTAGGATGCTTAGCTATATAGTTAAAGGTATAACCATTAGGAAGCAGGCTATATAGCTAGAGGTATAACCATTAGGATGCTTGACTATATAGCTAGAGGTATAACCATTAGGATGCAGGCTATATAGTTAGAAATATAACCATTAGGATGCAGGCTATATAGCTAGAGGTATAACCATTAGGATGCTTGGCTATATAGCTAGAGGTATAACCGTTAGGATGCTTGACTATATAGTTAGAGGTATAACCATTAGGATGCAGGCTATATAGTTAGAAATATAACCATTAGGATGCAGGCTATATAATTAGAGGTATAACCATTAGGATGCAGGCTATATAGTTAGAAATATAACCATTAGGATGCAGGCTATATAATTAGAGGTATAACCATTAGGATGCTTGGCTATATAGCTAGAGGTATAACCATTAGGAATAGATAAATCCCACTGTATAGAACACTGGTGAGACCACATCTGGATACTGTATCTAGTTCTGGAGATATCACCTTCAAAAAGGCACAAAAAAAATAGAATGGGCAGGCTACAAAAATGGTGGATGGTCTGTAGCATAAAACATATAAATAGAGACTTAAAGAACTCTATCTGTACAGCCTTAAGGTAAAAAGAGAAAGTCGTACACGATTGAAACTTTTATATATGTTAAAGGTATAAATAGGGTTCAGGAGGGAAGAGCAAGAATAAAAGGTCACAATCAAAAATTAGAGGGTGAGAAGATAAGAAGCAATGTCAGAAAATATTAATTCACTGAAAGACTAGTTGAGACTTGGAACAAACTTCCATCAGATGTGGTTGTGACATATAAAATAAGTGATTCTAAACAGGGATAAACATATGTCTATTCTAAGATAAAATGGTAATAAATGGACCATGTGCTCTTTTTCTGCCATCAATCTTCTATGTTTCTATGCTTTGTTTTCCCATAAGATATATATATATATATATATATATATATATATATATATATATATATATATATATATATATATATATATATATATATATATATATATATATATATATATATATATATATATATATATATATATATATATATATATATATATATATATATATATATATATATATATATATATATATATATTTAAGAGACTTTCACTTACCAAGCATAAGCACAGAAACCACAACTCCGTTGTTCATCATCTTGAGATATATCTGAAAACTGAGAAAAAAAATATTGGTTTAGTGTTTAACTTAGCAAAGTATCTTTCGAGGATTGTCCTTCTGTCTCAAGATAAGATGATAGTGGAGGGACAAATCCCTCTAATGGGGTCTGCCATCATTCCAACTTGTGGAGCAATGAGATCCACCACCAACATTTTGTGATGTCTGCATATGAAGGTAAGAGTTTTGACACAGCATTCTCCATAGCTCCCATAGTACTCCATTAAGAGAGCCAAGTGCATGCACTTTCCAGAGCTGGCACATCCACCAACCTTAATCTAACCCATGAACACCTTCCATCAAAGGTCATTGAGGAAAGATCAACAATGGAGTCCTGGATCAATGGACTTTCCAATGTTACTGATAGAGGAGGTCCCACTTAACCTCCTTTCCCACAATAACAGTTGTCAGAAATGGAAACCTTCTCTAACCTTAGCTAATCCATGCACTTAACATGCCCAAGACATGGAGAGAAAATAGTAGCCTCAGGAATCAAAATCCAATTGACTTTTTTGAGTACAACTCCACTGATATAATCTTGTAGAGCTCAATGGTGCAGAGAGAGAAGTCTGTAGACCCCAATGCCTTTGAGTTCCCATTTGGGAATTTTTGGTCATATGGGGATCTCTGCAGTTTTTCATCCTTTGCTAATATCTGGTGGTGTTGCTATCACCATAGATAACTCCAGAAGTAATGAATGAGGCAAAAACTGAATAGTAGATTCTCCTGAAGTCACATAACAATAGAATCTCTAGTAAGAAATACCTACAAGAAAATAAAGTCCATGGAAAGTTTCCATGATATGATTACATGTACCTGAGTGAAGAGGATCTGTCAGCTCTGGTGCCGCTGGATGTGATGGTTTACACTCCTCTCCTTACAGTATTTATACTCTCATCCCCGACATGAATCACCATCTCGTGCTCCTAGTTTATTTACCTATATCATAAGGTTACGACCTACTTTACTATACCCGTCATTACGGTGACTCTCTATTGTTTCAAGGGACGAGCTAATTATCTAAACAACTTCAGGAATTTTGTTTAATTATGTGTCAGTGGTTCAGTCCTAAAGCGACAATATGTCCGTGACATAGATCTTTCACAACCGAATAACTGAATAACTAATGTACACAGGGCACGTGTCAATAATGAATGGGCGATGTCAGATGTAGAAAGCTGAAGGACAATGGTGAATGATAGAAACCATTTACTGCTTAATAGGATAATTAATGGAAAAAAATGGCTTACTGTACTGTAGCTCTAATGGTGATAACCACTAAAGTAGAGAAGTCCCCTAACATGTAGTGCTCTTGTGGTATAATAGAATCACATTTAATGGTAGGTAGAGCATAATATGGAATCAAGGTTACAGTAATACAAAAAAAAAAAAAATCAACCTTAATAATGAGACTCCCATCAAGCCAGAAGAATAAAGCAATGATAATAATGTTCACTATATACAGGAGCATCTCAATAAATTAGAATATCTTTGAAACATTTATTTATTTCAGTAATTAAATTAAAAAAGTGACCTCCTATATTTTCTAGATTCTTTACACACAGAGTCTTATATTTCAAGTGTTTTATGTCTGTAAATGTTGATTATGGGTTACAGGTAATGAAAACCCAAATCTAAGAAAATTAGAATATTGTAAAAAAGTTCAGTATTGTAAATTCAGTGTCACCTGCCTTAGTTTCCTAAGCCTTTAAATGGTCCCTCAGTCTGGTTCAGTAGGACACACAATCATGGAAGACGCTGATTATGGATTGTACTAGTAGAATACACGCAGCTTCGCTCACGGAAAATATGTTAAATTGTTGGTTATGCTAGCTAAAGTAAAATTTTCAGTGTGGCACTGAAATTGACATTTTCAGAGTGCTACAGTTAATCTATTTTTCCACTTGAAATTTTTCTTATCATTTTTGCATTTTACTTATTTGTCGTAACATTGATGGGAACAACTTTTTTTTTTTTTATTTCAACATTTTTATTGATTTTACATAATGAATACACATTATGTAGTATAAACTATTGCAACTATTTTTTGAACTATTTTTTATCAAAAATTAAAATTTATGCACCGTACACAAACATATAAAACATTTACACCCAATTAACAACATAGTGCAAACCCTTCCCCCCTGCCTTCCACTGTAATCTATAAGTAGTTCACGGGCAAAAGAGTAAAATTGGTTTACAGTTAAACAGCTATCTATTGTAGTGCTTCTAGGTAAACAATGTTTCTGGTTTTACCTTCAGGTGCATATATAAAAAGATTTTTGGGGTTACCCACTCTAGAGCAAGCAACGTTCAACTGTCCATGTGAAAAACACGGGCTCTCCAAATTAATGCCGGCTACTTTAAGTGATTGACCTTGTACTTTGTTTATAGTCATAGCAAATGCAAGTCGGATTGGGAACTGCAGATGCTTAAAATTGAATGGCATGTCACTTGGTAGCAAAGAAATACGCGAAATGAAAACATTTGCTCCCTTATAGTTTCCCATAAGAATAGTGGCTTCAATAACATTGGACATGAGACTTTTAATGCACAATCTTGTGCCGTTACACATTTTTGGTGGGTCAAGGTTCCGAAGCAAAATTATTGTGGCTCCTATTTTTAAAGTGCGCTTATGCGGTGGCCTTCCAGGAGGCTCCAAAGAATTCAGGAACTTCAATGGATACATTACGGCTTGTTCACTCTCCATGACCGAATCAATGGACATGTATGTGGTCGCTAGACCAGGCAGTCTTCCTTGAATTAGTAGTTTTATGGAGCTGACACTAATATTTTGCAGAAAATGCCTTGACTCGGGAATTGTTCCTGACATGTATAAAGAAGTGGTTCAGGAGGTAGATCTAAAGGTGGCAAACTGACTTTTCCATTTAAGCAGCACATACCAGGCGATAGCAAGTTAAACTTCTTTGCTTGACAATGTTTGCATATCATGTCCATTTTGCCAATTACAACTTTCTGATGTGACCTATAGTCTTGAATTGGGATGTACTGAAATGCTTCCAAACACAAATCAGCCTGCCTACATCTTTGCACACGTTGCATATGTCGTATGTGGTCATTTTCAGAACGTTCATCCTTTTGTTCAGATGTTTCTATATTCCTTGCTTCAGCCTGCCTTATCTGATTCTTGTGAAGATGACATTCCCGTTGCTCTGATGTCTCAGCTGCCTTACATTTAGCCTGTCTCATCCGTTTCTTTTCAGGCCACGAGTCACGTTGTTCACTTGTCTCAGCTCTTTGACACAATTTTGTGTTCTTAGCTTTTGGATGAAATTGCCCAATAGATGGTTGTTTTTTGGGCGACCTTTTAAAAAACAGTCCTTAGTATTATGACCCTTTAGTCTTCACCTGACACTGATAAGAGATGTAATAGGATGCATAGTAAATACAGAGCAGCCCTCACACAGTATTACTATGAGCTGAAGGAGCTCACATCTCAGTAATGAAAACCGCCTCACAGGCAGACTTGTGTAGTTACCCATAGCAACCAATCAGAGCTCAGCTTTCACTTTACCTCAGCAGCTTCAGTGATGAAAGCTCCCTGTATAGTAAGCAATAATAACAATCTTACTATGAGGCAGTTTTCACCTGACCAATATTGCTGCTTAGTAAGGCTGCTTGCACACTACAGTATTTTTCATGGGTCTCCGGGCTGTGGATTCTACAGCTCCATAAACATTCTATGGAGCCTGCAAAACTCACAGCTTTGTGCACAAAGAAGTCTATGGAGCCACCAAATCCATGGGCCGGAGGCCCGTGAAAAATACTGTAGTGTGCAAGCAGCCAGTAAGGATACCAAACATCTTTTGTCAGTGCGTGCGTGTGTGTGTGTGTGTGTGTGCACGAGTGTGATCCATGTGTATGTATGCTTCTGTGCATGTACTGTACGTGTGTGGTCCGTGTATATGTATGCGTATGTGTGCGCATGTGATCCATGTGTTTGTGCGTGCGCAGTGCAAGTGTCCATGCGTGCGGTAGGTGTGTGTGAGTACGGATGTGCTCTGTTCGTCCGTGTGCGTAGGGTGCATCCATCTCAGTGTGTTTGCGTGCGTACCTGGTCCTTGCGTTCGTGTATGTGTGGTGTGCATGTGGTATTTATGGAGTGGTGTTGTGGTATTTGTGGTGTTTGTGTTGTGTGTCTAGCATGGTCTGGTGTTTGTGTGGTGTGTTGTGGCATTTGTGTGGTGTTGTGCTTGTGGGTTGGTGTATGTGTGCTGTCTGTGTGATGTTTGTATGGTGTTTGTGAAATGTTTATGTGTTGTGTGTGGAGGTGCGGCTCCTTTAGCAGCAACTCTTTGGCACCGTCACTATAATCCATCCCTGTCATTCACAACTATTGTTTTCCCCAAAGCACTGTCACTTTCACCTTCACATTTCCCCATTATATGTATAGGGCCTAACTTCGGGAGCCCCAATCTGATGACTGGGGGACTGTAGCAAGATTTAACATGCGCAGTATTCTGCTCCTGTGGGTGGAGAGGGGACGTGCCAAATTTCACCCAAATGGGGCAAGAACTGTGGATTTATATAGAGCGGGCTACTACAGATTTCACATTTCCCCATTATATGTATAGGGCCTAAATTCGGGGGCCCCAATCTTATGACGGGGGGACGCTAGCGAGATGTAACGTGTGCAGTATTCTGCTCCTGTGGGTAGAGAGGGAGCGTGCCAAATTTCACCCAAATCGGGTGAGAACTGTGGATTTGTATAGAACGGGCTACTACAGATTTTAAGTTTTATATATATATATAGATTACTGAATTACTGAAATGAATGAACGTGCCAAAGATATTCTAATTTATTGAGATGCACCTGTTCAAGAAAATATCTATAATAATACTGTCTTCTAGGTATAAGAATATAACTACTATAATACTGCCTTCTAGGTATAAGAATATAACTACTATAATACTGCTTCTATGTACAAGAATATAACTACTATAATACTACCTCCTATGTACAATTATATAACTACTATAATACTGCTCCTATGTAACACCCCCTTCAGATTCTCTTTCTCCCTTGGAAGAATATAACTGCCATAATACTGCTCCTATGTACAAGAATATAACTACTATAATACTGCTCCTATGTACAAGAATATAACTACTTTAATACGACCTCCTATGTACAAGAATATAACTACTATAATACTGCCCCTATGTACAAGAATATAACTACTATAATACTGCCCCTATGTACAATATAACTACTATAATACTGCTCCTATGTACAAGAATATAACTACTATAATACTGCTCCTATGTACAAGAATATAACTACTATAATACTACCTCCAATGTACAAGAATATAACTACTATAATACTGCCCCTATGTACAATATAACTACTATAATACTACCTCCTATGTACAAGAATATAACTACTATAATACTGCTTCTATGTACAAGAATATAACTACTATAATACTGCTCCTATGTACAAGAATATAACACTATAATACTGCTCCTATGTACAAGAATATAACTACTATAATACTGCTCCTATGTACAAGAATATAACTACTATAATACTGCTCCTATGTACAAGAATATAACTACTATAATACTACCTCCTATGTACAAGAATATAACTACTATAATACTGCTCCTATGTACAAGAATATAACTGCTATAATATATACAAGAATATAACTACTATAATACTGCTCCTATGTACAAGAATATAACAACTATAATACTGCCACTATGTACAAGAATATAACTACTATAATACTGCCCCTATGTACAAGAATATAACTACTATAATACTGCTCCTATGTACAAGAATATAACTACTATAATACTGCCCCATGTACAATATAACTACTATAATACTGCTCCTATGTACAAGAATATAACTACTATAATACTGCTCCTATTTACAAGAATATAACTACTATAAAACTGACCCTATGTACAAGAATATAACTACTATAATACTGCTCCTATGTACAAGAATATAACTACTATAATACTGCCCCCTATGTACAAGAATATAACTACTATAATACTGCTCCTATATACAAGAATATACAGTGGGGAAAAAAAAGTATTTAGTCAGCCACCAATTGTGCAAGTTCTCCCACTTATAAAGATGAGGCCGGCCTGTAATTGACATCATAGGTAGACCTCAACTATGAGAGACAAAATGAGAAAACAAATCCAGAAAATCACATTGTCTGATTTTTTTAAGAATTTATTTGCAAATTATGGTGGAAAATAAGTATTTGGTCAATAACAAAAGTTCATCTCAATACTTTGTTATATATCCTTTGTTGGCAATGACAGAGGTCAAATGTTTTCTGTAAGTCTTCACAAGGTTGGCACACACTGTTGCTGGTATATTGGCCCATTCCTCCATGCAGATCTCCTCTAGAGCAGGGATGTTTTGGGGCTGTCGCTGGGCAACACGGACTTTCAACTCCCTCCAAAGGTTTTCTATGGGATTGAGATCTGGAGACTGGCTAGGCCACTGCAGGACCTTGAAATGCTTCTTACGAAGCCTCTCCTTCGTTGCCCTGGCGGTGTGCTTGGGATCATTGTCATGCTGAAAGATCAGGCCACGTTTCATCTTCAATGCTCTTGCTGATGGAAAGAGGTTTGCACTCAAAATCTCACTATACATGGCCCCATTCATTCTTTCATGTACACGGATCAGTCGTCCTGGTCCCTTTGCAGAGAAACAGCCCAAAAGAATGATATTGCAACCCCCATGCTTCACAGTAGGTATGGTGTTCTTTGGATGCAACTCAGCATTCACTCTCCTCCAAACACCACGAGTTGTGTTTCTACCAAACAGTTCTACTTTGGTTTCATCTGACCATATGACATTCTCCCAATACTCTTCTGGAACATCCAAATGCTCTCTAGCAAACTTCAGACGGGCCCAGATATGTACTGGCTTAAGCAGGGGGACACGTCTGGCACTGCAGGCTCTGAGTCCCTGGCGGTGTAGTGTGTTACTGACGGTAGCCTTTGTTACGTTAGTCCCAGCTTTCTTCAGGTCATTCACTAGGTCCCCCCCGTGTGGTTCTGGGATTTTTGCTTACCGTTCTTGTGATCATTTTGACCCCACGGGGTGAGATCTTGTGTGGAGCCCCTGATCGAGGGAGATTATCAGTGGTCTTGTATGTCTTCCATTTTCTAATTATTGCTCCCACAGTTGATTTCTTCACACCAAGCTGCTTGCCTATTGCAGATTCAGTCTTCCCAGCCTGGTGCAGGTCTACAATTTTGTTTCTGGTGTCCTTCCACAGCTCTTTGGTCTTCACCATAGTGGAGTTTGGAGTGTGACTGTTTGAGGTTGTGGACAGGCGTCTTTTATACTGATAACAATGTCACACAGGAGCCATTACTACAGGTAATGAGTGGAGGACAGAGGAGCCTCTTAAAGAAGAAGTTACAGGTCTGTGAGAGACAGAAATCTTGCTTGTTTGTAGGTGACCAAATACATATTTTCCACCATAATTTTCAAATAAATTCTTAAAAAATCAGACAATGTGATTTTCTGGATTTGTTTTCTCATTTTGTCTCTCATAGTTGAGGTCTACCTATGATGTCAATTACAGGCCGGCCTCATCTTTTTAAGTGGGAGAACTTGCACAATTGGTGGCTGACTAAATACTTTTTTTCCCCACTGTAACTACTATAATACTGCAGCTATGTACCAGAATATTAGCACTATTTGCCCCCCGTGGACTGGAGTAATATATTACATCAGCATTTATTTTTAATATTCCCTTGCTCAACTGATTTTCAGGGCTTGGTCTTCTCCTTGTGACTTGTGCATACTTGCTGGTGACTCATTGTTTCCTTCTTAATTGTTCTCTTAATTGTCTTCAGGATAAATTATCGTTCTATTGTTTCTCTTCTCCCTGCACAGTTTAGGATTAGTGACACGTGAATTCAACATGTGGTTTAGTCTTGGTGTAGTTTCAGTTCATTTTTTCTTCAGTCACTGCATAGAGATTTATCCTATTCAGGACCAAACCAATTTTCATTTTCAATTTTTGATATTTTACTACCCACAGCCCAAAGCCCATGACTTTTATTGCTAACATAGTCATACATTTTTGCAGGATATAATGTAGTTCATAAAGGTGAAATTTATTATTCTAATGTGCTCGAAAGCTTGATCTGCAGCTGCACCTTCTCATACAGGTTTTGTGATAAAAGTAACTTTTTTTTTTTCAATCTGAAGGTTGGTACAGTCACGACAATACCACATTTATATAGTTTTTGTTATGTTTTAATATCTTTAAAAGAATTTAAAACTTTGAAAAAAAAAAACCTAAAATTTCTTTCTGTTGTCAAATTCTGATACCCATAACCTTTTATATTTTTGTGTATGGTGCTATGTACAATGTCTAGTTTTGCAGGGTAAGTTATAGTTTTTATTTGTACTGTTTTGTGGAATATCTGATGTTTTGATCAGTTTTTTTTTTTTTGTGAAGCAAAACAGTAAAACAAACTGAGATTTGTCCATTTTGATTAATTTTATTGCTACATTATTCATCTTATTGGAAGAATATTTTTTCATATGTTTATTTTCATTTTTCTGTCTTTATTTTTATATGCAAATTACAGTTTTGAGGCTGATTTTGAATTTTTATATGTTTTAATTTATTATACTTTTATAAATCTTTAATTTTTTTTTTTTTTTTTTTTTTTATTAGCTTTTTTTTATCTCCTCCTGAGCTAGCAATCATTACATTTCTTATACTATATTATTTCAAACAATGGGTAACTATGTTAGTGTTCAGAACTGCAACATGCAGGGCTGTGTAGTTGCATAGCATTGGCAGGCCTCGGAGTCTTCTGAAGACTCCCGATTGCCATGGAAGAGACCCCAGAGTATATTAAGGACAGTTCTGGAAACAAAACTTACAGCTGAATCTTGCAAGGTTATCCATTTGTAACATCATGAGATGCCCAAGTTACCCAAGGCAGGAATGGCTCTGTATTTTGGATGCTGTTCCCATGCTCTTGGTTCACGGGACAGCTTACAGGTAAGGAGGACAGCTTGAGAAACTGCTTATGGAGATGTGGAGAGAGGACAGCTTTTAAAGTGATAATGGGCGAGTCAATTGGTTCTATAACCCATCGCATCCTCAGGACACTCGTAGTAATGGGTCATCCTCAGAACACTGGTAGTAATGGGACTGAGCTGTAGCATGGCTATGTGACCAACGGACATGATGTAATTTCCTCAGAAGAGGGAGTGGAGCTCAGTAACACAGTCCTGGATAACCCCATTAAAGGCACTGTAAGAGTCACCCACCAGAGTAGCAGAGGATCCTCCAGTAGGACAAGGTTCTAACACAACAGTGGTCCAGCAGAACCAACCCAATGTGTAGGTTACTATTTTATATCCTAGGGGTTGTCGGAGGGTCTTCCCCCTGAATCAATTTATCTGGTGGGACTCAGGAACTCTCAGTCCGACACTACACTAGACATCCTCTCTTCTCCGTTCTCAGTGCAATGTGACCCTACAATAGTATTAAAATAGTATTGACATAGCACAGGAGGCAGCACGTGCCTCAGTCTTTCACTTTCAGGTCTCACCTCGTGACACACAATCACAGACATTCCTATAGTGTAGCTTTTACTACGGTCACATACCTCAAATGGATGTAAGGTGAGTCACAACATGTGACACTGAGCAGGTTACAGAAAACTGCACACACCCCGTACATGGCTGCCAAAATAAATTATCACCTAACACAGCCTATTATTTGTGATACTGTCTGCTAAGCCGATGTATCTAAGCCTATTATATGAGATACTGACTGCTGTGTTGGTATAGCTAAGATTATCATGTCTGGAGAAGGAAACATATATAGACTGTGTAGTCTGGTCAGCTGTGCAGGGGCCAAGATGGGTGGCGGGGGGCTCTTTACAGCAATATCATGATTAAAAAATGGCTAGACTACAGCAGTGCCTCGACAGCTTCAGGTTTTAGTTATAGCATGTGGGTGACATTTAGTGAAGTCTTACCCTCTATGATGCTACTTTACATCACGGCAGGTTAACCACTGGTGAGTATACAGCACTAACCCATCACGAGTATACCTATTGTACCCCTCCCAAGTATACTCAACTGCATTACAGAGTACATTGCTGTGGAAGTATCATACCCATGTTACGTATGTAGCAGTGCTCTTGTTGCTCACGTAGGATGAGTGATGTCATAGCAATGGGAGGATCAACTCTCATGGCATGGGTTGGCATAGGCAGGAGATGGTAGGGGTCTGAGTGCCAAGAGCAGTGTCTAGGAATCTGAAAGCCCTCCTCCAGTGCACCAATTACCTCATTTGCATAAGACTTCTAAGTTTTTTTCTCCAAATCTAAAAAAGTGACATACATAATAACGGTATGATGTTTATCACCGTAATGTGCTCTGTAACATGGTGGTGACCGTTGAATATGCTTGGGGAAGGTGGTAGACTACCTTTAAGGGAAGAGGGCCCATTCTCAGTTCTTGCACAAAGTCCCTCTGCACTTAGTGCCAGCCTGATAAAAACAGATTGCTCTTGCTGGATATTTTGGTATGGCTGTCAGCCAAAAATACCAGCGTTTGGCATCATTGTCCCAAACACCAATATTTTCCTTGCCTTCAAGATCACTGCACTTTTTAAAACAAAACAAAAAAAAATACAAAAAAGAAACTATTCCCCCGATCGCAGTCTAGGTTTTAAATGCATACAAATTCTACATACATTTGTTTATTGCATCAAGACTTTTTGACTTTTTCAGGAACTTATTTTTAAACAAAATACAATAAAATAAAACTATTTTACTAAATTGTAAAATGCTCTTATTAAAATTATAACATTTGTGTTGTTGGGGTCAATTTCGACCCAGGTCTAATATAAGAGTAAAAAAACAATAATAAGTCCCAAAACTGAACTCATAAACACAATATAAACCAACAGCCCACAGCCAGCTCTACCTCCAACAACTTGAGTTAGGGACATGTCCAGGCATGTATGGCCAAATCAGCTTACAGTTGGTACTTTGCAGAGTATACATCTTCAGTTTACACCATGCAACAATGAGGAGAAGATTAGATGCAAGCCAAATTCTGGATTATATCTTGGATGATAATGAATCAGAGGACACACAGCAGCAAACTGATACAGATGAACAGGTTTCTGAGGAGGAAGATGATGTGGAGTATCAACCGGAAGACACAGACAGTTCTGATCAGTCTGATGAGGAGGTCACCGGTGCTGAAGCTGCTCCCGCTGAAAGATTCAAATCCAAAAGTGGCAAGATCATTTGGAGCTCAGTACCTCCAGATGTACATGGCAGGGCAGATGCTGCAAATGTCATAAAAATGACCCCTGGGATCACAAGGTTTGCTGTGACAAGAGTAAGTGACATCAAGACATGTTTTGATCTGTTTATGCCATTGTCAATAAAAAAAAAGTCATTATTGCTATGACAAACCTTGAAGGAAAAAAAAGTCCATGGCAACATGTGGAATGACCTTCATGATGATGGCCTGGATGCCTACATTGGTGTTCTTCTCCTTGCTGGAGTGTACAAATCCTGCAATGAGGCCACTGATAGTCTCTGGGACGCATCGACAGGCAGGAATATTTTCCGGGCAACAATGTCACTTCAAAAGTTTCAAATGATATCAAGAGTCCTCAGATTTGACAACAGAGACACCAGAACAAAATCTGACAAACTTGCTCCCATCAGGGATGTTTGGGAGAAATGGGTGCAGCTCCTTCCACTGATGTTCAACCCAGGGCCAGAGGTGACAGTAGACGAACGTTTTCTCCCTTTCCGCGGAAAATGCCCCTTCCGGCAATACATGCCAAGTAAGCCAGGCAAATACGGCACACACTTTTTGCCACACATGCATCTAAATACTAATGCATCTAAAAACTAGTACTTGATTTCTGTTGATTTGATTTGCTTGATTGATTGTTGTTTGTTTGTTTGTTTGACCTAGAAAAGCTACTTTTTATTATTATTTCTATTAATGTTAATCTAATTTTCATCTTTTATTTGTATTAAAGTTCTATAAAAAAAAATCTGTTTTTTGCCTTTTTCATAAAGTAGTTAGATATGGGTCAAAATTGACCCGTAACACCATAGATGTTACTAGAGTTATGTATATATGTATATTTTTTTTACATTTAAGAAATGTGTTCTAAAACCCTTCAGTAATAGTCAGGTAATATAACAAACTTTTTTAAGTTTATATTATTCTCTTGAGGTTCATTTGACAATATTTTTATATTGAAAATGAAGGGTATGTTCTCAAATGAAAGGCCCAGGGGGCCACAACAAAAATATTAAAATTAATCCTTCCATGGATGAGAAACCCTAACAAGGTAACTAAGAGGTAAGAAACAAATTGGATCATAAATAACTGTTTTTAGGGTATCCTAGGGGTGATTTAAGACACGGGTCAAAACCGACCCGTTAACATAAGAAAGAGTAACAGAAAGCTAACACTAGAGGAAGGTTAAAGGGGTTGTCCAAGATTTACGTTTTCATGGCCTGTCTTTAGAATAGGCCATAAATGTCTGATTGGTGGGGGAACCAACAACTGGTCAATGGGAGCTGAACTGCAGTACTGCTGCCTAGCCACTAGACAGGGCATGGAACCTCTGACCCTTTGTTGTGTATATTACAAGCGTCCGTACAGCTGATCGGTGCAAGGGTGGCTGTAGGGCCCTACCTGTCAGATATTTATGGACTATCCTAAGGATCGCCCATAAAGATGTAAATCATGGACCACCCCTTTAATGTCGATTTTGGCAAACAAAATTATCATCAATGATGAGGTTGTCCAAACTCCCATAACTCTTTCATGTGGGATACTCTTCATTGAGGCACTCCATCTCATCCTCTCATGAGCGATAGTGTCTGCTGTGTTGGTGTATCTAATCTTATCATTTGTGATACTGCTGTGCTGGTGTATCTAAGTCTAACATGTATTCATGTTTGCTGAGCAAGTGTATCTACGAATATGATGTATGATACTGTGTGCTTAGGCAGCGTACCTAAGGCTATCATGTACGATACAGTCTGCTTAGGCAGTGTATCTAAGCTCAAAAAAACAAGGTCTCAACAAAAAGGACAAGGTAGAATTCAAAATCCATTTTTAATACACATCAGTCATTGATATCCATCAGTAAACTTTGGGTTATGATCAGGACTTTGGATATTTCACCATCTTTGTAACAGTGTCACCCAGTCCACGCCATCAGTTGGATTTTTTGCCTTTTTGACGTTTACCCGATGAGGCTTTTTTGGGGCATTTCTCTGGTAAGACACATGGACCTGTTTTACCTGACTGGAATATATAGGGGCTCTGACAGTAGCACTCAGGGACACAGTTCATAGTACATGGGACATGGTCACGTCTGATCAGCTCACAGCTCATTGGACAAGAGCTCCCACAATCCTCCCAAGACTTATAGGCCTCTGGACATCTGTTAACTGTAAAAGCAGAAGAAATCTTACACGGGAACTCAAACATATCTGCTCACATGTCATTGAGATGTGCTAGGAGATCAAATCAGTGTGGAACTAGGAGCACAGATCTTTACTGATACCCAATACAAAGGTTCTTGGGTGCTTGGAAAATTGCAAAATCCTTTTTGACCCTCTTTGAGGTTGGAGATTGGTGGAGATCAAAATTTGGAACCAGTGGTGATCCCAACTCATGGACATCAGGTCATCTTCTGGACCTCTAAATTATATTTCTGATGATAAATTCTAGTGGAATTCATTCTTAAGCTCCAGAAGATTGACTCAAGTAGTCAAACAATTATCTCGACTGAGTCAATGTGTAGATATTTCAGTAAAACAGATTAGCATAAGTCAGCAGGTCATTGTTGGTTTTGGTCACCTGATCTCAGCTCAGAAAAACTGACATTCATCAAAGAATCTTCCAAGCAAGATCAACACAAAATGACACAAAGACCCTTGAGGTTGGACCAGTATCAATAATGAGTTCTCTCTCCTGACTTACGACATCAGTCATAAAGCATACTACTCATCTGTCCCAACGCTCCATTGCTTGCCCCCAGTGTCAATTCAGTCTTGTGCCAATGCATCAATGCCTGATATCCTCAGCCTCATATAACTGCTGAGACCAATCAGCGACCAAAGCAGTCTCTGGAAGAAACCTCTGACCCATGTGAGTGAGGTCACCAGTCCCTTTCCAATGACCACTGAAGCCGATGATTGGTCTCCGCAGTCATGTAAGGCTGAAGACACTGGTGGCGAACAACTGAACACCGTGGACATGTGAGCATGCTTTAGTTTTTTTTTTTTTTACCCCTTTCTCCGACATGCACTTGCTCCAATTGGATTGCTCCAATTCCTGGACAGCCCCTTTAAGGTTATATTGCAGTAACCAAAGATCTCAGGTCCATGCATGGTCAAGGTGCGCCAGACATCTTCTACTTAAAAGTATCTTAAATGTATACACACGTGGACAAAATTGTTGGTACCCCTCATTTAATGAAAGAAAAACCCACAATGGTCACAGAAATAACTTGAATCTGACAAAAGTAATAATATATAAAAATTCTATGAAAATGAACAAATGAAAGTCAGACATTGCTTCTCAACCATGCTTCAACAGAATTTTTAAAAAAGAGAAAACTCATGAAACAGGTCTGGAAAGAAATTATGGTTCCCTTAACTTAATATTTTGTTGCACAACCTTTTGAGGCAATCCCTGCAATCAAACGATTCCTGTAACTGTCAATGAGACTTCTGCACCTCTCAGCAGGTATTTTGGCCACTCCTCATGAGCAAACTGCTCCAGTTGTTTCGGGTTTGAAGGGTGCCTTTTCCAGACGGCATGTTTCAGCTCCTTCCAAAGATGCTCAATAGGATTTAGGTCAGGGCTCATAGAAGGCCACTTCAGAATAGTCCAATGTTTTGCTCTTAGCCATTCTTGGGTGTTTTTAGCTGTGTGTTTTGGATCATTATCCTGTTGCAAGACCAAGACCTGCGACTGAGACCAAGATTTCTGACACTGAGCAGCACATTTCTCTCTAGAATCCCTTGATAGTCTTGAGATTTCATTGTACCCTGCACAAATTCAAGACACCCTGTGCCAGATGCAGCAAAGCAGCCCCAGAACATAACAGAGCCTCCTCCATGTTTCACAGTAGTTTCAAGATACGCTTCATTTTTTCGTCTGTGAACATAGAGCTGATGTGCCTTGCCAAAAATTTAAATTTTTGTCTCATCTGTCCATAGGACATTCTCCCAGAAGCTTTATGGCTTGTCAACATGTAGATTGGCAAATTCCGTTTGTCAGATTCAAGTTATTTCAGTGACCATAGTGGGTTTTTCTTTCATTAAACAAGGGGTACCAACAATTTTGTCCACATGTGTAGGTCCTTACCATACTGTTAGTGGAACTGTTCCCATTCCATACCTGACAACTCTCCTGGAATGTCTAGCAAACTCACAGAAAAATGGAAGACCTCCAAGAGTCCCGGAGGTGTTGGTAAATCTCCCAAGAGCTGCATGAGCTTCCTGGAAAGCAGCACCCTATGCCTTGTTTGCCAGGTGCACGTCCCGGCTGAGAGTACGCCTTATTTATATAAATGAGATGCACCCTCCGCTATCTCAGGGATTATGAAGACTGTTGTTGAAAATGCTAGTCTTAATAAATCTCCCCCTATGAATGTTTTCTATGCCTGATACTGGGCTGCTGCATCATCAGACCAAGCCTCAATATCCAAAAGCATCTTCAGGGCCAGAACCACACCCGTGTAAAGGTGGAGTGTTTATGCTCTCAAGGAAAGCAGTTTCTAAAAGTTGGCCTGAGATATATATTTCTCTCTATTAGACTCACCTACTTTTTCTTGTGGATGTCGTCCGGTGGCCTCGGCAATGTACAAGGCTGAAGAGACAGATGACACACGGAGATATCAGTTTACATGAGACCACTTTAGAATAACTTACATCATTGAGTAATGGAAGAATATGGCGGCCACAGCAATACACATTCTATACAACCCAGTAAATGCATTAGTCATATTGGCATTTGCATTCAATTGGCAATGTCACTTTGGGCTTGGTTGATACCTTGTGCAGAACCTTGTGTTGATGCTTTTATTCATAATGACTATATAATACTCAGACAATGCAATCATACTATACAAATAACATTGCTCTTTCTGACTGCGGCTGCAGCTATTGGGGTATGCTAGGAGTTGTAGTTTTACAACGACTGTAGATCTTCAAGATGGAAACCAGATAGTTCCTAGATAACTTTACCTAAAATCGGGAATGTGAAGCATTCTGTCCCTAGGTTTTGGCACCAGATGTTGTGCCCCCTTCAATCTTACAGCAACACAGATCTTGGAACCCTAGTTATGGGTATATAGTAAGAACTAGAAATATACAAGTAGAAGGCAGGGGAAATGTATCATTTATGATATTTAAGGGAGTGATGATAATGAGGAGGAGGGTAGTTAAAGTTCAGATGGCCCAACAGGGGCCCCATGCTGTTCAGAAAGTGTTCCCTCCCATTCACATCAAAGGTCCCTGTAGAATAATGTCCCAAAGTGGCCCTTCCACACAGTATGATGTCCCATAGTGGCCCCTCCACACAGTATAATATCCCATAGTGGCCTCTCCATACAGTATAATATCCCATAGTGGCCTCTCCATACAGTATAACGTCACATAGTGGCCCCTCCACACAGTATATTGTCCCAAACTGACCCCTCCACACAGTATATTGTCACAAACTGACCCCTCCACACAGTGTTATGTCCCATAATGGCCCCTCCACACAGTATAATGTGCCATAGTGGCCCCTCCACACAGTATAATGTCCTATAGTGGCCTCTCCATACAGTATAACGTCACATAGTGGACCCTCACACAGTATATTGTCCCAAAGTGACCCCTCCACACAGTATTATGTCCCATAATGGCCCCTCCACAGAGTATAATGTGCCATAGTGGCCCCTCCACACAGTATAATCTCCTATAGTGGCCCCTCCACAAAGTATAATGTCCCATAGTAGCCCATCCACACAGTATAATGTCCCATAGTGGCCCCTCCACACAGTATAATATCCCATAGTGGCCTCTCCATACAGTATAATATCCCATAGTGGCCTCTCCATACGGTATAACGTCACATAGTGGCCCCTCCACACAGGCCCCTCCACACAGTATATTGTCCCAAACTGACCCCTCCACACAGTATATTGTCACAAACTGACCCCTCCACACAGTGTTATGTCCCATAATGGCCCCTCCACACAGTATAATGTGCCATAGTGGCCCCTCCACACACGTATAATGTCCCACTGCCCCTCCAAGTATATTGTCGCAAACCCCTCCACAAAGTATATTGTCCCATATGGCCCCTCCCCGTAAGTCCTGTGGCCCCTCCACACAGTATAATGTCCCATAGTGCCCCCTCCACAAAGTAAGGCCCATAGTGCCCATCCACACAGTATAATGCCCATAGTGGCCCCTCCACCGTATAAATCCCATAGTGGCCTCTCCATACAGTATAATATCCCATAGTGGCCTCTCCATAGAGTATAACGTCACATAGTGGCCCTTCCACACAGTATATTGTCCCAAACTGACCCCTCCACACAGTATATTGTCACAAACTGACCCCTCCACACAGTGTTATGTCCCATAATGGCCCCTCCACACAGTATAATGTGCCATAGTGGCCCCTCCACACAGTATAATGTCCTATAGTGGCCTCTCCATACAGTATAACGTCACATAGTGGACCCTCACACAGTATATTGTCCCAAAGTGACCCCTCCACACAGTATTATGTCCCATAATGGCCCCTCCACAGAGTATAATGTGCCATAGTGGCCCCTCCACACAGTATAATCTCCTATAGTGGCCCCTCCACAAAGTATAATGTCCCATAGTAGCCCATCCGCACAGTATAATGTCCCATAGTGGCCCCTCCACACAGTATAATATCCCATAGTGGCCTCTCCATACAGTATAATATCCCATAGTGGCCTCTCCATACGGTATAACGTCACATAGTGGCCCCTCCACACAGTATATTGTCCCAAACTGACCCCTCCACACAGTATATTGTCACAAACTGACCCCTCCACACAGTGTTATGTCCCATAATGGCCCCTCCACACAGTATAATGTGCCATAGTGGCCCCTCCACACAGTATAATCTCCTATAGTGGCCCCTCCACAAAGTATATTGTCCCATAGTAGCCCATCCACACAGTATAATGTCCCATAGTGGCCCCTCCACACAGTATAATATCCCATAGTGGCCTCTCCATACAGTATAATATCCCATAGTGGCCTCTCCATAGAGTATAACGTCACATAGTGGCCCTTCCACACAGTATATTGTCCCAAACTGACCCCTCCACACAGTATATTGTCACAAACTGACCCCTCCACACAGTGTTATGTCCCATAATGGCCCCTCCACACAGTATAATGTGCCATAGTGGCCCCTCCACACAGTATAATGTCCTATAGTGGCCTCTCCATACAGTATAACATCACATAGTGTCCCCTCACACAGTATATTGTCCCAAAGTGACCCCTCCACACAGTATTATGTCCCATAATGGCCCCTCCACAGAGTATAATGTGCCATAGTGGCCCCTCCACACAGTATAATCTCCTATAGTGGCCCCTCCACAAAGTATAATGTCCCATAGTAGACCATCCACACAGTATAATGTCCCATAGTGGCCCCTCCACACAGTATAATCTCCTATAGTGGCCCCTCCACAAAGTATAATGTCCCATAGTAGCCCAAACACACAGTATAATGTCCCACTGTGGCCTCTATACAGTATAATGTCCCATAGTGGCCCCTCCACACAGTATAATGTTGTGAGTGACCACCTAATAAAATGAAAAAAAAAAGTACAGACATAGGAAAGACTGAATCAGTTCTCATTATGAATTTTCCAAAAATGTTGAGTTCTGCTGAACCCGAAATTTTTGGGATTAGCCACCCACTAACTACTACTAAGGTCTCTTCAAACCAGAGAGTGATAAGCAGAGGTCCAGAGGTGATTACACATAACAAACAGGGTTACTTTATTCCTCTGGGCTCCAAAATAGGTCCTTGACCTCCTGAATGACATCAGGGACCACTGAGGCCCAATTACAGAGTGTTCCCACCAGTGTCATGATGCATGGATGCAAGCATCTCAACGCTGAGTTATCCATGTGATCGCTGAAGCCCAATGTGATCTGCCGGGGGGGGGTCAGAAACTGTAGGACCT
Organism: Leptodactylus fallax; assembly: GCA_947044405.1. Lineage (NCBI taxonomy): Eukaryota > Metazoa > Chordata > Amphibia > Anura > Leptodactylidae > Leptodactylus > Leptodactylus fallax. The sequence goes on along the minus strand of CAMRHE010001207.1, from coordinate 98,526 downwards.
GCTGGGACCTAGAGGACCCTAACATCTCTGCACTAGAGGACTGCATTCCTTTTGTAAAGGGGATATCAGCAAAAAAAAAAAAAAAAATGCTTCAAAGGTCTATTACGACCCTATGGGGGCACGATGTCTAAAACATAAATGAATAAAAAATGAAGACAAAAAAAGATAAAATAAAATCAAATACAAAAAAAACCCACTGCCACATAAACATCACAGCTTCTTCTTCTCTTCTTCTTCTTCTTGGTGTTACAAAACATAAAAATCTCCATAATGGAAAGGGGAAATTTTTTTTTTTCTAATTTGGTAGTACTTATGCTATGAAAAAAAAATATCCAGATATTAAAATCAAAAGAAAAAAAAAATTGCAAAAATAAGAATGACATAAAAATAAATCCCTACACAAACAAACAAACTCAAAAAATGTTTGACCCCATGCACCAAAAACTCAAAAAATGCGACCAGTCGTGAATCAAGAAAAATGGTGCAGTCATGAAGTGATTCAAAATAAAGGAAATAAGTTAAAAACACAATTGGTCAAATTTCTGTCAAAGCTCCCAAAATTATTTTGGGGGTCGTTTACCTGGTAAGAAATGAACTGTTACTCACCTGTTGCCAGGGTCAGTAGCACATAGGGCGTTGTTCGCATATTTCTTGAATCCAGTTTTCGAAAAGAATCAAAACTCTTCTCCAGTAGCGATCCTTTCTCTGTTCTTATGAGACTGTTCAGACTGAGGATACAATATGAGTAAACACAACCCCCAACATTTCCTCATCATCTACAGCCTCATATAAGCTGGAAAGCACACAGAGATGTCGGGTTAATCATGAAGAGAAAAGCAAACAAGCGGTAAATGTTTATTGTAACTTTCCCTTTCTTGGGTTATTTTGTATGCAGGACCCTTGAGGTACTCTATGAGCATAGTAGAGGGCAAACAGTGTAGGTGCTTGAGATTTCAGGGGACCAAGGAGACGCCAACAAGCGTCAACAAGCGCCAACAAGCGCCAACAACCCCCCTTCTGATCAGTTCAGGATGAAATATTAAAGAAGCTGTCCAGCACTGGAAAAGCTTGAACACTGTCAAAAACAGCACCACATCAGTCCACAGGTTGTGTGTAGTATTGCAGCTTAACTTCACTTCCGTTAAACTGAGCTACAATACCGGGAACAACCACTGGACAAGGGTGGCACTGTTTTTGCAAGCAAGATGACCTGTTTTATGCTGGACACCCCCTTTAAGTGAAAAAGGTCTTTGTCACGGGGGTCACAGCTGAGGCCTGTGATTGGTCCACCAGCGGTCACATGTGCATGCCGAGTGTCATGACGTCAATCACAGCCCTCAGCGCTCAAAAAAGATACATGATACATGCACAAACTGCACTACACATAACCAGACCCATACAAATATAGGGATGACATAGTGCCCAGTTACAGGGGAGCAGCTCTTGAGGATGCAAAGATACAGTAGCAATTGAACTCCAGCCCTAGACTCTAAAGGCCACAGTACTACATAGCAAGACACCAGTGTTAAAAATATACATGGTAGGAGGCAGCCGTTACGGATCTTGCATTGAGGCAATGAAGCTTAAAGGGGTTGTCCAGGCAAAAATGGACAACCCCTTTAACTTTTAAATCAGCCAGAGGCAGTGAAAAAAATAAAAATAAATTTATGCTCACCTGTCCCCGATGCTCCGTTGTTCCCCGGCGCGTTCCGGTCCTTCTGCTAAATAGGTCTGTTCTGGAGTTCCGCTGATTGGCCTCAGCGGTCACGTGATTGCTGAGGCCAATCAGTGAAGGGCATTCGATGTCACTACCTATGACATCACTGGTCTCATCCTGAGGCCAGCTGAGGCAGTCACATGACTGCTGAGGCCAATCAGTGGCTTTAGTGGAACTCAGGAAGAGACCCAGGAGAAGTTGCTGGAACAGAAGAACCGGGACACGCTGGGAGGACACCGGATCAGCAGGGACAGGTGTGTATGCATTTTTTTCTACCTTTTTTTTTTACTGCCCCCGGCTGATTTAAAAGTTAAAAGGGGTTGTCCAATTTTGCCTGGACAACCCCTTTAAAGTAGGACCTCTGACTAGTTATTATCCATAATGGTTTTATCTACAGTGGTCAGTGACTTACCTCGAAATCTGTTCTGGATCGTAAGGGACAGTCCTGGATTTTTGGGTCATTCCTCCCGTCCCAGAAATCTGCATACTCCCTGCTCAACCATTTGTCCTGTGACCCCTGCTGCGTCGGAGGACATAGTGACATCATACGCCTACTGTGCTGAGCTGAGCTGGAGACAGGATGGACTATAGGGGACCGGTGACTACTGCATGGGATTGGGGCAAGGTGGGTGTTACTTATGCTACTTTTTTATATACTTTTGTGAAGGAGCATTTTACAGTATGGGGGCACTAAGTGGCCATTGTACTGTGTGGGTATTCTAATGGGGTATTTTAGTGTGTGTATTCTACTGTGTGGGTATTCTAATGGGGTATTTTAGTGAGTGTATTCTACTGTGTGGGTATACTAATGGGGTATTTTAGTGTGCGTATTCTACTGTGTGGGTATACTAATGGGTTATTTTAGTGTGTGTATTCTACTGTGTGGGTATACTAATGGGGTATTTTAGTGTGTGTATTCTACTGTGTGGGTATACTAATGGGGTATTTTAGCGTGTGTATTATACTGTGTGGGTATACTAATGGGGTATTTTAGCGTGTGTATTATACTGTGTGAGTATACTAATGGGGTATTTTAGTGTGTGTGTTATACTGTGTGGGTATACTAATGGGGTATTTTAGTGTGTGTATTATACTGTGTGGGTATACTAATGGGGTATTTTAGTGTGTGTGTATTATACTGTGTGGGTATACTAATGGGGTGTTTTAGTGTGTGTATTATACTATGTGGGTATTGTGAGAAGGTGACAGGCAGGGTGCTGGAGTGCCGTTATATCTCCCCCAGGTTCCTCACCTATGTATGGTGCTCATTAGTCCAGTCCAGGAATTCAGTATACCTCAGATCAGGTGTGGCATATTACTGGGCCATAAAATGGTGCCGAACCTGCACTTTAGGGCAGACCCTGGGAGAGACAGGACGTGTCTGTGTGGTTTATAGTTTGTTTATACTGGGATATTATATTGTGTGGGTAGACTAATGGGGCATTATAGAGTGTGGGTAGACTAATGGGACATTATACAGTGTGGATAGACTAATGGGGCATTATAGAGTGTGGGTAGACTAATGAGACATTATACAGTGTGGGTAGACTAATGGGGCATTATAGAGTGTGGGTAGACTAATGGGACATTATAGAGTGTGGGTAGACTAATGGGGCATTATACAGTGTGGGTAGACTAATGGGGCATTATAGAGTGTGGGTAGACTAATGGGACATTATACAGTGTGGATAGACTAATGGGGCATTATAGAGTGTGGGTAGACTAATGAGACATTATACAGTGTGGGTATACTAATGGGGCATTATAGAGTGTGGGTAGACTAATGGGACATTATAGAGTGTGGGTAGACTAATGGGGCATTATACAGTGTGGGTAGACTAATGGGGCATTATAGAGTGTGGGTAGACTAATGGGACATTATACAGTGTGGGTAGACTAATGGGGCATTATAGAGTGTGGGTAGACTAATGAGACATTATACAGTGTGGGTAGACTAATGGGGCATTATAGAGTGTGGGTAGACTAATGGGACATTATAGATTGTGGGTAGACTAATGGGGCATTATACAGTGTGGGTAGACTAATGGGGCATTATAGAGTGTGGGTAGACTAATGGGACATTATACAGTGTGGGTAGACTAATGGGGCATTATAGAGTGTGGGTAGACTAATGAGACATTATACAGTGTGGGTAGACTAATGGGGCATTATAGAGTGTGGATAGACTAATGGGACATTATAGAGTGTGGGTAGACTAATGGGGCATTATACAGTGTGGGTAGACTAATGGGGCATTATAGAGTGTGGGTAGACTAATGGGACATTATACAGTGTGGGTAGACTAATGGGGCATTATAGAGTGTGGGTAGACTAATGAGACATTATACAGTGTGGGTAGACTAATGGGGCATTATAGAGTGTGGGTAGACTAATGGGACATTATAGAGTGTGGGTAGACTAATGGGGCATTATACAGTGTGGGTAGACTAATGGGGCATTATAGAGTGTGGGTAGACTAATGGGGCATTATGCAGTGTGGGTAAACTAAGGGGCATTATACTGTGTAGGGGCACTAAGAAAAATCACTCACTGTGTCCTCGGAGAGTTTGGAGGTAGTGTACATAGTGATGTTTCATCTTTGCTAAATATAGGACATCAACTATATTCATCTCACTGACCATCCAACCAGTCACAACACAGTATTAAGAGCCTGACCCCAGGAGCTGTCACCCTGCACATTCAAAAAGACACACTGATAGGAATTTATAAAGACTGGAGTTCTGTATGCCAATTCCCAGTTGGTGCAAGAGGAGCCTAAATTATACTAATTCACACGCACTCCTGTGCACCAGAATTGAAATCTACGCTGGTCAGGATCTGGTGTAGCCTATAGTAAATTTGTAAGACTTAGGCATCCCCACCCTGGCCCTGACTTTTGTAAAAAATGACAAACATGGCGCAGAAAGAAAGCTGGAATAGATGGGTTAGTAAATTCCCACCATTGTTTTGTAGCGCTACCTCACCCTTTCTGAATTTCTTCTACTGATGTGACTGTGTCAGTCTTCACTGCAGTACTGTTGTTCTATCTGTGAACCAGAAGACTCAGTATCGGCAATGCTTTTGGTTTCTTTCACACACAAAGATGACAGTGTACATTTTGGTTTTATTGCATTTATTATTATGACATTGTATCAATTATTGGAACACTTCAGACTGAGCAGCAGGTGCAGAGATAATTCTATAGATTGTAGTTTTATTTCCATTTATTACAATGACATTGTTTCCAATTATTATCTATAGGATTGATCCTCGTTTCACCACAGCGGTTTAGGCTGTCTGGGGCAAAAGCGAGGGAGGATACAAAGGCCGGAATTTCCAGAAAGGAAGATGTATGATCTGAGGCAGAAACATCCCCGCACACAGGCCGCTGGACATCGCAGCATACTAGCTTGTAGGTTATCACAGTTGGTCGGGTAGTAGCTCCCACAGTCATCCCAGGCTTGGTTTTGTGGGCATTTTGGTACTGAAATAAAGATTTTCTGTTTTCAGATATCTTCAAATTACTGAAATCATTTTAAGGCTAAAGCCCCACGTAGCGAGCCGCAGCCAGGCGTTTTCCCTGTAGATTTAATAAGGGAAGAAAAACTGCAGAGAAAAACGCAGCAAAAACGCAATTTTTTCTGCTGCGTTTTTTAGCTGCGTTCCACAACGGTGGGGTTTAGCTTTAATCTTGTGATTTTATTTTTAAATTATTTTATTTTTACACCGCACAGTATAAAATATGTAATTATAGTTGCAAGGAAACCATCAACAAGCAGGTCAGGTGCTTCTGACAAATCTATAGGTCAATCAAAGGTGCCTTGACACAACTCTGAATAACTACAGGATGCGATGTAGAAACCGCATCTTAGGTCACAATTAAATAAGGATGACAATTTCTCATGAAAACAATTCACAATACAATAAGGTCACACGCCAGCTAAAGATTTGAAAAGCTGCAACCCAGAACACAACCACTGGGTGGCCACACGTAGATACGTATATAGCAGGATAGACATCTTGTGATACATACAGTATGACATCGCTCTGGTTCTATGCAGTCACTAGAGATGGGTAAACCTCAATATATTCATTTCACTGAATAATCTTGGGTGTGCCACAGTGGCGTAACTAAAGTCTTGTGGGCCCTAGTGCAAACTTTTGTCCGGGGCCCGCTACCCCCTCCCTACAGCAAATTCTTGATAGTGACAGTTACGGGGCTCCAAACAGTATAATATGCTCGACAGTGGCCCCAGATAGTATTATATGCTCGACAGTGGCCCTCACAGAGTATTATAAGCTCCACAGTGGCTCCCATACAGCATTATATGCTCCATAGTGGCCCCCATACAGCATTATATGCTCCACATTGCTCCCCCCACACACAGTAGAATATGCTCCATACAGTGGTTCCACCCAGCATTATATGCTCCCCACAGTGGCCTCCACCCAGTATTATATGCTTCCCACAGTGGCCTCCACCCAGTATTATATGCTCCCCACAGTGGTTCCCACCCAGTATTATAAGCTCCACAGTGGCCCCCACACAGTATTATAAGCTCCCAACAGCCCCCTCCGCTTCGGTGCTATTATACTTTGCAGTCTCCTCAGATCCCAGAGTATAATAATTGGAGGCCCAGGGAACGTGATTAAAAATAACAAACATTCATACTCACCTTGCCTTACCTTTTCTTGGCATCCTCGCTCCATCCTGCCGTCTTTAGCGTCTTCAGGCCCTCTTCCGACATCGCTGCTGATGCCTGTGATTGGGCCTCAGCAGTCACGTGGGGACATACTGACGTCATTACGTGGCCGCACCCCATGTGACCGCTGGGGCCTAATCACAGGCCTCAGTCATGATGGAGGAGCGCCGGAGAGGACGCTGCGCCCAGGAGAGGTGAGAATATATGTTTATTATTTTCAGTCACCTTCCCTGGGCTGCCATCTATTGGAAAGGGGCCTGCAATATGCCAGGGCCCTTTTCCAATAACAGTATGTATAGCGGTCGGGGAAAGCCTGGTTCCCCGACTGCTATCATAGTGGTCCTCGGCCCGGCCATCTCCAGCTGGCCACGGGCCCCATACCCTGCCGGGCCCGGTTGTGCTCGCACCCCCTGCGACCGCGATCGTTACGCCACTGGTATGCAGTATGTTTCTTTTCTTGCCAAAGTGACTGCTAGAGATCGGTTTGGATCAAACTGGATTCAAGTTTAATTTTCCAAAAGTTTCCAATTCACCGCCCACAAATCACTATTATATTGTGGGGTCTATCAGGACCCCAGAGTATTATAAGTGGATGACCAAGTGAAGTGCAGAACCATAATAAACACCGATACTTACCTTGCCCTTGTGTTGTCCGGTGGTCCCTCAGCGTCCTCTTCTGGCTTCCTGGCTGATGTCGCATGGCCCGGGGACTACTAAGAACTAATCATGAGGGGCATGCCAACGTCATGACACTGGCAAAACTTTTGGAAAATTCAGGATAAATTTTGTACACCAGTCTTGGGCTAGGGCTACATGGTAAATTCAGTTGTTACTCCCATTGACTTTGTCCAAAGATTGTCATGTCTCTTTGTAACTCCTTCACCAATATAAGTGAATGGAGTCATATTGCAACCCCGAGGGTGGTGAGACTTCTAGTTACAAAAAGTTTGAGCGCTGCTGGATTTTTTAGTGACTAGAAGTCACAGTCGCAACACCCTCTGGGTCACATTGTGACTCCATTGACTTACATTGGTGAACGAGTCATAGATCAACACAACAATCTTTGGTCATGTGACTGGAGTCGCGGCCATATTATATGTAGGTCCCATGCGAAACCCCCTACATACAGACACCCCTTTTTGTACCCCAGACCAAAATTGCAGATGCTGCTCGCTACACCCCATTCCTGCAGCAGTGTCCTGAAGTGGAGAAAAGTGCAGGACTGGGCGGGGGTGTATCATGTAAAGATGTTGGGGCACCTCCACTCTGGTCACATCATGTCAGTAGTGAGGAATCTTATTAGGGAGCACCAACCTGTTCTTTCTATCATATCCTTTGCATGACTCATGTGCAGAGCTACAGGATAGAAAAGAGGAAGATTTTGCATTATTAACCCCTCATTGTCAGCAGCCATATTCATATAGTTATATGCACATAGACCTATAGATTAGGAAGAATATCTGATGATGTCATTCTCAGGCTAGGGGCCTGTGTACACTGTGCCAGTTCTGTAACAGGCCCCCCACTATCATGCATCATTTACAGTGTTGGTTGCCAAGTTTTGGGTAGAGGGACCTCTTGGGTCTCCTCAGCTCTAGGACCTCCTATTATAACCCCCCTGGAGATGAATAAATATGAAAAGAATTGTCCTCCCTAGTATTTCACCATATATCCAAATGAAAAGGGTTCTATGATTTTACCTAAAGGGGTTTGGGGGATTTAAAAAACAAAACAAAAAGCTGCTTTATTATTAGAAAGAGCGCCACTCCTTTCCACAGGCCGTGTGTGGTATTTCAGTTCAGCATCATTGACTTGAATGACAATTTCTTGAATCATACTGAGCTGCAATACCAGACACAGCCTGTGGACAACAATAGAGCTGTTTCTGGCAATATAACATATTTTTTTCTCTAGCTCCCACCATTCCTGTAAGTTTCAGCACCCAATATGCTAATTAGGCTCTCTACTGTCAGGTGGGCGGTCTCAGGCAGAAGCAGACAATAAAGTAAACAGGAATGTCATGTGATTCAGTGCTGCAACTATCTTCACTGCATGTTGCAATTTCTCTAAGATCTCTGCTTGTTTGAATTTAGAGACGTACAAGCCTAATCCTACTTACACAGCTGCAGTTTGTTACAATGTACTGTATATCCATGTAGCGCATCACCCAGGAGACAGGACAGGGAAGAGATTTGTGCTGCTGATGTATTTACTGTAGATTACAAAGTATACTCCTCAACATTGAAATTGCAGCACCAAGAAGGGCAAGTCGTAAGTTTATGCCAATCAAGGAAGTATCAGGTGTCCATAAGATCTCCATAAGATTTTCCAGCACCTAGCTCCAATCTGTGTCACATGGGAGGGGCATAAAAGCCAGATTCAAAGCAACATTTTTTAGTCATGTGAAACCTCAAAATTGGATTGACGGAACAGTTACTGCCACTTGCCACAAACTGAACTGAGAGACTTTGGTTTACCACTTTGCAAATCGCTATACATCTAGGACAAGCACAGTCCAACGTTGCTTGTTCCGGTGGCTGGGGCAACGACGTTGAACTGGATTGACAGCAAGAGGTGCGCGGAGGCGAAGCTCTACATGGATGGATCATTTTATTGAAAGCAGTGATCTATTCTGTACTCCAAGTCAAATTAGACGACACAATGGGAAATGGTGTTAACTCAATCTATCCGAAGGCACTTTCACGAAATTGGGCAATGAACCAGACATCCAGCTACAGCTATTGGACTGGAATGGAGGCCAGAATGGAGGACTATGCTCTTCAATGATGAGACCCTTCTTGTCTCTGATGAAATGATAGCTGAAGATTGGTTTGGAGACCATGTGGGCAATGCCATGAAGAGGTCCTCACAAGGGAACGTCAAAGCTGTCCTACCCCAGTGCTTATGTTGCGCTATGGCACAACCTATGGTAGCCGGACCCCTCTAGTCTTCATTTCAGGAGCACAGCTTGTTGTCACATTGATTCGGTCATTGAACCAGTAGTGCGGCCATTTCTCCAAAGTGTCCCAGGAGCCGTTTTTCAATTGGTCAATCCTTAGGCCACATGTTAATCCAGCTACTGACCTTGCAGCGTTTCCAGACTTTGATCTAAGGCATGTAAGTGTATGTAATTCTGTGAGTGTCCCTCATACTCCATACTGAATAAATTGGGATATTTTCAATATTTTGTTTCCTTTTTTTTTTTTTTTTTTTTTTTTTTATCATTTCCATATCAGTAACATGTCTATCCATCTGGGATTTCCAGAACCCCCAAGACTTGGTGTTGCAATTTCAATGTTGAGCAGTGTGTTACCTATGACAATACATTGTAACAAACCCTCATTGGAATGAGCAGGATTAGTTCCGGTACTGTTGATATCAGTTTCATATGGATGAAAATGTCCCTGGAGGTTCTCAGCACCCAATACAGTAGTCATAGGAATTAGTCTGACTGTCTCCAGACTGATATAACGGAAATAGGTGATAACAGAGAGCAATAGGTTGTATAGTGCAGTAAATAACACAACCTTATGTTTACCACTAATAGAGATGAGCGAATCGATTCTGCAGAAGTGGAATTTGATCCGAATTTCAAGAAATCTTCGATTCTCTACAATTCTGGATTTCCTCACACTTTGATGCATCAAATCGCATTTTTGGCCACCGCACATGTTAGGACAAGGGGAAAGAGACTCTAGGAGCGCGGGATCACCCACTGTGCCAAGTGTGCAGCTAATCAGCAGCCAGCTGGACCTGTGATGTCACAGCCCTATAAAAATCCTTGGCCATTTTAGGTACATTCCACATCGCTCTTACTGTAGGGACAGACATCGGCAGGAGCTAGGGTGAGACTTAGAAAACATGTAGAAGTTCAGGGAAAGAGGCTGAGCCTTAGAACTGTAGGGAAAGCATAGGGAGGAATTGAGAGAAGAATTTGGGGTGGTTGCAGGCTCATTTACAGCAAGAATTTGCAGCATAATTCACATTGCAGCACTCACTGCCATTATACTGCTGCTCATTACTTTTATCTGTGTCGTCAAGATGGAAAACAACAAGCCTTTTGCAGTGCAGTACAGCAAAAAAAAAAGTGAAATATCATACACTAATATCTGCACGTATCTGTAAAAAAGCCTTTTTAAAGGCTTTTATTATAAGGGGCTTATTTACTAATCTTACAAGGCATAACATTATTCAGTACTATTGTGCCAAAGTAAACTGAATTATCATCCAATAATATCTGCATGTATCTGTAAAAAAAGCCTTTAACGTGGGGAAAGACATAACGACCATATTCGCCATTTTGTTACCAGTATAAAGTTGCAGGCAATATTTAAAAACAGTATTGTCAATAAAAATTCAATAATTCTTAGTGGTTATCACTTATTTAAAGGTCTTTATTAGTGTCAAAACACATAAAAAGGACCATATTCGCCATTTTGTTACCAATTTAAAGTTGCAGGCCATTTTTCAATACAGTATTGTCAAAATTAATTCAATAATTCTATAATTCTTAGTGGTTATCACTTATTTAAAGGTGTTCATTAGTGTCAAAACCCATAAAAAGGATCATATTCAGCATTTTGTTACCAGTATAAAGTTGCTGGCAATTTATCAATAATATTGTCAGTAAATCAATAATTCTGAGTTACAAATCTGTTCTGTGACATCACTGTGTGTGTTATCCCTGTACTGTGACATCACTATGTGTATTATCCCTGTACTGTGACATCACTGTGTGTATTATCTCTGTACTGTGACATCACTGTGTGTATTATCCCTGTACTGTGACATCACTGTGTGCATTATCTTTGTACTGTGACATCACTGTGTGCATTATCTTTGTACTGTGACATCACTGTGTGTATTATCCCTGTACTGTGACATCACTGTGTGCATTATCTTTGTACTGTGACATCACTGTGTGTATTATTCCTGTACTGTGACATCACTGTGTATATTATCCCTGTACTGTGACATCACTGTGTGTATTATCTCTGTACTGTGACATCACTGTGTATATTATCCCTGTACTGTGACATCACTGTGTGTATTATCCCTGTACTGTGACATCACTGTGTGTATTATCTTTGTACTGCGACATCATGTGTGCATTATCTTTGTACTTTGACATCATTGTGTATATTATCTCTATACTGTGACATCACTGTGTATATTATCTCTGTACTGTGACATCACTGTGTTTATTATCTCTGTACTGTGACATCACTGTGTGTATTATCACTGTACTGTGACATCACTGTGTGTATTATCTCTGTACTGCGACATCACTGTGTATATTATCTCTGTACTGCGACATCTCTGTAGTGTGGCCTCTGCACACACTATTAAGCACCATAGTGGCCCCTGCACACAGTATTATGCCCCATGGTGGCCCCTTTATGAACAATTATTATACTCTGGGGTCTTTTTAGACCCCAGAGTATAATGATCGGAGACCCAGGGGAGAATACAAACATAAAAAACAATGTTAATCCAGCAGGTAACAACCTATTAAAAAAAAAAAAAAACATCAGGGTCCCGCCTGCCCTGCGGCAGCCACTACTGCTACTACCCCGGTATTTATGTCACTGGTAGACCCCTATTCTGTGGTCATTGACATGGTGTTCTTATTTAGGGGTAAGAGATATTATTATTGACAATATTAATAATTGTAACATTGATCAGCAAAAATATTCTCATGTGGGATTTAAGGGATGATCAGCAAAGAAACCACACTGACAACATGTATAGAGAAATAGTATATTATCCACAAAATAAGTTGGTTAGTGGAGAGTATATGTAACAAATAATGATTTTACAACCACATCCAGACAAATAATAGACCCTACCATCCGGAGCAATACCCCAATATCTCACAATAACTAAGGCTGGATTCACACTAGTGCTCGCTCTGTGTACGGGGAATCTGTCCTGAAACCACTTGAAAAATGCGTAGAGAAAAGTCTTGCAAGCAGGACCTTTCTCTCTGCATTTTTCGGATGGAAACCCGACGGATCACATTATAGTCTATGCCACAGGTGTCAAACACAAGGCCCGCGGGCCGAATCCAGCCTGCTACCTTCTGTTATCCGGCCCGGCACTTATCTGGCCCGCAGGGCCGCGGCATTTTTTATTGTCTATGTAAACCAGCCCAGGACAGGCCGCTTAAAAAAAACAAAAAAAAACAAAGCTACGCGATACCTGTCCTGGGCTGGTTTACAAGACCTCTGCATGTCAGCGCAGGCGGCGATACAATGACGTCATCACGCCTCCTACGCTGACACGCAGACGTCGTGGACAAGAAGAGGAGGAGGCGGCGGCTGCATCAAGGCATCGGAGGTAGGTGAAATAAGTTTTTTTATATATATAAATAGGCCGTTGCCTGCTGGAGTATCCCCGGCACGTAACGGCCTATTTACTTACCGATCCCCGCTGCTGGTCGTGGCCGCCCCCGCTTCCCCTTCTGCTATGGGACGCAGAAGCGGCTGTGTGCAGGAGCGGGGATGGTAAGTGAGGCCGCGGCCGGCGAACCCCATCAAATACTACTATTATTATACTCCGGGGTCTTTTCAGACCCCGGAGTATAATAATCGGAGACCCAGGGGAGGTGATAAACATAAAAATCAGTGTTACTCACCTCTCCGGCGATCCGATGTTGCTCCCAGCCGGCTTCGGCCTTCTTTGGTGGTGTCACGTGAGCCGGGCCGACGTCATTATGTCGCGACGCCGGTCTGTGTGACATTGAAGAAGGCCGAACGCAGGGAGCGCAACGGAGCCCAGGTAAGTAACACTGGTTTTATGTTTGTATTCTCCCCTGGGTCTACGATCATTATACTCTGGGGTCTGAAAAGACCCCAGAGTATAATAATAGTTCATGGGTGGGGGATCACTATGGGGCATAATACCGTGTGTAAGGGCCACTATGGGGCATAATACCAATGCAGGGGCCACTAAGGAGCATAATACCGATTGCAGGGGCCACTATGGAGCATAATAACGTGTGCAGGGGCCACTATTGAGCATAATACCGTGTGCAGTGGCCATTATGGAGCGTAATACCGTATGCAGGGGCAACTATGAGCATAATACCGTGTGCAGGGGCAACTATTGAGCATAATACCGTGTGCAGGGGCAACTATTGAGCATAATACCGTGTTCAGGGGCAACTATTGAGCATAATACCGTGTGCAGGGGCCGCTGTGGGACGTAATACCGTGTGCAGAGGCAACTATGGAGCATAATACCGTGTGCAGGGGCAGCTATGGAGCATAATACCGTGTGCAGGGGCCGCTGTGGGGCGTAATACCGTGTGCAGAGGCAACTATAGAGCATAATACCGTTTGCAGGGGTAAACAGTATTTGTATAGTGCTTAATTTTTGATATATTCAGAAAAGGATGAGGATAGTATGTAACATGCCAATGTCTTAGGTTTTAACAATACATTATGTTCTTCCTGGTTGACCTCAAAGGGCTGATTGTAACAGTAGTAATGTACAAATGTAACTACTGCTTAATAGCTCGCTTATCTGTTAAGGAGAAGTTACTTTTATACACGTGTAAAATAATCTTGGCCCTTCAAGGTACCCCGTGAGGCTGAAGTGGCCCCGGGAGAAAATGAGTTTGACACCCCTGGTCTATGCGGTCTGTGGGTTTCTGCAGGTAACTGCTTTTTACGAGGATTGGGTTTCTGTTTTTCGGGTCCCCAAGCAGACCTGAAGAATGGAAATCCAAGCGCTAGTGTGAACATAGAGTAAATCAAAGGAAGATGGACATGAAATAAACCTGAATTAACACACATCGGACCACAGGTCTACAAAAAACCCAGTCAATGACAACTCCATATACCTACATACAAAACAATAACAATAATTCAATGCAGAAAAACCCCTTAGTGACCGGCCTGTTTTAGGTCTTCACCACCCAACCATCTGTTTAGTTTTTCCATTGTCACATACCAAGAGCTATAACTTTTTTATATGTTTTTTTGTGGGACAAGCTGCATTTTTTAATGGAACTATTTTGGGGTAGATATATCTTATCGATTAGCTTTTCTATTTTGCACCATTCACAGTGCAGCGTACACACCCTGATAAATGTACTCACTGGCTCAGTACGAATTGACACTAAATTGGTATAGTTTTTGTACGGTAAAAAAAAAAACTTTTTCTAATATATATATATATATATATTATTATTTTTTTTTTTTTTTGCATCACCACTTTCAAAGAGTTATAACATTATTATTTTTTTGTCAATCGAATTGTTTGAGAGCTTATTTTTTGCAGAAGGACCTAAAGTTTTTATTGATTAAATTTTAATTAAATTTGATTTCATTGCTTCATTTTTTCAGGTGCAATTTTGGCATAATTTTTTTACAGTTGCAATAAAATAACTTTACAGTTGTGTTGCTTGGGTCATCACGGACGCAGATATATCCAATAGGTGGGTTATGTTTTTATTTTTTATTTTCTTATTATTATTATATTATTTATTATTGAGAAAAAAAATGTGGGATGCGGAATTACTGTTTTTTATTATTTTTTTTAACTTTATTTAATTCTTTGCACACAATTTTTTAGTTCCTCTACAGTCTAAACTTGCAGTCTTCTGATTGCTTGTATAATACATTCCGCTATTTGTGTAGTACAATGCATTATACTGTCTGTCACAATCAGGCAGTATATTAGGCCATGCCTATTAGGCAGATCTGTGGGCTTTCATTAGGTCCCCGGCTGCCACATAAAGGAATTAGCAACCTGAAATTGCGTTCACAAAAGTGAAAGGACCCCTCTTTCCAAATCCATTTAAATGTTGCAGTTGACTACAGCATCTAAATGGGCGGTTTTACGATCCCCAGCATTAGGAATATAGCCCATCCAGGCATCCCTGTCACACATTATGGGAGAACCCGCAGCATTCCGATGAAACCGAAGTATAAAGTTAGCTACCTTGGAATAAAGGTCAATATAGTCACCAAGGTCTGGACCAATCTCCGATTGGCCTGAACTAAATTCCCCTATAGGTCCACCTCTAGGTATCATGGCATTGGTGCGCCCAATGTGGCTGCCAAGGACCATTCACAGTCCTCAACAGTCCCCTAGCTTGAAGAGGACACCAAGGGACTACCGGATGCTGGGATGCAGCCTAGGAGAAGTGAGGCAAAGTGAGTATTAGTGTTCATTATTTTGCTGCACCTCCCCTGGGCCTCTCTTCAGACCTCAGAATATAATAGTGGTTCATGGAGGACAAGTTTCAGATTTGGGTCAAGCCCAAAACTTTTGGAAAATTTGGGTCGAATCCAGTTTGATCCAAACCAGTTCGTTCATCTCTAATTCAGACTCTTGACTGTATCATTGACTCATCAATTTGCTACTCATATAATTATACTTATCTGAATACAAAATGGTATATAACCCTAATTAATCGGTATATGTTACATCAGCAATACATGGACACTAAATAGGCGCCATTATTCTGTAAATCTGATATAGATGTTACTCTAATATAGTCATTTCAAGAGAATTACTAGGTAATTAAAAACATGTCTGGGACTACTGGGACTACTTTTGTGGGTGCTGTAACAGTGGCAATGCGTTTGTCACCCAGCTTTCTAAACTTTTGAGTAACTGAAAAAAGCTAAGTAGAATTATTCATCGCAGTCAGAATTTTTTTTGGAGAAAGCCGTGGTTTGTTTGCTGTGTAAATATAATGTGAAAGTCAATGAAACCTGAACTTTATACACTGGTAAGTCAGATAATACGAGCAGAGCACTAAAATCTTGGGAGTTGATGAGTACCGCACACATGGCTCCTCAGCAGACATTGCTCCTCAGCCATACAGGTTGCTATCTCAGCAATGCTTGGGCAGAAAGCAGATTCCAGAATTTCCTTTATGAAATATAAATGGAGTGCGGCAGAAGCAGCCGGCCATGCAGGTCATGGAGCAGAAAGCTGGAGGGGTTTGGTAGTTTTCACAGTTCCTTGGGCAGGAGCTTCCACATTCTCTCCAAACCTGGTGATGCAAATGGCATTTTCTTTCTATGGGAACACAAAGATCTATAAGACATAGAAGTCTATGCACAAGCCTGACTTCAAACTAGGGTATGGACATACATAGCAGCACCTGCACACATCCAATAACCCACCTGTAGTGTCCAAGGACTGTTCAATTACCTTCTAAATTAGGTGGCCATTGACCACTACAGGAGGTCAGGGTTTTGGCAACATTTGGATGCCACATGTTCTCTATCCTTACACCGATCAGTCAGAACATTGCGTTGGAAGTAGCAAAAATGGGAAAGTGATCAATGAGGTGGCCCAAATCTTAGATGCAATCTTCTGTGCATGTAGGCTTGCTCCAATCCTTCTATGTCTTCATGTCATCCCAGACAGACTGGATGATGATAAGATCAGGGTTCTGCGGGGCCAGATCATCACTTCCAGTACTCCTCCTCCAAAGGGCGGAGTTACTGCTGACTATGATAGAAAGGCGTGGCCACTTTTTACTTCATGTGGACAGCTGGGTGTGTTGCAGACCTTGGGTACAGATGGACTATGGACTGGTGTCCTGGTGCCAGCTAGCACAGCACACCTCATATGTGAAGTCAAAGCTTTGACAAGTCAGACCTATTTTGATGGATCCATGGGGGAGGGATCTATGCAATATTAGACAGATGGCTTTAATGTTATGGCTGGTTGGTGTATTCTGCATTTCAATACTTCACCAAGATCTCTGCTTGCTGTCAGTGCATGCAGAGGGTCTTGTTACAATTGTATCCAGACTAGACAATCTTCTGTGAGCTATACAGCCTAAACTCCAGACTGATATATTTTACATCAAATGACAGGACAGGAAAATGATTTGTTCCGCTTATGTCTGGATTGTCTGGACTGGATACAATTGTGGCAAACTCTCAGCTATGAGAAGTATTAGGTCAAGGTGAATTGTCCAGTTTTCCATAGTTATAGCATTATTTAGTACATATCACTTACTTGCTTTTCCATGTCTTCCATGGTCCTGGACACTCAGAGAACTCAACACTTCAAATAAAAAAATACACAAATGGAAAATAAAATGTTAGCAATTTCTAAAACAAGTTTACGCTAGGTTCACACCAGCGTTCGGAAACCCGCGAACCCCATAGAACTGTGTTGGTGAACCTATGGCACACGTGCCAGAGGGGGCACTCAGAGCCCTCTCTGTTGGCAGGCTCACTGATGCCCCATCCAGGAGTCTGGGGGCCACTGTGGAGCACATTGTACCATCTGGGGACCACTGTGGAGCACATTGTACCATCTGGGGGCCACTGTGGAGCACATTGTACCGCGTGGGGGCCACTGTGGAACACATTGTACCATGTAGAGGCTACTGTGGAGCACATTGTACCATGTGGGGGCTCTTCACCATCTATGTCTCACAGTATATGTGATATGTTTACAGGCTGTAATAACATTGCATGGTCACTATAAAACAGATCCTGTGCGATGTAAATAGCGAACATTAATTCTACAAAAGTATAAAAAATGCAAACTTTTACCTTTCAGTACAAAGTTGTTTTGTATCTTTGAAAGTTCTGTAAAACCCCATTCTCATGATGATATTTTGCGGGTCCGTAACTGTCCACAATTGTGGATCCGCACAGTATTAAGGTTAAATTGCTGTGTTAGCACTTTGTGATAAATTAGTGGGTTTTGGGTTGCAGTTTGGGCACTCGGTCTCTAAAAGGTTCGCCATCACTGCCCTAGACTATAATGGAGTCTGTCGGGTTTCCGCCCGAAAAGGGCGAAAAATGCAGAGAGAAAAGCTCTGCAAGCAGTGCTTTTCTCTCCGCATTTTTTAAGCGGGTTCGGGGGCATAAACCCCGAATAGAGTTCAAGTGCTGGTGTGAACCCAGCCTTAGATGTAGCAGAGCTGTATTTCTTACATGCAGGAGAGCTTGAAATGCCAAATGTGGTGTGAAGAGATCCTCACTATAACATTATCTATTGCACTTGTATGTATAGAAACCATCTTTAATAATGTCATGAATTCATTCATTGGTCAAAGATTCAGAACCATTTTTGGCTCCCAAAATGAATAGTCCACATTGCAAAGTAGTTAGCCGAAACCCCTTTAGCTCTGATCAACATTTTCAAATTCAGTGTAGCAAAAATTTCCAATAAACCCTAAAAGGGGTTGTCTAGGATTGGAGCAGTCTGTGGAGGGGCCAGTGTGGGTGAAAAAAAATAACGCATACTCACCTGTCCCCAGTGCTACATTGTCCAATCCCCTTTCCATTGTGTGCCAGGACTTCAGCACTGGAAGCCGTGAGGCTTATGTGACCGTGCAGACCAATCAGTGGCCCAAGAGAGGGACCGGTGACATCACTCACATACATCACCATTTCCTTACTGATTGGTCTCAGCAGTCACAAGATTCATAGCCTTCAGTACACAGTAGAAAGGAAACTGGGTGGACAACAAAGCATGAGGGAAAAGGGAGTATGCCTTTTTTTCTCTTTTACATCCAACCAACCCACCCGACAGGTTGCTCCAAATCCTGTAAATCCCTTTAATCTATCTGCATATATTAAAGAGTACCGAGGACTCTTTACTTTGGGGATTGATGGTTTGCAACCAATCCAGCACATCATATGAATTGTCCAAATATCTTTTTAGCAGGCCGTCTCCTTTAAGCTGCTGTTTATGGATCTTACCCAGAGTGATGAGTAGGATGGTGAGGACTCTCAGCATCTTGTTGCTCTAAATTATAAAGATATAAAACAACTATAATCATGGTGGAAACAGATGTAGCAATGCCTATATAGTAGATACCTAGATGTAGGTTTGAGGGTACTGAATGAGGACAAGCGAGAACATTTCTATTGGCTCTGGTCTTTGAGCTGGAAACATTGTACAAAAAAAAACATTAAAGTGTCTCTGGATTTGCATAGTAATACCTGATTTATATACCAAAGTCCAGAGGCATGACCAGAGGGTCCCTAACCAACCTTGTATCATTTATAATATGTCAAGCCACCTTTTTCAATTGAGCAGCCTTTGGCACCCCTCAGGCATCAGGGCCCACACTTGGCCTCTACCTCTGTACCTACAAAAGTTTAAAGGAGTTATCCAGAATCATACAACATAGCTGCTTTCTAAGAGTAAGAGCTTCAAGTCCTCTTCTCAAGAAGTGACATCCTCCATTGATCACATGACCATGCTACAAGTCAGTCCCATGTTCTCTAAACCTGGATAACCTCTTTAACTTATAGTTTCTACAAGGAACCATCCACAGTCAATAGACATGTCAACTGATCCGCTAAAGTTTCCACATGGTCTGTGCCTGTGACTCCCAGAAGTCCTCACCCAGGCATTCTATATAATGTTTTAGTGTGGAGCATCACTGTGAAATGAGCCCTCTGCACCACCAATACAAGACTTTATTTGGATGGTTGATGGTCCAGCAGAGAAGCTATATTGTTGACATATTAGACAGGAAAATGTGTCCACCCCGAGACCTACATAACCACTGTCTCTTAATAACCAGTATTGTTGGTGAAGAGAAGTAAACCTGTACATCCCTTTTTCTTGTAGAAGTCAAGATGAGAAAGCAAAGAGTAGATGAAAAGGTCCCATCAGTGTAATGGTATCATCTCAAGTTAACCTCTCAACCTGTGTAATGTTGCCCTCCCCAGATAACATTAGGAGATTCATCTCAAGCGAACTATAATGACTGCCGCATTATCAACTGGGGTCTCTCCAGTATAATAGGTAGAGGACTAGGGAAGGTGACAAAAATAGAATAACATTCATACTAACCTTCCATTACCTCTTTTGGGCCTCATGGCGTCCGGCACTCTCCTGGTGATATCATGCGCCTGGGGTCACCACTGAGGCCTCTGATTTGGGCATCAGCAGTTACATGGGCATATATTGAGGGGTCTAGTCTTTGATATGTTGCTCGAGATAACTACTTCCACTTTCCTGTAACCCTCTGCAGTCATATGAGCCAGGTGTCTGGTTCTAAATCGTGATGGTGCTGACAGAGGGTTAACTTGGAGCTCCTGGAATATGGTACAAATTTTTACCAACCTCTCCCTTATGGGTCAGGGGAGCCTTTGGGCCCCTCAGTGCCTTGGTGTACTACATAGCTAAAACATTGAGGGATGGTCTACTATTACTAACATATCTCTAATATAGCCACATTCTCAACCACAATGAATAATTCTGAATAGAATCTGTCTAGAAGCAGAGCCCGATCACTGTATATCCAACCTGATAGCCAGAGGATTGAGGCTAGCATGGGATTTTGGGTTGTCCTTCTGGAGGATTTCTGCTCACATGGGTAAACATTACACTCTTATTTATTTCCTACCCCATCAGATTATAGGAATTCTGCAGAGTATACTTTCACTTTTCTACCAATAGCCTCATGACTCATAATTTCCTAAAAGATGTGAAAAGCCACAAAAGCGATTGTCCGTCTACTTACGTTTGTCAGAGAGGTGGGATCTATATAGACCTAGCTGCAAATCTCTCCTTGTACTGAAGCACATAACAATATTTCCACCAGAAAACCAGAAGAACGAGTATGGGTTTCCCAGATAAACCAGGAGGAGAAAGGAAAGTACGGCTCGTCCTCCTGATGCACATTAAAAGCGTCAATTAATTCTGAGTCATTTATGGAAGCCAAAGACATAAGCGGGAGCTGAAGAGACAAGTTTATTTTGGAATAATCCCAACAGGTATACAGCATGCCGGGCTTCTTAATAGTTTAATTCTACATTTAAGGATGGTTCACACCTAAAAAAGATCAATAACTTTAAAAAATGCTTTACTGTTTTTATTGGAAACTGTTAATTTTGTTAGTTTTGGTGCTTCTTCAACTTCAATTCTAGCTTTGTTTTAGCCAATTTCCTGGCTTCTCGGTCTTGTACAAAGGTATAAGGTCACGTTCCAAACCAGTGGCCATAAGACATGCACCCAACTACAGATAAACAAACTGGTTGTAACAAATCGGATTCGTTAATTTTTTCCAAAAATTTTGAACATGAAGTTCACCACCCACAAATCCACTATTATACCCTGTAGTCTCAGAAGACGGAAGACCTGGTAGGTGGGAAACATGATAAACACTGATGCTCACATTCCCTCACTACTCCAGGGCTCCCTTGTGGTCCTATGGGGTCATCTTCTGGCCTCGTCTAGCCTCCTGAGTGACGTCATGGGCCCTTGGTAAAGCTGAGAACTGATGTCCCCCAGGAGGCCAGTAGACAACTGCAGAAGACTTTGAATGGCATGAGGGAGCCCATGAAAGGTAAGGATAGTTGAGTATAAGTATTTATTATGTTTCTGCACCTCTATTGGGCCTTCACTTATACTCTGGAGCCTGAAGAGACCTCAGAGTATAATAATAATACTTCTAGTTCAGATCAAACTCTGAAATAAAACAGGTGGACGAACCTCTCGAATATTTGCAAAATGGATCTGGAGAGGTTCAACCATCTCTACGCACAACACACACGCTTATCTCAACTTCTGGAAAGTTCTATACGTTAGGGGGGCTAGAAAGGGATAAAGGTTCAGTGTATAGCCAGTCCACTTGATATAGAGGTCTACTGGTTCCTATTATCTTTGACCTGCCTTTTTATCTTGGGGTGTCAGTGCCCACAATAAATGGGGCTCCCCTAAATGAGAGTAAGTGGTTATAATATTCTTTATTATCTTTTACTTGCTTGACTGTTTTGCTTATGATTGTTTCTTTTATTAAAATCACTTGAAAGTTTCCACTTTCCTTTAAACTCCCTCTTAAACGCTGTTTTTGAGCTCGGACGTACAATTTCCTCTGCTTTTAAAACTTTGCTGTTTCTAGAAAAAGACGAAGGAAGCGTAACAGCTGGTTCTGTAGCTATCATCTAAGCACCTCACATTATTTATTTTACTCATATAGCATCAACATATTCTGCAGCGCTTTACAGACATTGACACTCACTGTCCGATATAGGACTCACAATCTAAGTTCCATCAGAATGTCTTTGGAGTGTGGGAGGTAACCCACCAAACACGGGGAGAACATACAAACTCCTTACAGATGTTATCCTTGACTGGTTTCGACTCCAATGCTGCAACCCAAACGCGCTAACCACTGAGCCATCATGATGCCCCATGATAACCAGCACAATTCTGGGTGCAGCTTTAGGTGTGAATAGAGAAGAAATGTGAAATTGTGACAAATCAGTAAACAACAGTGAATTAAATATTTACTGACAATTTACTGACAATTTCTATTACATTAGCTCTTGGAATTCAATAATGAAAATATGAAAAAGCTTTCTGTATCCTTGTGGATTATAATAAGTTGGTCATGCAGGGGTTAAATTAGGTGTTCTGACAAATCATATAATATCATAAACAGAAATAGATCAGGACCACAGTGTTGAGGTGGATGGAGATAAAACAACTCATTATGACCCACTAAGTCATCTAAATAATTCCAATGAAGTAGAAATTTACAATTTAAAGGGGACCTCTCACCAACTCCACCTCATTTTCACCGCTCCATTGCAACTGACGCAGTTGTAATTTTTTCTCTAGTCCCTACCGTTCCTGAGCAATGGGTGCTGTTAGTATCAGCACCCAATATGCAAATTATGCTCTCTACTGTCAGGTGGGCGGGTCCTAAGCTGGAGCAGGTAGTCTAACACCACCCACTTGACAATAGAGTCCAAATAAATTATTGCTCAGGAATGGTGGGGGATAGAGAAGAAATTCCAACTGCGCCGCAATCAGTAGGGCAGCAACTTCTGAACCACATAAAGAGTCGGAGTTAGTGGAGGTGGTGAATGGTCCTCTTTAAAATTAAAATTCAATTCGATGTGTAGACAATGGAAGTTTAGGTCGAGAGCAAAGGAAATTTTGCACCTTGAGGGCATTTTCATTTCTAGTCAAAGTCAACAAGAACTCAATGGTTGGCTCAAGAGTCAATGGTGGAAAATCTCTAAGGTCCACATTTTTCTTCAAATTGTTGTGAACTTCTCTGATGTCAGCTTCATACACAATCTTCTGGAGCGATGCATGATTCAGAGTCAAGAGATGCCAGAACGTATCCTGGTTTACAGTAACAGCCAGGGGAGCAAAATCTTAGGCACTTGATAGGAAGATCGAAGCAAACTTCAGGGCATGGCTTACACTCATAGCATGTTTGATTGATCTCACAATCTAAAGATGATCAAAGATAGGGATAAAGAACATTAGTGTGATGACTATACAGTAGTAAACAATGGCTGACTATTAGGCCCCATGCACACTACTGTGTGCAGTGTATGGGTCAATGAAAACAGATCGGGTGGCACATGGACTGCTATCCATGTGTCGTCCGGGATTTTCACTGGCTCATGCACTTGAATGAATGGACAGAGCTGCAAAAAGGATACCTATAGGACCTGCTCCATATTTTGTCGTTCTTTCCTATGACCCGGACACACAGCTGCAAAAACTATGGTCGTGTATATGGGCCCATAGAAAAGAATGGGCCCATGTATTATCCACAATTGTGTTGTGAGGCCTTACAGAAATATGACTTTAGCATCAGCACAATATACAGATGAAGAAAAGTTCAAGTTGGCTTTCTACAGGATAACAACTTGCTGCAGCGTGATATCTTATCACCGAAGATAATTGAAAGAGTAGAGTTTACTCTCTGTGCCAGTGTTGTTAACATGTTGAGTGTCAGGTTAAAGTTTTCTACGTTTCAAATATTATGAATATATATTATATAAAGTTATATAGAGAGGTATAGTATATCTGTAAATGTGCCCTCATTATTAATAATAATAATAATAATACTAGTGCTTTAATAGTCCCACAGTGGGGAAATTCAGTGTGTTACAGCAGCAAAGATAAGATAAGCAGATACAAATACAAATACAACATGTACAGGAATGTTCCAAGGTGAGAGGCATTACATTAATAGCAGACAGACAGATAGGATGTAGCAGAGGGGGGGGGGGGGGAGGATTTAACAGGCAGAGAGATATTTCAGTTCTCTGTATGTAATGATCTCCGCTTAGGTCGGTGTTGGTTGTACAGCCTAACCGCGGTGGGGAGGAAAGACTTCCGAAAGCGCTCCTTCTCACACCTAGGGTGGAGCAGTCGGTCACTGACAGTACTGCCCAGCGCAATCACAGTCTCATGCATGGGATGGGAGTTATTCTCCCGCATGGAGCTCACCACGGACAGTATCCTTCTGTCACCCACCACCTGCACTGGGTCCAGTGGGCTCCCCAGGACAGAGCTGGCCCTTCTAATCAGCTTGTCAAGTTTATTTCTGTCCCTGGTTGATATACTGCTCCCCCAGCAGGCCACTCCAAAGAAGATGGCTGATGCCACTACCGAGTTGAAGAAAGTCCTAAGAAGTGCCCCCCCGGATTCCAAAGGCTCTCAGCTTCCTAAGCAGGTAGAGCCTGCTGTGGCCCTTCCTGTACAGGGACTCCTTATGATCTGCCCAGTCCAGCTTATTATTAAGGAGCAAAACCAGGTATTTATAGGTGTTCACAATCTCGATGCCCATCCCCAGGATGTCCACTGGTTTTGGAGGGCATCTGCCTTTACGGAAGTCCACCACCATCTCCTTGGTCTTCCCCGCGTTAATCTTCAGGTGGTTCTGGTGGCACCAGTCCACAAAAAACCGGTTCAGTTCTCTGTACTCCCTGTCATCATCGTCTGTGATGAGGCCTACTATTGCAGAGTCGTCAGAATACTTCTGTAGGTAGCAGCTGGATGAGTTGCACCTAAAATCAGCAGTGTACAGTGTGAAGAGGAAAGGGGCGAGAACCGTACCCTGAGGTGCCCCCGTATTACAGATCACGGTACCTGACACACAGTCTTGGGCTCTCACGTATTGAGGTCGATTTGCGAGGTAGTCTAGGATCCAGTTGGAGAGGTGGTGGTCCACTCCAGCAGGGCCCAGCTTGTCTCTCAGTAACCTGGGCTGTATGGTGTTAAAAGCACTGGACAAATCAAAGAACATTATTCTCACCGTGTTCCCTGGTTTTTCCAGGTGAGACAGAGCCCTGTGCAGAAGGTGGATGATGGCATCATCTACCCCAATGCCCGGTTGATAAGCAAACTGGAGAGGGTCCATAGCGGGGCTCACTAGAGGGTGAAGATGTGTGAGAACCAATCTCTCTAAGATCTTCATCAAGTGGGATGTCAGTGCTACAGGTCTGTAGTCGTTGAGGTCCATAGGGTGAGGTTTCTTTGGAACTGGTACCACACAAGAAGATTTCCATAATTCAGGGACTATTTCCTGCCTCAGGCTCATATTATACATAAATGTAATTATACCACACAGCTGGTCCCCACAAGTCTTAATTAGCCTTGCACTGATGTCATCTGGCCCTGCGGCTTTCCTCGCCTTGATCTTTTTCATCTCCTTCCTCACCTGGGCCCGTGTGAAGGTCAGACTGTGGTCAGATAAAGACAGATTTCTGGATTTACTGGTCTGTTGGGAAGTAGCCACATGGGGTGAAGTCATTGTGGTGAGGGGAGCTGAAGGACATGCTGGGGTGGGAGGAGCTGGTGTGTGATCAAATTTGTTGAAGAATAGGTTTAGTTCATTAAGCCAGTTAACATCTGCCTCAATCTGGCAGACAGACTGTTTATGACCCGAAATTGACTTAAGCCCCTTCCAGACCCCCCTTATGTCTTTTCTTTCCATTTGCTTTTCCATTTTTTCCTTATAACTGTACTTTACATCAGCTGCCAAGATAGGTGGGAGAAGGAAAGTGACAACAGATCTGAGAATTCCAGGAAAAAGTCATTGCCATATTTTATGCCCACTAGTTATCACTATCAAAGGGTTTTTCTGGGATAGTGGTATTAATGGCCTATCCTAAGTATTTGGCATCATTATTAAAATGTAAGAAAACTCCTTTAGGCTAAAGCCCCAAGTTGCAAAAAAGCTGTTTTTTTGTTGAAGATTCTGCTGCGTTTTTTTCAGCCAAAGCCAGGAGAGGATTGAGTAGAAGGGAGAAGTATAAGTATATTTTCCATTACTTCTGTAGCCACTCCTAGGTTTGGCTCAAAAAAACAGCAAAATCGACTACAAAAAGCAGCTTCTCAGCAACATGGGGCCTTAGCCTTAATGTACTGCTCTCTGTGTATAATAATTTATAATTACTATATTACTGCCCTCTATGTACAAGAATATAACTACTATAATACTGCTCCTATGTACAAGAATATAACTACTATAATATATACAAGAATATAACTACTATAATACTGCTCCTATGTACAAGAATATAACTACTATAACACTGCTCCTATGTACAAGAATATAACTACTATAATACTGCTCCTATGTACAAGAATATAACTACTATAATACTGCTCCTATGTACAAGAATATAACTACTATAATATATACAAGAATATAACTACTATAATACTGCTCCTATGTACAAGAATATAACTACTATAATACTGCCTCCTATGTACAAGAATATAACTACTATAATACTACCTCTATGTACAAGAATATAACTACTATAATACTGCTCCTATGTACAAGAATATAACTACTATAATACTGCTCCTATGAACAAGAATATAACTACTATAATACTGCCTCCTATGTACAAGAATATAACTACTATAATACTACCTCTATGTACAAGAATATAACTACTATAATACTGCTCCTATGTACAAGAATATAACTACTATAATACTGCTCCTATGTACAAGAATATAACTACTATAATACTGCTCCTATGTACAAGAATATAACTGCTATAATATATACAAGAATATAACTACTATAATACTGCTCCTATGTACAAGAATATAACTACTATAATACTGCTCCTATGTACAAGAATATAACTACTATAATACTGCTCCTATGTACAAGAATATAACTACTATAATACTGCCTCCTATGTACAAGAATATAACTACTATAATACTACCTCTATGTACAAGAATATAACTACTATAATACTGCTCCTATGTACAAGAATATAACTACTATAATACTGCTCCTATGTACAAGAATATAACTACTATAATACTGCCCTATGTACAAGAATATATCTACTATAATACTACTCCTATGTACAAGAATATAACTACTATAATACTGCCCCATGTACAAGAATATAACTACTATAATACTACCTCCTATGTACAAGAATATAACTACTATAATACTGCTCCTATGTACAAGAATATAACTACTATAATACTGCCTCCTATGTACATGAATATAACTACTATAATACTGCCTCCTATGTACATGAATATAACTACTATAATACTATCTCTATGTACAAGAATATAACTACTATAATACTGCTCCTATGTACAAGAATATAACTACTATAATACTGCTCCTATGTACAAGAATATAACTACTATAATACTGCCTCCTATGTACAAGAATATAACTACTATAATACTACCTCTATGTACAAGAATATAACTACTATAATACTACCTCTATGTACAAGAATATAACTACTATAATGCTGCTCCTATGTACAAGAATATAACTACTATAATACTGCTCCTATGTACAAGAATATAAAAAAAAAAAAAAACCACCCCCCCCAACAACAATAACACACCAACAACCCCAACCCCACCGCCCCCCCCACGAAAACACCCCCCCCCCCCCCCCCCCCCCCCCCCCCCCCCCCCCGGGCCCCGGGCCCCCCCCCCCCCAAAAAACCCCCCCCCCCCCCCCCAAAAAAAAAAAAAATAAACTAAACCCCCCCACCCCCCCCCCCCCCCACCCCCCCCCCAACCCCCCCCCCCCGCCCCCCCCCCCCCCCCCCCCCCCCCCCCCCCCCCCCCCCCCCCCCCCCCCCCCCCCCCCCCCCCCCCCCCCCCCCCCCCCCCCCCCCCCCCCCCCCCCCCCCCCCCCCCCCCCCCCCCCCCCCCCCCCCCCCCCCCCCCCCCCCCCCCCCCCCCCTGGACCCCCCCCCCCCCCCCCCCCAGGGGCCCCAAACCCCCTTCCCCCCCCCCCCCCCCCGCCCCCCCCCCCCCCCCCCCGCCCCCACACCCCCCCACCCCCCCCCTCAGCTCTCTACCCATGGGGTGAGTTACAATGGGATGAGACATCCTATGATGAAGTCCCTCTTCAATCAAGTATGCCTGTCCTCAGTTCTCAGTTTTCTCCTCCCTTTAAATGCCACGCCAAGATCCTGGCCATTCTGTACAAAGGCAAGTTTTGCTTCATCACCTTCACAATTCGCCATACAGTGGATCACCTCATTTCCATCACATTTATCGCCATAGTCTTCAGCCATCCCATTGCGTGACTTTGATTCCTTTAGTGAATTACCATAAGAATCTTCATCTTCACCCATCACAAATCTACAGGAGCTCAGAGACCAACTAACACATACTTCATGCACATCAATGTCTTTAGAGTATGAATATTTCACGGGTACCTTTTCTGTAACCTTCATCTCAAAGCAAACTTTGCCATCACCATCAAGCCTTAGAAGTTTAGGAGATACTGGCTGCTTGCTCTCCTCTTTGTTTGAGATACACAAGCTCGGTACCGCAATATCTTCTCCTTCTGCACGAGGGCCATACAGTACACCCTCACATAATAGCTCACGCTGAACTACATTTTCTGGCATGTCTTTAACAACTGTCACATCATTGGTGACATGTAACCATCTCTTACTTCTGCACGCAAATGACGGCTGCTCAGTCTCTGCATTAGAACATCTACCACGGTTACTTCCATTAGTTAGAGACATAGCAACATTGTATCTCAGCCTCTTCTTGTTGCTATTAGCATCAGGCGGTAAAAACAACTTCTGACTCTTCTCTTCTTTTTGGGTTGACTGTATTACTTCCTGACTCCCCCTTCACAGACAACATGGAGTCATTATTCACCATTTGTCCACCAGACATTTGGCAAGAGACAGGCACAGCAACAGCTTTATCCACAATGGCTTCAGACACTTTAGCTGTTGGGACAACATATGCGTGGTCAGTCTTCTTACGGACTCTTGTTCCACACTTTTGATGACCCTTCACCTTATTTACCATCTCACAGCCCTCTAGGCTTTGGACCTCCTCACATTTTGCAGGAAGTCCACCTTTAGCAGCATCTTCCTGGGGAACTATACCCTCTACTTGACGTTTTACCGAATCATGTGGTTTCATCATAATCTGATCATTGGTATCAACATCAGTGGACAGGTCACTTATGTCTGTCTGACTTAATGATTCTCCTTTCTCTGCCTCTATGCTGGCAGCTTTCTCCAATTCTAACGCCCTCTGTAGCGCACAAATCTCTGATTCCAGCTCCAGAACTTTCTTCACTGCCACCTTTTTCTGAGCAGCTTCAATCTCAGTTTCTACTATTGCAACTTGTAGATCTTCCTCAATCTTCCTGATATCTTCTATGGCAGTAGATGTAGATGCCATCTCTTTATCCACTATGTCTCCTAGTTCTAGGATATTCTGCAGCGTTCTTCTAACATTTGTCAGGTCAGCATCCTGGATGATATTTTCTGCTTCCCTCACTGTTCCCTGAACTATATTGAACTGACCCTCCAACATCTTCTGATAAAGCTTCTGCTCATCTGCAGACTTTTTGTCAAGTCTTTCATTCAAGTCCTGTATCTCAGTGGCTCTCTTATCTTGCTCTTGGTTGAATAAAGACTCTCTCTCTCGAGTCACGTTTCTCATGGATAATAGCTCTGATTCTTTAGAGGTTAACAGGTTCTGCAGCGAGTCCTTCTCATCTTCTAGTGCTGCCAGTTTTGAAGACAGCGCAGATGCCGACTGTTCAGTATTGGATAAAGACTGCTGCAATCGATCCAATTCTTCTCTTTTAGATTCCACTTCGGTTTTTAACTGTGCTATCTGAACAGTGCGCTCTTCCAATTTTATTTCTGACTCGCGCTTCACTTGATCCATCTGAAACTCCAGCTGTTTCTTGATGCGTGCAATTTCCTCCTGCTTGTTCACTTGCACCTTTAGTTTAGCAACAAGCATTTTTAGATCTACAATCTCAGTAGATAAATTAGACAGGTTTCCCTCAAACTGAATCTTCATGTCTTCTATCTGGAGGTCCAATTCTCTCTTGGCCTTTTCCAGCTTGTCATAAGCATTAGCTTTGTTCTCATACAATATCTGCACAGATTCCAGGTTTTTCTCAACTTCATCCCTGGAGCTAACCAAATCCTCCATTTCAGTGTGCCGTTGCTTGTTGAGCCTCTCTAACTCGGCCTTTAATTCAAGGGCCTCTGCTTCAGCACGGTCACGTTCTTCTGCATATCTAGCAGAAAGAGTCTTCTCTTCACCAAGCAGCTGATCAAACTTTTTCTGCTTCCTTTCCAAATTTGACACCATCCGACGTTGATGATCAAGGTCTACACCTACATCTTCTAGTTCCTGCTGCAGTCTAATTTTCGTCTTCTCAAGTTTGTCATAAGCAGCAGCCTTATCCTCAAACCGTTGATTTGTAGCTGCTAGCTCCTTTTGCAACTTTTCCTTTAGTTCTTCAACAGAGTCCAAGGACCCAATACTATCCTCCATTTTTTTCTTCATATCAGTCGCCTGAGCCTGTAGTGTTGAAATCCGCTTTGTCAAATCTCTTTTTGCTATCTCCTCTTCCTCTAGTTGCTCAAGGAAACCATTTTTCTCATCTTCCATGTGTTTTAATTTTGTACTAAGGTCAAGCTTCTGACGGGTTTCTTCTTGCAGAAGTTCCTGAGTGTCCTGAAGCTGAGATTCTAGTGTAGACAACTCTTTTGAAAATTTGATAAACTTGCTGTCTGCTTGAGAAAGAAGCCCTGTGATATTATTCAATTCCACCTGCAGACCGTTTGCCTTGTCTAGCAGTTCTGCTTGAAACCTGTCCCCTTCTGTGACTTGTAGTTGCAGCTCTTGAAGTTGAGTCTCTACTTTTTTATGACTCTCCTGTAAGGCTTGCACTTTCTGAGCATGGACAGACGACATCTCCATCAATTCTTTGTCTTTATTTTGCACCAAAACAGACAACTTCTCATTATCTTCACAAGATCCTGACAGCGCCCTCTCCAGGCTACATATTCTAGCTTTGAGTTCCATTCCTCTTTGTTCCAGAACTCCAGCTCTGTTCCGCCATTCGTTGACTTCACTATTTAGGCGAACCTGCTTTACTGCATGCAAGTTTTGCTCTGACTGCAATGTCTGCACCACAGATTCTAAATCACTCTCTCGGTCAGACACGTTTCCTCAGCTCTGCAACTTAATTTTCTTTATCAGTTAATGCAGCAGAAAGTTTTTCACACATCCTGACTTGTGCATCCAAACATTCTGACTGACACTGCAAAAATTCACTTCTCTCACGTTTAGCAGTTTCAAGGTCATCTCTTAATTTTTCAAT
Source organism: Leptodactylus fallax (assembly GCA_947044405.1). Taxonomy (NCBI): domain Eukaryota; kingdom Metazoa; phylum Chordata; class Amphibia; order Anura; family Leptodactylidae; genus Leptodactylus; species Leptodactylus fallax. Next base: position 66,725 of record CAMRHE010001207.1, on the reverse strand, counting down.
GACACTCTCTTTGGCAATGGAGTCTTGGACATGCTGCTCCTTTAAATCCTGCAATTGCTTCTCAAGCACTTGCTTTTGCTCTACATTCTGTACAACTTTATTAGATAGAGCACATTTCATTTCAGCAAACTCCTTCTTAGTGACACAGTCTATTCCAGGCAAATCCAGTACCACATTTTTAGAATGACTAGGATATGAACTCTTTATAGTTTCAAGCTCTTTCTTTAACTTAAGGTTCTCTTTTTCTGATACCTCAAGTTGCCATTTCCAATCAGATATTTCATCTTCATAAATGAACCTGATGGTTTTAATCTCATCTTGAAGCTGCTGCACCATAATATTTTCATCTTTGGCGCTTTGATGCACTCCAGTATGAGACATAGACATAGTCATACAGTCAGCAGGGACATATTCTTTCATAGAACAGAGGTGCTTTAGAAACACTGAGTCACTCTCATGCAACACATTATCTTTACTTGCATTCCACATGATCTGTTCCGGGTTTTGTGTCTCTCTGCATTCAGACTGCTGCACTAATAAACCTGAGCATGACTTCTCTGCTTTTTTACAAGCTAACATTCTCTTTTTCTTGCCCATGGTTTACTAACAAGATTACACAATATTCCACAGCAACCAGCAGCAACTTTTTTTTTTGTAATCTTCAGCAGTCACATGTATTCAAACAGTTAACTTATGTGGCACTACAACCACCAGCATTTTCTTCTGTCTTCCGCAGAAAACACCAACTTGGCACCATAGCCTTTCACATAGACTGTTTGCAATATCCATCTTCTATACACATTGCTTATTTTCTTGCCATCAGCAAGCACTTTATAGACTTCTGTGCCACAGTATACACATTCCCTGGATTCCTCATCCAGAGTTTTACTTTCACCAGTTTTTACACACACTTTGCTATGTTGCAATTCACTCACCCCTTCCTGGGTTTCTTCAGTTGAAATCACAGATTTCTTCCAGCTGTAGGCCACAATGCACACTTTGCAGTACTGCAATCACAAACCACTTGTCTTCCAGGACTTGCGTGGATCTCTTTATGCGCGCGTTCTCCACCTTATGTGACAATTTGGGGAATTAGACTCAAATGGCGGCAGGCTCCTGGTCCCAACAGCGGTGGTTTGTGGTACTGGGCGCCGGAAAGATAGCTTTCAGACGGTCCAAGTGTAAAATAAAAGTGGCTTTATTCAACTTAACTGCAACATAACAAAAACAACAAAAAACCTATGCCACAGTTAGGGCCCCAACTCACTCATAGAGCCCCTCTCTAGCCTGACTCTTGCTCAACTCTAGCAAAAAGTCCCCGGTGGACCTCAACCCTCCTGGCACAGACCGTCTATCTGTCCAGCTGGGTCCACCATCTCCTGCTCCAAGCAGGATACTTCAGTCCTCTGGAGTTACACGCCCCCCCACCCAAAGGTGTGGCTGAAGGCCTTTTTCAGGGCTGGGCCTGGGTCGCTCCACAGCGCCCTCTGGCTCACATACTCACACAGTGTACAAGAATATAACTACTATAATACTACTCCTATGTACAAGAATATAACTACTATAATACTGTCTCCTATGTACAAGAATATAACTGCTATAATATTGCCCCCTATGTACAAGAATATAACTACTATAATACTGCTCTATGTACAAGAATATAACTACTATAATACTGCCCCTATGTACAAGAATATAACTACTATAATACTGCCTCCTATGTACAAGAATATAACTACTATAATACCGCGCCTATGTACAAGAATATAACTACTATAATGCTGCCTCCTATGTAATAGAATATAACTACTATAATACTGCTCCTATGTACAAGAATATAACTACTATAATACTACTCCTATGTACAAGAATATAACTACTATAATACTACCTCCTATGTACAAGAATATAACTACTATAATACTGCTCCTATGTACAAGAATATAACTACTATAATACTGTTCCAGTGTACAAGAATATAACTAGTATAATACTGCTCCTATGTACAAGAATATAACTACTATAATACTGCTCCTATGTACAAGAATATAATTACTATAATACTGCTCCTATGTACAGGAATATAACTACTATAATACTGCGCCTATGTACAAGAATATAACTACTATAATGCTGCCTCCTATGTAATAGAATATAACTACTATAATACTGCTCCTATGTACAAGAATATAACTACTATAATACTACTCCTATGTACAAGAATATAACTACTATAATACTACCTCCTATGTACAAGAATATAACTACTATAATACTGTTCCAGTGTACAAGAATATAACTACTATAATACTGCTCCTATATACAAGAATAGAACTACTATAATACTGCTCTTATGTACAAGAATATAACTACTATAATACTGCTCCTATGTACAAGAATATAATTACTATAATACTGCTCCTATGTACAGGAATATAACTACTATAATACCGCGCCTATGTACAAGAATATAACTACTATAATGCTGCCTCCTATGTAATAGAATATAACTACTATAATACTGCTCCTATGTACAAGAATATAACTACTATAATACTACTCCTATGTACAAGAATATAACTACTATAATACTACCTCCTATGTACAAGAATATAACTACTATAATACTGTTCCAGTGTACAAGAATATAACTACTATAATACTGCTCCTATGTACAAGAATATAACTACTATAATACTACTCCTATGTACAAGAATATAACTACTATAATACTGCTCCTATGTACAAGAATATAACTACTATAATACTGCCCCTATGTACAAGAATATAACTACTATAATACTGCTCCTATATACAAGAATATAACTACTATAATACTGCTCCTATGTACAAGAATATAACTACTATAATACTACTCCTATGTACAAGAATATAACTACTATAATACTGCTCCTATGTACAAGAATATAACTACTATAATACTGCCCCTATGTACAAGAATATAACTACTATAATACTGCTCCTATATACAAGAATATAACTACTATAATACTACTCCTATGTACAAGAATATAACTACTATAATACTACTCCTATGTACAAGAATATAACTACTATAATACTGCCCCCTATGTACAAGAATATAACTACTATAATACTGCTCCTATGTACAAGAATATAACTACTATAATACTGCTCCTATGTACAAGAATATAACTACTATAATACTGCTCCTATGTACAAGAATATAACTACTATAATACTGCTCCTATGTACAAGAATATAACTACTATAATACTGTTCCAGTGTACAAGAATATAACTACTATAATACTGCTCCTATGTACAAGAATATAACTACTATAATACTGCTCCTATGTACAAGAATATAACTACTATAATACTACTCCTATGTACAAGAATATAACTACTATAATACTGCTCCTATGTACAAGAATATAACTACTATAATACTGCCCCTATGTACAAGAATATAACTACTATAATACTGCTCCTATATACAAGAATATAACTACTATAATACTGCTCCTATGTACAAGAATATAACTACTATAATACTACTCCTATGTACAAGAAGATAACTACTATAATACTGCTCCTATGTACAAGAATATAACTACTATAATACTGCCCCTATGTACAAGAATATAACTACTATAATACTGCTCCTATATACAAGAATATAACTACTATAATACTACTCCTATGTACAAGAATATAACTACTATAATACTACTCCTATGTACAAGAATATAACTACTATAATACTGCCCCCTATGTACAAGAATATAACTACTATAATACTGCTCCTATGTACAAGAATATAACTACTATAATACTACTCCTATGTACAAGAATATAACTACTATAATACTACTCCTATGTACAAGAATATAACTACTATAATACTGCTCCTATGTACAAGAATATAACTACTATAATACTACTCCTATGTACAAGAATATAACTACTATAATACTACTCCTATGTACAAGAATATATCTACTATAATACTGCCCCCTATGTACAAGAATATAACTACTATAATACTACCTCCTATGTACAAGAATATAACTACTATAATACTGCTCCTATGTACAAGAATATAACTACTATAATACTGCTCCTATGTACAAGAATATAACTACTATAATACTGCCCCCTATGTACAAGAATAAACAGCATCTACTATAATACTTTTCCTTATGTTGAAGAATATTCTTACCATAACACTATTGTGCTACCCTGAGTGAGGGGTTGAAGGAGTTTGCCTGCTAATGCATAGTCACATTTTAGTGGCAGATCCTATCCACAGGTTATGGATTAAGTTGCAGATTGTTGTAGTGTCATCCACTGAAACATGGGTGATTTGCACACTTTCCTGAATGGCGCAGTGGGGCAGATATGCTGTGGCACCATTGCTTTTATAGGACAGGTGGAGGTAGTCTTTCTCTGTACAACTATCTCCAGCATTACTATAGAAATATGTAGAACATCAGTGCACCTGCCTGACCACCATTCTATTTGGACTGGGATGCAAGGCACAAAAATTCTCGTATTCGGTGAACCCCAACAATCTGCAGCTTATCCCCTATTTTTAGTATAGAAAATTAAAAATGTCGTCTTGGTGGTCAAATCAATGATATAATTCTGAAGCATTTTATTTTGAGTAATCTGACCCATGCTTTGTACCAGTTTCCATTGTATTCTCGCTGCAGTCCAGATCTTCTTTGTCAGAATCATCGAGAAGCGGCGCAGCCAATGACATTACTGCAGAAATAAAACAGTAACACAGAAGATCACGTCATGCCATATATTTCATAGAAGACAGATACAAAACAGAAAGATTTCAGCACTTTACTCTTACATTTGTAGCACTTTTTTAATATATATTTTTATTCTACATTTTTTATTACTTTTTGGTTTTTTTTATTATCTTTTATTGTATTTTATTGTATATATTAAACTAATTCAAATTCATTCTAATTATTTTATTACTGTCCCAATGACTTATGTCACTAGTATCTTTTAACAAGATGTATTAACCTCAGTTTCCTCAATGGATTAAAACTTGCCCCAAAATCAATCCATGTAGATGCAGCAAACAGGAATCCTTGGTGTGGAGGAGCGTTTTTGTTGTACACAGCTTGATATATGTGTACATAATATGGACATACAAGATGAGGTAACTTTTCAGGTTTTTGTATTTTTTTCTTTATATTGAAGTACAACATTTCAAGATCAAGATCACTCAAAAATATAAACAAATTTCTAAAAATTGAAAAAAGTTGGACTTGCTACTTACTCACTGCCAGGAGGATAGACAGAAGATTCATCGGCATCATTGACCTAGAAGAAACTAAAGAATGACTGAAGAATTGTCTTTTGTATCCCATATCCCATAGCGGTCACTGTTACCTGCCCAAGATGGAACAATGGCTTCACGCTCTAATGAACAAACCTGAGAATGTTCTTGGCATGCAAAGAAGAGAGATTTATGGCAGATCTGGGCCAAGACAATCTCTACGCGGATAAAGCATTTGTTGCCGTTCTTAAAGGGGTTGTTCAGGCTTAAATTTTATTTTTTATTAGGTCGGGGGAGGTGAGCAAAATTTAAAAAAGCATACTCAGCTGTCCCTGGTGCTCTGGTGTCCTCCCAGCACAGTCCGGTCCTAATGCTCAGCTGTCTTCTTGCAGTGAAATTCCTCGCCGGCTGTGACGTCCCTTGTTCCTTCCGCTGAAGCCTCTGATTGGCTTCAGCGGTCACGTGCGGCGGAGACTTCCGCCAGAAGAAAACAACAGATGGGAAGGACTGCGCTGGGAGGCCCTGGAGCACCAGGAACAGGTGAGTATGAGTCACCTCCCTCGGCCTAATTTAAAAATAAAATAGAAAGTTGCCATGTCAAACTCCGAAACCTGGTAACGTTGTATACACTATACAGTAACACTATATTACAATACCTCTGAAATTGACGCTAGGTTCACACTAGCTTTCATCTCTCTGTCATTCGGATCTACATGGGGACCCAAAAGACAGAGAGCCTGTCCACTTAAAAAGTGGTTACCCATGGACACCCACGGACCCCATAGACTATAATGGGTTCACTTTGCAGGACTTTTCTCTCCGCCGATTTTAGACAGAATCTGCGGCAGAGTCTCCTATGGAGACTCCAAAGCAGATGTAAACCTAGAATATATAAGATTGGGATGTGCGGTCCATGTCTTTTTTTTCTTCTTGGATATTTTATCCATAGCATTTCTGTTGTTTCCATTTTTTTTTTTTTGTTTTGCCTTGATACCAGCACGCCTCCCATTTGGCCCAGAACACTTTAAATTAAGGGAGCCTTTTACTGACCCAGTCCTCTGACTGAGACCATTTGGCAAGGTGAACTCTTTGAGATCTGTTCACATGTTGAAGTCCTTTGACTGACACCATATGGTGAGGTGAACTTTTTTTGTGATCTGTCCACATGGTGCGGTGCTGTGCGGTGTCTGCCATTGCTGTGGTGCGGTGCCTATGGGGCGATGTGGCCCAGAGCCTGGGGGCTTAGCCTGGTGGCAGGGGTGTTGCTGGACTGCTGGGTCGCTCCCCCTGTGGTCGCTGTATTGTGGTGGTGGCGGTCGCCGTTCAGTGCCGCACCCAGTAGTGTAGGGACCCACCATAAAGAGGTCACCGTGAAGTATCTAGTGGGCTTATACACCTTGATCAATATGTATATTAAGAACCTCATGTTCATTGTTGTAGAATTTGCTGAGAAGCACAGGATCAATGTATAAGATTGGGATGTGCAGTCCATGTTTTTTCTTCTTCTTGGATATTAGATGTAACCCTAGCCTTACCTTGTTTTTGCTTTAAAATGGTACAGCAATATTTGGCGTGTTTCTTTTTCATTGCCAAACACCAAAAAACCCAGTGAAGTTATGTACAATACACTCCTGCCTCTGCGACTGAGTTTATATTGTTTTAAAAAAAATGTAAAAAAAGTGACAATGCAGTGCTGTTTGTTACCATCGGCTGTCATCCGGTTGCCCATTCCCATATCTGTTACTGTCACTCTGAAATTAGACAGAGCCCTCAATCACATGGCTGTGCCATTTTTCACGCACCTACTGTCAATGAAGTGGATAAAGGACATGCCATGGCCGTTATTGAATTGTCCATCACATCACATTATAGAGCCCATGAATTTGAATGGGTCTGTTCACATGACACTATCCATGTCCATTTTGAAAAGTGGGCCATCAAAAAAGAGATATGTGAATATGCACATTGGATTCAATGTGTTCTCAACACAGACTTGTTTTGAACGCTGCAAAAATAGCCGTCATTTGTCCTCCGTAGTAGGAGTCCTCAATGTTGTACATGGCTTTTTAAGACAATCGGTACTTTGAGTTCTGAATGAACCAGTTCAAACCTGAAGCAAACTTTGGTCTGGTCTGAGGAACCAAAAACATACGAATTTCGAAACGTTTGCTCATCTGTAATGAAAACCTCTTCCATCCCTTGTTGTATCGGTGTAAGTGTATATATAAATATCAGGGTGATGCAAAACTTTGCACTGCCAAATTCTCAGGCAGTATGTGATATCCCTGGCCTAACATAGGAATCCAGCTCACTGAACTCTTTTACTAACTCCGTCTATTGACCTTGTGACCTTACAATGCTGAAGGCTCCTTCTACTTCGTTCTTGACATTCATATCACACCGCTACATGCAGTTCAGTCCAGGCTGGTTGTTCAATTGTTCTTGCTGATCTTCTTTACTATTCCTCCAGGCTACAAGTACTTAGCACATTTTTATAAGAGCAAAAAAAATTCTAGCCCATTGTTAAAAATATTTTACCTTGCACTGGAATTAGCAGAGATATGTAAAGTTTATATTAGAGATTACGCTCTGTAATCCTGTAATCTATCCTGTGGTGACTGGGGAAGGCAGAGTAGTTGGGCAATTGTAATTGTTGAATTTCGTATGTTTGAAGGCTAAACCCCACCTAGCAAAACGCAGCTAGAAAACGCATAGTGTTTTTTTCAGCAGCTTTTTTCATTGAGTTTTTCTCAGCAGATTTTCTTCCCTTATTAAACCTATAGGGAAAATATAATCGTTTCCACAGGTATAATTGACATCCTGCGATTTTCCGCAGTGTATTTTTTTTTGCAATGTGTGGATGGGATTAGCCAGAATCTCATTCACTTTGCAGGTACTGTAAACTGCAGTGTTTTTTTCCGCAGCTGCAAAAACGCTGCATTTTCGCAACGTGGAGCTTTAGCCTCAAACTATTTTGGGAAGTTCTTTAGTTCTTTTTTTTTTTTTTTTTTTTTTCCATAAGGAAGCTTAAGTCATATTTAAATTTGTGGACAATTAAAAGTTGAATTTTTTTTAAAATATAAATAATTAAAAATTTTGCGGGAACTTTCTATGGTCTGGAACTTGTCAGAAACCGATCCATGATGTCCTTATCGTGGACAGGTTATCAAGCTGGTGCACTACATATATGAGAAGATAACCCGGCCACAATAAGGACATCATGGCTGGTTATCAGGAGGACACTACATGTATGAGAAGATAACCCGACCACAATAAGGACATCATGGCTGGTTATCAGGAGGACACTACATGTATGAGAAGATAACCCGGACACAATAAGGACATCATGGCTGGTTATCAGGAGGACACTACATGTATGAGAAGATAACCCGACCACAATAAGGACATCATGGCTGGTTATCAGGAGGACACTACATGTAGGAGAAGATAACCTGACCACAATAAGGACATCATGGCTGGTTATCAGGAGGACACTACATGTATGAGAAGATAACCCGACCACAATAAGGACATCATGGCTGGTTATCAGGAGGACACTACATGTATGAGAAGATAACCCGACCACAATAAGGACATCATGGATGGTTATCAGGAGGGACACTACATGTATGAGAAGATAACCCGACCACAATAAGGACATCATTGCTGGTTATCAGGAGGACACTACATGTATGAGAAGATAACCTGACCATAATAAGGACATCATGGCTGGTTATCAGGAGGACACTACATGTATGAGAAGATAACCCGACCACAATAAGGACATCATGGCTGGTTATCAGGAGGACACTACATGTATGAGAAGATAACCCGACCACAATAAGGACATCATGGATGGTTATCAGGAGGGACACTACATGTATGAGAAGATAACCCGACCACAATAAGGACATCATTGCTGGTTATCAGGAGGACACTACATGTATGAGAAGATAACCTGACCACAATAAGGACATCATGGCTGGTTATCAGGAGGACACTACATGTATGAGAAGATAACCCAAACACAATAAGGACATCATGGCTGGTTATCAGGAGGACACTACATGTATGAGAAGATAACCCAACCACAATAAGGACATCATGGCTGGTTATCAGGAGGGACACTACATGTATGAGAAGATAACCTGACCACAATAAGGACATCATGGCTGGTTATCAGGAGGACACTACATGTATGAGAAGATAACCCGACCACAATAAGGACATCATGGCTGGTTATCAGGAGGGACACTACATGTATGAGAAGATAACCCGACCACAATAAGGACATCATGGCTGGTTATCAGGAGGACACTACATGTATGAGAAAATAACCCGGACACAATAAGGACATCATGGTTGGGTTTCTGACAAGTCCCAGACCATAGAAAGTTCCTGCATTCATGGTCATATCCATTGGCAATCAATCAAGACAACAGACTGTCAGCACTAAGATGGTTAGAGAGAATATTTAAAACTCTACAAAAATTTTTACTACTCATATTTGCAAAAATGTTTCATTTTAATGGTCTACAAATTTAAATATGATTTTATTCACTGGAAAACCCCTTTAGGCTGAAGCCCCAAAGTGGATTAGATTCTGGCTAATCCCATTCACACATTGCAGAAAAATACCCGCAGCATAAATGCTGCGTTTTCCAAAACCATTGTGTTTTTGGAAATCACAGCATGTCAATTATACTTACAGAAATGATGGCGGGTTTCCGTATAAGTATAATTGAAGCAGAAACTCTGTAGAGGAAAACTCTGCGGACTTTCTATAGAAAGCGATACTGTAAAAACCACAATGCATTTTTTTTTCCCCGCAGCGCTTTTTTGCTGCGGCCCATTACGTGGGGCCTAGCCTGAGGAAAGTATTTTTGAAATTAATTTTTTATATTTTTATTTTATTTCAACATGTACATTTGCATTGTAAAATTTGAAGATTTGTGACCAAATTCTTAGCAAAAATAATTTTAGACTTTTATTTCTCTATCACAGGGGTCAGCGACCATCGGCACTCCAAGTGTGCATGCTGGGAGTTGTAGCTTTACAACAGTTGGAGTGCTGAAGGTTGCCTACTCCTGCTCTATCACATCATAAACCAGTAACAATACAAAAGGACTGCCCTCTAGTGGTCAAATTACAAATGACAACATTTGGTGTCTTTTTTTGAAGGCTTTGTCACATACAGTCATGGCCAAAAGTTTTGAGAATGACACAAATATTATATTTTCACATGATCTGCTGCCCTCTGGTTTTTATGTGTGTTTGTCAGATGTTTTTATCACATACAGAAATAGAATTGCATTCATATTATGAGTAACAGAAGCTTATATTGACAGTTAGAATGAGTTAATGCAGCAAGTCAATATTTGCAGTGTTGACCCTTCTTCTTCAGGACCTCTGCAATTCTCCCTGGCATGCTCTCAATCAACTTCTGGACCAAATCCTGACTGATAGCAGTCCATTCTTGCAGAATCAATGCTTTAATTTTGTCTGAATTTGTTGGTTTTTGTTTGTCCACCCGTCTCTTGATGATTGACCACATGTTCTCAATGGGATTAAGATCTGGGGAGTTTCCAGGCCATGGACCCAGAATCTCTATGTTTTGTTCCCTGAGCCATTTAGTTATCACCTTTGCTTTATGGCAAGGTGCTCCATCATGCTGGAAAAGGCATTGTTGAGCGCCAAACTGCTCTTGGACGGTTGGGAGAAGTTGCTCTTGGAGGACATTCTGGTACCATTCTTTATTCATGGCTGTGTTTTTAGGCAAGACTGTGAGAGAGCCGATTCCCTTGGCTGAGAAGCAACCCCACACATGAATGGTTTCAGGATGCTTTACAGTTGGCATGAGACAAGACTGGTGGTAGCGCTCACCTCTTCTTCTCCGAATAAGCTGTTTTCCAGATGTTCCAAACAATCGAAAAGGGGATTCATCAGAGAAAATGACTTTACCCCAGTCCTCAGCAGTCCACTCCCTGTACCTTTTGCAGAATATCAGTCTGTCCCTGATGTTTTTTCGGGAGAGAAGTGGCTTCTTTGCTGCCCTCCTTGAGACCAGGCCTTGCTCCAAGAGTCTCCGCCTCACAGTGCGTGCAGATGCACTCACACCTTCCTGCTGCCATTCCTCAGCAAGCTCTGCACTGCTGGTAGCCCGATCCTGCAGCTGAAACACTTTTAAGAGACGGTCCTGCCACTTGCTGGTCTTTCTTGGGCGCCCTGGAGCCTTTTTGGCACCAATGGAACCTCTCTCCTTGAAGTTCTTGATGATGCGATAGATTGTTGACTGAGGTGCAATCTTTCTAGCTGCAATACTCTTCCCAGTTAGGCCATTTTTGTGCAGTGCAATGATGACTGCACGTGTTGCTTTAGAGATAACCATGGTTAACAGAAGAGAAACAATGATGGCAAGCACCAGCCTCCTTTTAAAGTGTCCAGTGGTGTCATTCTTACTTAATCATGACAGATTGATCTCCAGCCCTGTCCTCATCAACACCCACACCTGTGTTAATGGAGCAATCACTGAAACGATGTTAGGTGGTCCTTTTAAGGCAGGGCTGCAATGATGTTGAAATGTGTTTTGGGGGATAAAGTTCATTTTCTAGGCAAATACTGACTTTGCAAGTAATTGCTGTTAAGCTGATCACTCTTTATAACATTCTGGAGTATATGCAAATTGCCATTAGAAAAACTGAAGCAGTAGACTTTGTAAAAATTAATATTTGTATCATTCTCAAAACTTTTGGCCATGACTGTACAGTATTGATTCAGTGAATTTTCTGTTTACAGACTTTGTCCGTCCAAGGATCATCTAGAGAAGTGTAGTTACCAACCTCTCTATCTCTATGGTTTTTGCAGTATTTGTTAAAAAAGATAAAAAGCCATCAATATTATTGTCATTTCACTACTGATCACATAATGGCAGGTTTTGAAAAATGGGGCCCTGGACATCAAATTAAGTAGGGCCCTTCTTCTTGCAATTTTTACCAGCTGTCCACATTATATACTGTATATTGCAGATAGGCACTTTTTAACCTTAAAGGGAGTCTAAAATGCCTCCCAACCAATAATAGTCACATGTAGGGGACTTTAATATGAGTAAAAACATATCTTTATGGCCTCAAACTGCTGAAGCACTGCAGAGAAGACCATCTTTATATTGATATACAAATCACTCTGCAAGTGCTTCAGGGGTGGAGTCTGATTTACCTGATTTGCCTACAGGTAGTCACAAGTGCTCTAAATGTTGTCTATAGAGCCCACACATATAGTGCCTCCACATCACACACTATAGTGCCCCCATGTCCCACACATATAGTGCCTCCACATCACACACTATAGTGCCCCAGTGTGAAAGATCCTCAGTGCGCCTACACCGCGTTGGCCCACACCTGAGACTTCTTTCATATAAAACCACACTCACCGCCAGTGAGTGTTGGGTTCATAGGATAAATACAAGACAAGCCTTCTAAATTTTATATATTTATTAACCCCTAACTGGGTTGGTATTAAAATCTAACACATGCAGTTCAGAACAGATATGTAGATATATGCAAGCATTAACAGTTACTAGTTACAATATACAGTACAATAAAATAAAAGGGAATAAAAGTGAAATAATTACTTTACCACACATCTCCTTGATGTGGCTATATAATCCAACCCTCACACATGGCATGTGGGGCTAACCAGTGGAGGCAGCAACAACACAGCATTCCAGCCTGCATGCTCTCATCACAGTCTCCCAGTAATAGTCTCTTGTAGTCTCATCATAGTATTCTCTCAGTGGTAGTCTCAGCCTAATCTCCTCCCACAGACCTCTTACCTCATCTTTTATACCCTTGATTACACCACCCAGAATGAGGTCACCGGCGACGGCAAGTCTGATTGATTAATGCACTCAAGTCAAGATTCTTTGTAAGGAGCTGAGACCAAGTGAAATGATACAATGTTATCAACCATGTCTGATCTAACAGCCCAGGCTGAACCATGCATGTTTATTTGATCACCCAGGGCTATGTAGGAATACAATGGAGCTATTCTGGGATGGATACAAAGCCCTATTGTTATATTGTTGCCACTACTGATAACATACACCTAGGATTAGGGCTGCGCAGATTATGAGTAAATGGAACAAAGAGAGAGATACGCTACCCAGAGATCAAAATACAGCTTTTGAGTTATAGCCATATTTAAGCGGAATCATCACACCTCCCCCTTTTAGATGGGGCTTGCAGGAAGTAGGGGCCTACGCCCCTCTTCTGAAAGCACCTCCGCCTCCAGCTTCTCAGGCTCTGGCCCCAAGGCTCCCCCACCTCCCCCGGGGTCCCAGCAGACTCGGGCCTTGTCAGACTCCGAGGGTGGTTGAGCGGCACGCGCCTTCAATATGTCCAGACTAGGGTCAGCTTGGACAGCATCTCTGAACTCTTGGCTGCAGTGAGACAATAGAGAGATGCATGTTACATAGCTGCCGGACCCTACTGGCTCTCTAGTCTGACTAGGGACACTTCTAAGGCTCAGGCCCTGATCCACATACACTTGGCTACCTCCTGCCTGTTCTGGGTCCGCTTTCTGAGTGCTGGCATCCCGGTCTTTGGGATACCAGTTCAGAGACCCCATCCTGGCGGTCTCTCAGGGTCGCTCTCATACTAGCCGCTAGTTGGGAGAGTTCTAGGGGATTCTGCACCTCCCCCTTTGCTTCCAAACCTAGGGGCACCTCTGGTTCTGGCACAGGTATGTTTGGACCCTGTCCTCCCTCCCAGACACCTTGCCCCTTTGGGCCTATACCCTGTTCCTCCTGTACTTGGGTGGGTGATGGTGATACCTTGGGCAAATGACTGAGATCATGCTTCCCCTGGAATAGAACTGGACAGAAGAGACGTGTATGTCTCATACCGGCCGGACTCCTCCGGCTTCAAGGGAGTGAGGCTAGTCATGGCGGTCTCAGCACCGACTCCAGGTGGTGTAGGCAATGGTTCAAGGTTCGGAACGCCCTCCACCCTTGTAGCACTCTGGTTGCGGGCTAACACCGCTGTACCAGCAGTCCATCCCTCACCTGGATCGGCCATGAGATCCACATAGCCTACCTGACCACCTGGAACATGGTCAGCAGTTGGGTGCTCATCGGATGCACTGGGCGAAATAGTAGAAGTCGCTTCCAGTGACTCAGAAGAGCTACCCTGTACACTTTCACAACAAGTATAATGCTGTGAGCCCTCACACTGAGTGGTGAGTATGCTTCTCAAACCTAGGACTCCCCACTTCTTTACTGCTTTTGGCACCTACATCAGAGTGACAACAGTGCACAGAAGGGACAAGGAGTCCTTGTAGTGGTAAGAACTGAAACTCTTACTCACTTCTCACTCCCAGCCTGACCTGCAACCAATGAGCACTTCCAACACTACTGATAGAAGCCTTCACTTGTTACCAGGTCACTGCTCACCTTGATCATTACTCAGGAGGGTAATGGTCATTTGGGGTCAGCAAAAGGGATGATTTTTATCTGCAAAACCACCCCCTTATGTTCAGCCCTGTCCATTCAGTATCAAATGCTACCATATTGTGTTCACTGCACTATCCACTGCCATTTATAGCTCACACAATTCCCAAGTAAACTCCTTAGTATCCAAATAATATAGAAATAAAATCCTTGAAGGTCTAGAGTAATGAAGAGGTTAGTAGTAAAATTACAAGTGGTTCAGAGCAGCAAAGGTTAATATTTTTCATGCTCAAGTGCTGGGGGTCCAGTCCTCGGGGGCTTACTAGTAAACAGGGGTCCTGATTCGGTTATTCTGCCCCTAAAACTTATAACCAGTGTGGACTGAGGCACATTGCTAGTGGACATGTGCAAGAAAACATGAAAACTGGAGACTGTTTTCCTGAAGGACAATGAGGAAGGCGATATATATGACATCCACGTAGCTGTAACGCAGCAGGTGTAAAGCCAAAGTGTCACCAAACTGGAATGGCTACTACTCCTTTAGGCTTTGTGCAAGTGATCCCAGTTTAGGGATCTGGCCATTGCTGTAGGGAGCTAAGACGTCTCTACCATAGGAGCAGTCCCAGTTTAGTGATGACTGACCTAGACAGGTCAAGAGACACCAATGCTTGGCAAGAAAGGGACAGTCAGGGAAGTTTGTAATGGTACAATTGGCAGAGATCAGAGCAGGCAGAACAGGTTCAGATATAGGTATATAGACAGAACTTAACACAAACACCTTCACAGGAACACTAGGAACCTTATTGCTCAGGCACCTTCCAATGGGGTAAACTGCCTTAAATAGACTAAGGGTACCAGGGATTGGTCAGGGACAACTTGTCCTAAAAGAGGCCACAGGAGTCAGAGGTAGGACCCAGTGGCAACTGGGAGGAGAGATGTGTGGTGGGCAGTGGGGTAGATGCAGGTGCCCATGGCCGTCTATTCCTAAACTCACTTTAAGTATATCAGTCCTTGGCAATGAGTGATAGGCTAATATCCTTTCTGTATGGATCTTCTGCTATAATACAATATTTTGCATGATCCCTTATTGTATGGTGTGATGATTCTGCCTAAATATGGCCATAACTCAGCTATATTTTGGTCTCTGGGTATAGGATATCCCTTCTTCCTTGCTTGCATACTGTGCGCAGCTACAAGCCTAGGTGCATATTGGCAGTAGCATCTAGGCTGGAACAATAGGGCTCCATTGTATTCCTATACAGCCCTAGCTGATCAAACAATAGTGCATTGTTCACGCCTGGGCTGTTGATCAGATATGACTGATAACAGGGTATCAATTCACTTTGTCTCATCTACATACAAAGGGTCTGAACGTGATTGAATTAACTCATCAGACGTACTGTCGCCGGTGACCTCATTTTGGGAGGGGGCATAAAGGTTATAAAAGATGAGGTAAGAGGTCTGTGGGAGGAGATTAGGCAGGAGACTAACACTAGGAGATTATGCAGGAGACCATCACAGACTTCCACTGAGAGAGACTTTGACTGAGATGCTACTATGAGCAGGCAGGTTGGAATGCTGCTGCTGACGATGATGAGCCTACAAGAGACTGTGAGAGACTGTGAAGAGCATGCAGGCGGGATTATCGTTTTGATGCCACATGCTAGGAGTTAATGCCACATGCTAAAAAGCCTCCACTTTTGACTCACACATGCCATGTGTGAGTGTTGGACTATAGAACCACATCAAGGACATGTGTGGTAAAGTAATCATTTCACCTTTAATCCCTTTTATTTTATTTGTACTGTATCTTGCAACTAGTAACTGTTAATGCTTGCATATGTCTGCATATCTGTTCTGATCTGTATATGTTAGATTTTAATACCGACCCATTTAGGGGTTAATAAATATATAAAATTTAGAAGGCTTGTCTTGTATTTATCTGGTGAACCCAGCACTCACTGGCGGTGAGTGTGGTTTTTATATGAAAGAAGACTCAGGGTGTGGCCAAAGCGGTTTGGCGCACGGAGGATCTTTCACATATGGTAAAAAGTGTGTGATACCTGTAGTTCTGCAATCCACTGGGGCGGGGGGGGCATAAGGCTGGAAGTAGTGGTACTTGCAAAGGTAACAATGACTCCTCTAATTCTTCTCCTGGGATGATGCAGTACTGAGTGGATCTGGAGGGTACCTGATGGTGGTAGTAGTGTTTCCCCTGGTGCACATCCTAGTTATTGCCAGCCTTCATGATGGTTGTGCTTAAAGGGTAACTAAACTTTCAGACAACTTTTGATTTTCTGGCAGTATTTGTGTTATTAATAAATTTTGTAATATAATTTATTAACACATTTTGTCTCCTTTCTGTGAAATCCTACCCCTCTTTATTCTTCCCATTGCTTATATATTTAGAGCTGTTCCTGCCTCTCACTGAATGTTACTGTTGTGAGAGTGTGAACCCAGAGGGCGCTAGTGAGCGACCCAAAACCAGGATTGAAAAGCTCCTCAGCCACACCCATGGGGGGGGGGGCAGCAACTCCAAACGGAGAGTCTGCAGCAGGAGAGAGTGCTGTGGAGACCTGCAGGAAGCAGGGAGACGGCGAACCAGTCGGAGACGGACAGGCGGTCTGTCCCAAGAGGACTGGGCTCCTGAAAGGACTGACTGAGCCAGGCTGTTTGTTATTTTTTGTTCCATTTGTAAGCTGAATAAAAGCCATTTTACTTTGGATTAGCACCGACTGAATGCTGCTTCTCTGGCACCCAGTACCACCTACACCGCTGTCGAGTCCAGGAGGCTGCCACCTGTGAGGCTAAATCCCCCCAAATTGTCACATATGGTGCTTCGGATGCGGGCATAAAGATATCCACACAAGTCCTGGAAGACAAGTGTTTGGTGACTGCAGTACTGCTAAATGTGCCTTGTGGCCTACAGCTGGAAGAAGTCTGTGATTTCATCTGAGAAACCCAAAAAGGGGTGAGTAGAACTGCAAAATAGCAAAGTGTGTGTAAAAACTGAGATGGAGGCTGTGCAGAAAAAGGTGGCAATGAAGAAAGTTCTGGAGCTGGAATCAGAGATTTGTACGCTACAGAAGGCATTAGAATTGGAGAAAGCTGCCAGCATAGAGGCAGAGAAAGCAGAGTCATTAAGGCAGCCAGAACCTGTAACCAAAAAGCATCTGGGTACTGACAGAAAAAACTGTGTTGTCGGAAACTTGGTATCCCAGTCCTCCGGTGTTAGCACAGGGAATGAAAATAACTTGGAGAATGTTGAGATGACGATATCACCAGCTCCTGTACTGTCAGAAAGGTATTTTCACAAAAATTCTTGCAATCTATCACAGTACCGCAACATGCCTCCAGGAAGTTATGCATATGAGAAAGAGGAGGTAAGAATAGAGTATGGAAGTGGTTCTCCGGCTGCCGTACAGGTGTGGAAGTCTTATAAAGAAACCATTCCAATATATGATGTGGCAGTTGTTAGAGATACCAGAAAATGTAGTTCAGCGTGATCTATTATGTGAGGGTGTACTGTATGGCCCTCGCGCAGAAGGAGAAGATATTGCAGTACAGAGCTTGTGTATCTCAAACAAAGAGGAGAGCAAGCAGCCTATGTCTCCTAAACTTCTAAGCCTTGATGGTGATGGAAAAGATCAAAAGGATAAGAAATGTGGTGTGAAAAAACCACGTGAAGATCATGGCCGTGGCTACTTCGCCTATATTGAAGAAAATAAATACAGCAGGTCTAAGTCCCCACAGCCACCAGTGGAAGAGGAAGATGAAAATTCTTACGGCTATTTACTAAAGGGATCAAAGTCATGCAATGGGATGGCTGAAGACTATGGCGAGAAATATGGTGAAAATGATGTGATCCCCTGTATGGCAAATTTTGAAGGTAATGAAGTAGAACTTGCCTTTGCACAGAATGGCCAGGATCTTGGTGTAGCATTTAAAGTGATGAGAAACCGGAAAAATCGACTGACTGGAACTTGGAGGTTGAGACCGCCAGATGGGGACATCTGGAGAGACACTGGACAAGTGTACAGGATTGAAGAGGGACGTCAACATATGTCTTGTCCCATTGTAGCTCATCCCATGGGTAGTGAGCTGAGGGGGAGGGTATGTGAGAGTGTGAACCTAGAGGGCGCTAGTGAGCGACCCAAAACCAGGATTGAAAAGCTCCTCAGCCACACCCATGGGGGGGGCACCAACTCCAGATGGAGTGTCTGCAGTAGGAGAGAGTGCTGTGGAGACCTGCAGGAAGCAGGGAGATGGGGAACCAGTTGGAGACAGACAGGTGGTCTGTCCCAAGAGGACTGGGGTCCTGAAAGGACTGACTGATCCAGGCTGTTTGTTAACTTTTGTTCCATTTGTAAGCTGAATAAAAGCCATTTTACTTTGGATTAGCACCATCTGAATGCTGCTTCTCCGGCACCCAGTACCACCTACACCGCTGTCGAGTCCAGGAGGCTGCCGCCTTTGAGGCTAAGTCCCCCTAAATTGCCACACTGTGTATGGAGTACGGGGCTGTGTAAAAGGATAGGGGAGGGTCACTTCAAACAGTTATATCTCGGACATTATAAAACGTACAAACTTGCTTTTTGTGTCATATGAAAGAGGAGATTCTAAAGCTGCAGAGATATCTCAATTATTTCCAGAGATATCACTGGTCGAAAACACAGTCGGGATTTCTATATCATATATATTATACACTTGTATATAAATATCCTAATCCTGACTGTGTTTTCAACCAGTGATATCACTGGAAGTAATATACAGTAGATAGCACTGCAGCCTTAGTGTCACATGAAAGAAGAGAATCTCCTCTTTCATATGACACAAAAAGCAAGCTTTATACGCACGTTTTATAATGTCTGATATATAACTGTTTGAAGTGACCATTTTCTCTACAACACAGCTCCGTACTCCATACATAGTAACATTCAGTGAGAGGCAGGAACAGATCTCAATACAGAAACAAGGGAAAGGGTGAAAACATGCAGGATTTCACAGAAAGGAGCCAAAATGTGTTCACAAAATTTATTAATGACACAAATACTGCCAGAAAATCAAACGTTGTCCAAAAGTTTAGTTATGCTTTAAATGAGACAAGAGGGTTGCAGGAACTAAAGTTAAAGGGGTTTTCCAGGCAAAAAATCTTTTTAAAAAAAAAAGTCTGTTAGTGCTATTAATGGGTTAATAAGTGCACCCAAATACCTTTAGCAGTGTTTTGAGTGATTTCTGGGTTTCTCTGGGAGCTCCTGGCATCTTCTGCATTTGTTTACATGGTGTAGCTTCCTGCTGCCTTAGCTAATGCAATGCATTATGGTAGTTGTAGGCTATCACACTATCTCCCCTTCACTCCTCCCACCTCCCTCTCTAACACCCCCTCCCTGTCTCCCTAGCTATCCTGCCCAATTCTAGCCCTTCCCAACTAACTCAGCCCAACCCCTACCCCATTATACTTCCCTGTCTTCTTCCTGTCCAGACTTCCTTCTGCGGTGAACGACTCCTCCTCTTCTTTCATTCTGCCAGTGCCTGCGCAGCAGTCCCAAAACTGTGCTGTAGCCTTCACTCCATCTCTACTGCGCAGGCATGGTGTTAGGTGGTTGGTCCAGACGGGCAGGGGTTAAATCTTGTCTGTCTGTACTTTCTGCCTTGGGGAGGGGTTTTTCCCTGTGCCTCTGCCACACCCTCTGTGGTGCTATATTAACTGGGGCTTCACTATTGCACACTGCTGGTTATACTTGTGTGTTCAGCCATACCTGTGCTGTGAGGCCTGGTTCTCAGGTGTTGTATATGGATTCTGGGATTTAGCTGTTGGGTGGTCAGTGCAGGGGACTGCTGGTTTATGGTATGTTAAATTTCAGGGTCAGCTCACATTGATTCTAGTTAGGTTCCTGTGAGGTGTCCTCTTTTCAGAGGAAAACTCTGGCGTTAGGCAGGATTAGTCAGGGCGGATTGCAGGGCGATTTCTGTTATTACTTTCTCCTGCCAACTCTGTTTTACTTTCTCAGTTATTTGGTCTGCCCTTTATTTGTTTTGTATTTCTTTAATAAACCCGTTTACTATGCATGCTAGTTTATGTTTCATTTGGCTCGGGGTCGAACATAACACATGGCCTCACTCAGGCTCCCACACTTGCGTAATAGAGATGGAGTGTCGGCTACAGCGCAAAACTGGGACTCCGGCTCTTTTGCGCATGTTGGAGCAGATGTCACAGTAGGGGCCGTTCCCCGCAGGAGGTAAGTATGATAGGGTGGAGGGGGGAGTAGTAGTGACGTTCGGTCACATGGGGTGTGCTGATGTCATGACCCTTTAATACAAGTATTATGACATTGGCATACCCCATGTGACATTATCCAGGAGCTGGAAGAGGACCACGAGGATGCCCAGGAGAGGTGAGGGAAGGTGCCATAAGATGTTTCCGCATCTCCTCTGGGCCTCCACTTATAACTATAATAGTTAAACAAATCGTTGGGTCTTAACTATCCGAACCCGAAACGAAACACATCTTCAGAGGTTCGCCCGTCTCTAATCTCCAGGTCAAAGTGGCTCAACTGTAGATTGAATTTAGCAAAGTATGTCAATTTCTGCATTTGACCCCATAGTCCTAATGTGTAGTAGACAGAAGCCTTCTCCATGGAGATGTCTGACAATTACCGATCGATCATAATTTTTGAGACCCCAAAACAAAATGCAAAATACAATAATTTTACTAAAAGCATAAACAAAAATATACATAAAGTGCACTTAAATATAATATACCGTTACATGTATCAAGCAATAGAACTTAGATGGAGGAATTTGAAGCCCGGCCAGCCAACAGGGGCATTAATATTGGAGGCACAGCTCGTGCCCTCTTGGGGCACAGAATGGGTTTGATACATTGGTTATTGTACATGACATAACCCTTTTCACAGACACAGCCAGGCTGGCACATCATGTCACAAGCTCTGTTGGTCTGCATGTAGTTATCACATGTGTCCTGGCAGTGAGAGTTACAGTCGGTAAACTTTGCGTTTGGTCCGCAGACTGTGCACTGAGACTCAGGGATGCAGTAGTTGGAGGTTGCCGATGCCAAGACGTAACCGGGTTTGCAGTAACATTCGGGCTCGCATATCTTCAGACATGGGATCTCCGATTTACCGCAGGTCTTTGGGCAGGGTTTACATAGGTAAAATATCTTATTAGGCTCACAAAAGGAATCTGCAAGAATAAAATTGTATAAATATTATAATATCACTGAAGAATTGTCATGAAACATTCTCTGTTATCAGCCATACTGTATTATAGATGCCGATAGACATCTCAGCACCCTGAAGGACCGGGTTTATATGAGCCTTAAAGAGGACCTTTCATGTATTCAGGCACATGCGGTTTTATATACCGCTAGAAAGCCGACAGTGCACTGAATTCAGCGCACTGTCTGCTTTCCCATTATGTGCCCCGGGGCTGGAGATATTGGCGCCGTTAGTTTAGGCACCGATCTCTACCCAAGGTCAGAAGGGCATTCCTGACTGTCTAGCTGGGCTGTGAGGAACGTCCCCTCTGACAGTACTCATCCATAGACTCGTACTGGGAAGGCGTTCCTCACATCTCAGCATCATCGCAGGGTGGTAAGGAACGCCCCCTCTGACAGTACAGGGCTATGGACGAGTCCTGTCATGGGGGATGTTCCTCACAGCCCAGCTAGACTGTCAGGAACGCCCTTCTGATGGTGGGCAAAGATCGGTATATAAAACCACATGTGCATGAGGACCTGAAAGGTCCTCTTTAATAACCAAGAATCTTTTTATATTTCTTTTTTTTTTTTTTTTTATTGTCACCTTCCTAGAGCTGTCACTTTAATTTTTCTGTTAACATAGCTGAATGAAGGCTTGTCTTTTGCAGGATGAGTTGTATTCTCAGTGGTACCAGTGTGGGAACGGAAAAAAAAACCCCTCAATTTTGCAATGAAGTGTGCCTTTTAAATTTCACTTACCATGGGGTATATACAGTATAACATGTCAACTTTATTTAATGTGTTTTTATGATTATGGCAATACCCAATGTGGCAGATTTATTAAGATGGACGTTACATGAACCAATCTTAAGAAAAGTCCCAACTGGCACAGGGATGAACTGATCTATGAAGAGGCTGGCGAGAGTTATCACAAATATGTCAGGTTGAGGCGTTCCTTGCTTGGCCATCCCCTCTCCACCCATATACGCACAGTGTGGTGAGTGAGGCACAGAGTGGGGGTTTCTACATAGCCATATTATAAGAGTAATAACTTTTTTTTTCTTCTTTTTTTATGCTTATGGAGGGCTTTTTTTGTTTTCTTTTTTAAACAAGTTGACTTTTTCTTTGGACATGTATCCTACGTGTTCAATAATGAGGAAGTTACTGGGTTGTTGAATGTGGCGATTCATATATGTTGTCTTGATTTTTTTTTTTTTGATTTTTTTTTTTTCATTTTTAGACACACAAACCCATTTTTGATGGGAAATATTGTGTTTCTGTGTAACATATTACACCCTACCTCTGGCAAAGACTAAGATGTGGAGCAAAATGGCAGGCATGGGTGCACTTGTTATGCTGTCACAACAGCTCCTGCAGATGGGTCAATGGCACGTAGATTGTGGCTATAAACCACCTAGATGCTGTGATCTCTATTGCAACGTCTTGGAGATTAAAAGGAGCAGTATTATAGTAGTTATATTCTTGTACATAGGAGCAGTATTATAGTAGTTATATTCTTGTACATAGGAGCAGTACTATAGTAGTTATATTCTTGTACATAGGGGCAGTATTATAGTAGTTATATTCTTGTACATAGGAGGCAGTATTATAGTAGTTATATTCTTGTACATAGGAGTAGTATTATAGTAGTTATATTCTTGTACATAGGAGGCAGTATTATAGTAGTTATATTCTTGTACATAGGAGCAGTATTATAGTAGTTATATTCTTGTACATAGGAGCAGTATTATAGTAGTTATATTCTTGTACATAGGGGGAGTATTATAGTAGTTATATTCTTGTACATAGGGGGCAGTATTATAGTAGTTATATTCTTGTACATAGGAGCAGTATTATAGTAGTTATATTCTTGTACATAGGGGGAGTATTATAGTAGTTATATTCTTGTACATAGGGGGCAGTATTATAGTAGTTATATTCTTGTACATAGGGGGCAGTATTATAGTAGTTATATTCTTGTACATAGGAGCAGTATTATAGTAGCTATATTCTTGTACATAGGAGCAGTATTATAGCAGTTATATTCTTGTACATAGGAGCAGTATTATGGTAGTTATATTCTTGTACATAGGAGCAGTATTATAGTAGTTATGTTCTTGTACATTGGAGCAGTATTATTATTTTACACTTGGACCGTCTGAAAGCTATCTTTCCGGCGCCCAGTACCACGAACCACCGCTGTTGGGACCAGGAGCCTGCCGCCATTTGAGTCTAATTCCCCAAGTTGTCACAACTGAAACAGTATTATAGTAGTTATATTCTTGAACATAGGAGCAGTATTATAGTAGTTATATTCTTGTACATAGGAGCAGCATTATAGTAGTTATATTCTTGTACATAGAAGGCAGTATTATAGTAGTTATATTCTTGTACATATTGGGCAGTATTATTGTATTTACATTCTTAAACATAGGACACAGTAGTGCAGTAATAGTAAACAATATCTGTTGAATTGACACAAACATGAGTTCCCTTTTTAGTTTTTACCTGGCTGTAGAGCTGCTAGCTCTTGTGATGTCCCAAATATGGCAAACAGTTCTGCAAGAAAAAAAAAGTACAAGTTTGATGTCATATTTCATTAGGGAACGTATGTGAAGTATTTTACTGGATTCAAATTTATGAAGTAAATCCTCTTTAAAACAACCAAAAATTGTAAAATAGTAAAAAATCATTGTCTAAGGGGTGCTTCAAAATTTTTGCATCTCCAGTGTTCTCCACTAACAGCATCATGTCAATACAGGAGTCACAGAATATATTCAGCTTAAAGCATCATAAATCATTATGAATTCAGTTCACAGGAGCTTCGGCCGGGTCAGGAAATACACCAAGCATTGACTGTGTGTATTGTCCAAGATGTGTCCAGATAAATGACCCCTATAGGATATATAGTAACTTCTAACATGTCATCATAACTTTTTCTCTCACACTCTACGGTATACAGGTGCATCTCAATAAATTAGAATACCTTTGAACCGTTTATTTCTTTCAGTAATAAAATTAAAAAAGTGACCTCCTATATTTTCTAGATTCTTTACACACAGATTGTTCTATTTCAAGTGTTTTATTTCTGTAATTGTTGATTATGGATTACAGGTAATGAAAACCAGAATCGAAGAAAATTAGAATATTGTAAGTTCAGTTCAGTCTTGTAAATTCAGTGTCACCTGCCAAGGTTTCCTAAGCCTTTAAATGGTCCCTCAGTCTGGTTCAGTAGGACACACAATCATGGAAGACGCTGATTATGGATTGTATTACTGAATTACTGAAATGAATAAACGTTTGAACTATATTCTAATTTATTGAGATGCTCCTGTCCATTGAATTTCATAAATGTATCTCTAAATCCATCACAGAAGAAAGATTCCACAGACTCGCACCCAAGTGACTCATTGTAGAACTGGTCTCTAGGCTTACAGACAGCTGTCAGATGTAACATACAAGTGGAAACTGTTTTCTCAATTATTTTTATTAATGATAATCCTTGATGTGATTCATGTGCCTCAACATGCGAAAATGTGAGATTTATGTATTATCTGACATGTGATGGTGCATCTCATAGAGTAGTACACACTTACAGATACAGTAGGAGTTCATAAAACCAAGTTAGACTAAGTTTACATCTGCGATTGTCTCTCCATCATTCAAGTCCATCACTGGACCCAAAGAACGTAGAGCAGGTCCATTGTATTTGCTATTACATGTGAACACCCGCTGGGTGTCCACCATTTCAAAACTGCAATTGGTGGCAAGAAAAGTGCAGGAACTTTTGGAATATTTAGAACAAATCCAATTCGATTGGTTTATTCATCTTAATAGATGATGGTTTATCATAATAGATAGAAAAAAGAAGAGAAGGTGAAAGTGATGAGCCTACATATTCAGTAAACGTAATACTTTCACCTCTATCAGTTGGACAGGTGCCTCTGTTTTTGGATTTTGAGATATGTAGATAGATTGATAATACATATGAGTTGCATGGATAAATAGATAGAAAAGTCCAAAGCAGCACAGCCAATTACAAAACCTGGGTGCAGGTCCTAGGAAATTGATCACTTCCCATATTCACATAGCACGCTAGGAATTTCAAAAAGCAAAAACAAGTGTATTTATTATTTGGAATAATGACACCTGTTTCTGAAATTACTGACGTGCTGCCGTTTTTCCTTCTCGATAGATGGATAGATAGATAGATAGATAGATAGATAGATAGATAGATAGATAGATAGAAAACCACAACAAAATGTGGTTTAATCATCTAACATAGATAGATAGATAGATAGATAGATAGATAGATAGATAGAATAGAAGAATTTCATTTTGTAGAGCAGTACCATGTAAATCTTCAAAAAGATGGATGCAATTCCTCAGAGACCTGGCATAAGATCCCTCATAAATAAAAAAACAAAACCAGGCAGTGCTCCAATTCAGTAGGCCAAATTAAATGTAGATTTATTCCAACAGCGACATTTCTGTCCAAATTTCGATATAAATCTATATTGAATTTTGACTACTGAATTGGAGTGCTGCCTGTTTTTGTTTTGATAGATAGATATTAAATAGATGATAGATAGATAGATAGATAGATAGATAGATAGATAGATAGACAGACAGATCAATAGATGCTAGATAAGAATTGGGGATATTTTGCTTGTATTACGGTAATGTGGTATAATGTGAGAACTAGACTGATAAGGTAATCGTTACATTGTGACATAGTATTTGTACAATCAGCCCCATGTAAAACCTCCTATAACCCATTGGGACATTACTATAATGTGTGGTATCCGATTACTGGACTGATCCTGCTTGTGAGGGTAGATTTTTCTGCAGCTGTAACTCTGCACACTGTGCACTGAAGGTGAGGTGTACTACTCCGACCTCAGTGCACAACGGCACAGGCGCCTGGAGTACCAGGAGATGGGTCAGTATAAAGGCTTTTTTTCTCATTGCAGTTATGGACAGCATAGAGCTATTTGGGTCACTAAATCACTGAACTATAGGTGGTTTAATGTCCCAAATAGACCTGGCAGGTTCCTTTTACATGAAATGACAAACTCAACTCTGCAACATGTACCCCAAAAATAGCTGTATAAATAGTAAATAGTATAGGTGGTCTACTCACCAAGTACCAAGAAGACTTTTGCAGTGATTTTGTTCAGCATTTTGACCTGTGAAGTACAGGATTTGTTACAATGTATTCTTCATACAGTCTTGGAAGCATAATGCCTCTGTGTCGGGTTATGTAACATCTCACCTTTTAGGAGGCTTCTGTCCCCGATGTCTGTAGTTCTGCTACTGCTTCGGTTTAAGCTTTGAATGGCTTTGGAGGACTCAGATACTTATAGTCGGAGGAGATTTGGGTGGTGGACCTCATTAAATGACAAGTACGCAGACGGCTGAGTGACATCATTCTCAAATCCTGTCCATTTCCCAAAGACTTTACTACTACATATGAAACAAAATATCTTGCCCCAGAGAATGTGAGAATTCCAGAACACACCTGAGACACGATGGGAGTGTAAGCTTGGGTGACAGATGACTGACTGTTTGGAGGTCTTTTACATTTATGGGATAGTAAATACTTGTTTAGTTTACAAACATTACGTGCTTGGCCACAGCAAGTCAGAGGTTGGGAAATAATCACTAAATCATTGTACTTGTCACCAATTTGGTGTATATTTTAGAAACAAGGTAAAGTCCTCAAGTGTAAGTCGTAAAAAGGTTTTTCATTTTAGACAAGTGTCCTTCTACGTTAAGCTCATAGTGTAGTGCAGGTGTAGTTGTGACAGACTCCAGGGACACTCGGCTACATTTTACTGATAAGTCTATAAAAGCCCAATAGAAAAGCATGAAATACAACAATTGGTTAACATACCTCTTTTTCGGATGAAAAATCTGTGGGGAGGGAGATTCCCTCTACTCCCACACACAATTTCCTGGGATGACCTTGGCAACTTCTTGGTAGATATACAGTAGGGAAAAAAAGTATTTAGTCGGCCACCAATTGTGCAAGTTCTCCCACTTAAAAAGATGAGGCCGGCCTGTAATTGTCATCATAGGTAGACCTCAACTATGAGAGACAAAATGAGAAAACAAATCCAGAAAATCACATTGTCTGATTTTTTAAGAATTTATTTGCAAATTATGGTGGAAAATAAGTATTTGGTCACCTACAAACAAGCAAGATTTCTGTCTCTCACAGACCTGTAACTTCTTCTTTAAGAGGCTCCTCTGTCCTCCACTCATTACCTGTAGTAATGGCTCCTGTTTGACATTGTTATCAGTATAAAAGACACCTGTCCACAACCTCAAACAGTCACACTCCAAACTCCACTATGGTGAAGACCAAAGAGCTGTGGAAGGACCAGAAACAAAATTGTAGCCCTGCACCAGGCTGGGAAGACTGAATCTGCAATAGGCAAGCAGCTTGGTGTGAAGAAATCACCTGTGGGAGCAATAATTAGAAAATGGAAGACATACAAGACCACTGATAATCTCCCTCCATCAGGGGCTCCACGCAAGATCTCACCCGTGGGGTCAAAATAATCACAAGAACGGAGAGCAAAAATCCCAGAACCACACGGGGGGGACCTAGTGACTGACCTGCAGAAAGCTGGGACTAACGTAACAAAGGCTACCGTCAGTAACACACTACGCCGCCAGGGACTCAGATCCTGCAGTGCCAGACATGTCCCCCTGCTTAAGCCAGTACATATCCGGGCCCGTCTGAAGTTTGCTAGAGAGCATTTGGATGTTCCAGAAGAGTATTGGGAGAATGTCATATGGTCAGATGAAACCAAAGTAGAACTGTTTGGTAGAAACACAACTCGTCGTGTTTGGAGGAGAGTGAATGCTGAGTTGCATCCAAAGAACACCATACCTACTGTGAAGCATGGAGGTGGCAACATCATGCTTTGGGGCTGTTTCTCTGCAAAAGGACCAGGACGACTGATCCGTGTACATGAAAGAATGAATGGGGCTATGTATCGTGAGATTTTGAGTGCAAACCTCCTTCCATCAGCAAGGGCATTGAAGATGAAACGTGGCTGGGTCTTTCAGCATGACAATGATCCCAAGCACACCGCCAGGACAACGAAGGAGCGGCTTTGTAAGAAGCATTTCAAGGTCCTGGAGTGGCCTAGCCAGTCTCCAGATCTCAGCCCCATAGAAAACCTTTGGAGGGAGTTGAAAGTCCGTGTTGTCCAGCGACAGCCCCAAAACATCACTGCTCTAGAGGAGATCTGCATGGAGGAATGGGCCAACATACCAGCAACAGTGTGTGCCAACCTTGTGAAGACTTACCTCTGTCATTGCCAACAAAGAATATATAACAAAGTATTGAGATGAACTTTTGTTATTGACCAAATACTTATTTTCCACCATAATTTGCAAATAAATTCTTAAAAATCAGACAATGTGATTTTCTGGATTTGTTTTCTCATTATGTCTCTCCTAGTTGAGGTCTACCTATGATGTCAATTGCAGGCCGGCCTCATCCTTTTAAGTGGGAGAACTTGCACAATTGGTGGCTGACTAAATACTTTTTTTTCCCCACTGTATACACACGTGGAAAAAATTGTTGGTACCCCTCGTTTAATGAAAGAAAAACCCACAATGGTCACAGAAATAACTTTAAAAAGCCAGACTGGAATTTGCTAAACTACATGTTGACAAGCCACAAAGCTTCTGGGAGAATGTCCTATGGACAGATGAGACAAAAATCGAGATTTTTGGCAAGGCACATCAGCTCTATGTTCACAGAAAGAAAAATGAAGCATATCTTGAAAAGAACACTGTCCCTACTGTGAAACATAGAGGAGGCTCTGTTATGTTCTTTCGCTGCTTTGCTACATCTGGCACAGGTTGTCTTGAATCTGTGCAGGGTACAATGAAATCTCAAGATTATCAAGGGATTCTAGAGAGAAATGTGCTGCCCAGTGTCAGAAAGCTTGGTCTCAGTCGCAGGTCATGGGTCTTGCAACAGGATAATGACCCAAAACACACAGCTAAAAACACCCAAGAATGGCTAAGAGGAAAACATTGGACTATTCTGAAGTGGCCTTCTATGAGCCCTGACCTAAATCCTATTGAGCATCTTTGGAAGGAGCTGAAACATGTCGTCTGGAAAATGCACCCTTCAAACCCGAGACAACTGGAGCAGTTTGCTCATGAGGAGTGGCCAAAATACCTACTGAGAGGTGCAGAAGTCTCATTGACAGTTACAGGAATCGTTTGATTGCAGGGATTGCCTCAAAAGGTTGTGCAACAAAATATTAATTTAAGGGAACCATCATTTCTGTCCAGGCCTGTTTCATGAGTTTTCTTTTTTTAAAAATTCTGTTGAAGCCTGGTTGAAAAGCAATGTCTGACTTTCATTTGTTCATTTTCATAGAATTTTTATATATTATTACTTTTGTCAGATTCGAGTTATTTCTGTGACCATTGTGGGTTTTTCTTTCATTGAACGAGGGAAGGGGAACAACAATTTTGTCCACGTGTGTATATACAGTATTTATATATATATATATATACAGTATATAATCTTCTTCTATAGTGTGTATATATCTCAAGGAGTCGGGTGTAGCTATAGGGATGGAGAGGTAGCAACTGGGCCTGAGGGGGTACAATGTCCTCTCTACAATATAAGAAACACCAGTATTATACATACTGTAGCACATGGTAATTTTTGGGCCCCATTACACACTTTGCACTGGGTTCAGGTTGTGCTGTTCAAGACACTCAGGATAAGCGATAAGCGTCCGATCACTGGTGACAGGTGACACTGAGTCAGGAGGACGGGGAAACAAAAGTCTACCTAAAACCTCAATGGCACATCCCATTTAATAAACTTTATACAGCAATCGCAAATAATGAAAGGGCCAACTAACTTCTTGACAAAAATCGACGAGGATTTTGATGCTGAATTTGAAGCTGATTTTGATGCTGAATTTGAAGCAGAATTTGGAGAAGACTGACACTGTATTTTGCCTTTATTGGGCATGCACAAATTCTTCAAATCAAATTCATGCCAGTCGAAAAGGTATAATTTCCATCTCCCATTTCAATGGGATTTCTTAGGCGCCCCCCAACGAAATGACTGGGAGGCAAATTTCAGACAGAATTTGAGGCAAATTCTGCGTCAAAGTCCGTGTCAAATTCAGTGCTAAATTCCTACTTGTGAACTTACCCTAAGCGACATTAATACACTTATGGCTTTTGATGATTGTACAGTCAATAGCAACTGTGACAGCTAATTATGACATATCAAAGTCCTGTCGGGGGACTAAAATACTGTAAAAGAAAAAAAAAAACATTTAAAAATTTTGAAAAAAAAAGTTAATATAAAACATTAATTCCTTCCGTCCAGAATCTTTTGTAAATAAAAAAAAAAAAAAAGTATAGTATTGCTGTATGGGTGTTCTCAAATAGCACCAAAAAATAGCATCAGGTCCCCCTCCCCCCCCCAAAAAAAAACCCTCATACAATTCCATTGAAATAAAAAAGTTATGATTTAGTTACTTGGACTTTATATGGTAGTTTTATGGTGCAATAGTTATTAGCTCTCTATTTGATGATTCTCTGAGCTCATGGTTTATTACCTTCCCTGCCATCCTGATCGCTGTGTATACAGTGCTGAATGAATGCTGTATACACCGCTATGGGCGCCACCATCTTGCGGCTGCCCTCTGACCCAGTGGTCACGTGATCTGCTGGGATCAGCATGTGTTAGGGCTGAACCCAGATCAGCTCTATAGTAACATGCAGGAGGCTGTATTCCTCCTGCAACTGGGACTAAACGTACCAGTCCCAGTTACAGGGGAAATCAGCCTCCCCTACAAAAAAAAAAGTCATCAGATGTCCCCAAAGGTCTATTATGACCTTATGGCGACACAATGTAAAATAAAAAATTTAAAAAAAATTAAAAGAAGTGTAAAAAAAAAAAAGTGAATAAAATAATTTAAAAAAATAAATAAAATAATATGGCAATAACACGCCCGTATTAGAGGTTATAGCCACACCCCCGATGACACCATACAAAATAAAAATTACCGTAATGGAGAGGAAAAACTATTTTAAAAAGTTTTTTAGTAATACTTTTCAAAAAAAATGAAAAGTAAAAAAAAAGACCCATTTTCCCTCCTCTTTTGTTTAGATTTTCACAGATATAAAAAAAATTAATACACATGCAAAAATAAAAATAACAAAAATAAAGCCCTATGTGTCACCGAAAAAAGACACAAATTAGTTGAATAACACAAATGATAAAAATGTTATAGCCCTCAAAACCGCACATACAAAAAAAAACAAAAATGTGTCTGGTCTGGAAGAGGGGTAAAGCATCTGGTATGGAAGTGGTTAAGCAAAGCTAAAAAAACTGTCAATGTTAAGAAGGTTACCACCAGTGACTGGTGAAATCTTTAACATATTTGTTCAGTTAGAAAGTCCTTTCGGGCTTAATGTAGAACTTGTAGCATTGAGACCTTCTGGTCTTCTTCTCACTTTTGCACTTTTGTTGTAACAGCATCAGTAAAAAAAAATGGAAAAAATAAAAATGCAACCCCACTTTTGGAACAATCTCTCAAAAACATTTCCTGAATTACTCTTTTTTTTTTTTTTTTTTTTTAAGGAGAACATTCTGGTAATATGTTCCTAAAATTTTTGAAAAAAAATTCATAGACTATTATATTTTTTATTTTATTATTATTTTTTTTTTTATAATGATAGTTAACGACACACATAGCGGGAAGACAAAATGAACAAAGCAAGATACACAAAAAAATCTTTTTGAATAGATGAATATTTATTTCCCTGTCATATGTGAAGTTTTTGTAACAACAAGTGCAAGTGAATGGAGCATGTTCATTACATGTGACTACTGAATCAGCCACTTAGTTCATCACACTTAACTGCATTTTTGCAAAATCCCCTTCATATGGGAGGGATTCCCTCTGACTGAATAAGGTGAGTAATGCCTGGGACAAAGCAGAAACATGCCAGCAAACTGGTTGTCAACATGATGAATTTAGTGAAATCCTTTCTATGTTCTCAAGAACTGGTATATTCTGTAGAACAAGGTGGATCAAATGATTTTTCAGTAAGGTTTTGATCTTCCTGACATGTCTATAGAAGAATTTGTAAGATGTTCTCTAGTTAGTTTCATATTAAGTTGCATAACCAAGTCATCCCACATTGAACCATGCAAGTAATAGGAGGCACAAGAGCATCCTAGATAACTTCATCCATGTGCCACCACATGCTATCTTGAAGGACACTGTTGCAACATCTTCTCTTCACGTCATAGATACTTGGAAGATCCCATTTGTAAATGTAAAACTCCAGAAATTTTTTTAATTTTATATAGATCGAAAGAATCCCTATACTGTCATTCAAAAAGTTACATCACTGGAAATTTCTTCTAAATAAAGGGACTTATAAACAAGGGGTTTTCAGGGACTTATTAATTGATGACCTAACGAAAGGATAGGTCATTAGGATCCTTAGGATAGGTCATTAATTAAAGAATGGCAGGGGTCCGACACCTTGGCCCCCAGCTGATCAGTAGTACATTTGTGCAGCAGCTGTGTTTGATATCGTAGCTTAGCCCATTTGCTTGATTGGGACTCCACTGCGATCAGGTCATGTGACATTACATGGTCTGTGAAGTGGAACCCTTGCTAAGGGAGCACCACTTTCACTTCAATCCATGGGGTTTCTGGGTGTCAGACCCCCACAGATCTTCAATTGATCACCTATCCTAAGGATAGGTCATCAATGGAAAAGTCCTGGAAAACCCCTTTAATTGATACCACAAGAAATCATATTAGAGAAATTAACCTCTTACTACATACTCTTTGTTGATTCGTAGATGTAATGGGCACACAAAGTAGAGAACCAGGAACTATATTGATATCTTAAAAATTGGTTGGTCACCTCAAACGAAGAATGAAAATCTTAGATGAAACCCAAAATAAAAAAAAAAAAATTTCCACTTCTTTAAGTCTTGAAAGTCAACACCCTCTCACCTCTACCTTTGGTCTCCCATCGACGGAGTGGCTTCACTATCACCAGGTTGTTCATATAGTCCGTTCGTTGTTGGCTCACTCACAGTCTCCCGACTCTCCCCGTTTGAGAAGCTTTGCCGAGCTGGCGTATCTACGAGGGGTTTTATCTCATATGTATATCAACTCCTCTCTGCCCCGGGGGATAGCACACCGGTGGTTCATCGATACATGACCAAATGGGAGGAGGCTCTGGGTCATATGAGTACTCTAGGTCAATGGCAGGTGATTTGGTCCCGAGCGGTGAAGTCCTCTATATGCATAACTCATAGGGAGAGCCAATACAAACTACTTATGCACTGGTACCATACCCGCGCTCTTCTCCACTCCCTCAACCCTACTATACCACCGGTGTGCTGGCGGTGCCTTTCAGGTTATGGCTCTTTGTATAATATGTTTTGGACTTGCCCACTCATATTGGGTTTTTGGAGGGAGGTCAGTGCAGTGGCTCTCTTTCTCCAGAGGGTACTGTTAGACCCGCTGATTTATCTCCTTGGCCTCCCTCCTAGACACGTTGGCAAGGCATTGTACCGCCTTTTCCTCCATCTCTGCGAAGACTCTTATAGCACGTAATTGGAGGACGGTGTCCCTGCCTTCAGGGTCAGATTTACTTGGCAGAATTAAGGACATTTGCACCCTTGAACACCTGACGGCGAACCTTAATAACACTGTGGAGGCGTTCCAGTCTATCTGGTCGCAATGGGATACATATTGCACTCTTCAGGGTCTTTGGGTTGCTGACAGGTCATCTACTCCTCTCCCTTTCAGCATTACTCCCTCTTGTTTTTCCCTACTTGTCTGTCTCCGCCCTGTTTTTTCCTTTTTTTTTTTTTTTTTCTCCTTGTTGCATTTCATTGTATTTTCCAGATTATTGTTCCTTGTTAATTGACGGGGGGGAGGGAGGGTGTTAGCAATTATCCCTCTCTTGTTTATCTTTCGACTGAAGTCTTGCTACCTCCTGTCCTTTTATCAAAATGTTAATAAAAATTACAGTTTATAAGTGGAGTGTGGGAGGAAACCCATGCGAACATGGAGAGAATATATAAACGCCATGCTGATATTGCCCTTGTTCAGTGGTAGCCTTGGGGGCCCATTCTTGTTTCTACATCCACCTGATTGTCCTACTACTTTATTAATAAGTAGGACATCTTCATGTTTGGTAGAAACATTTTCTAAACGTCTTGACCAATACCTTGGATTTGGAAATATCTTATTAGCCATAGCTACGTGGCCATATTATGTTCCACCATGAAAGTGAAGCTAAAAATATATTTGTTCAATGGACATAATCATATATTGGACCCATTGCTCAGGTCATAGATCGCTTTCCTCCAGTTCACCATAAACTTTCTCTTCCTCTCAGACACAACTCAGTATTTTCTCTCCTTATTTCGCAGAAAGAGAAGTAGTAGTGTGAGCATTCATGAAAACTACACATATGACTCGTCCCAGACATGAATTACTCAAAGAAGAGACATGGGGCAAACAGTACCTAAGAATAGCAATCTCACCTCCGACTTCATGAAGACTTAGGAGGACACCCATTTTAATGATCACATTTACCATGATGAGTAGTTCAGTTTTTTTTTCTCATGGGTGATGCAAATATAATCAGTGTCTAGAATGTTCTAGTTTAACGTCTGTGGAACACATACTGTACATCAATTGTGTTTCTAAAGTGACCTCGTAGGTCAGTAAAGAAGACAGTGGCATCAATAGGTCCAAGAAATGTTGACTTACAACTGGTTATCTGTTAGTGGTGGAGCAAAAGATAGATAGATTATAGATAGATAGATAGATAGATAGATAGATAGATAGATAGATAGATAGATTACAGATAGATGATAGATAGATTATAGATAGATAGATGATAGATAGATGATAGATAGTTAGATATGAGGGATCCAATTTGTATAGTTTGCAGGTTATTACAAATTTTTTTAAATGTTTCAATAAGATAGAATTCAAATTTTGCGGTTCAATTTACTGGTGTAGAAGGCATGAAAAGTTCACAATTTTATTCACATGTTGATTTTTTTTTGCACAACAATATAGTAACTTTTGCATTTTTATGCCACCCTCACCACTTTCCTGAATGAGGGCATGACAAGGGGCCACCAGTTCGCTGGAGGAAATTATACCTAAACTCTATGCTAGCTATGAGCTGGTCTAGATTTCAGTACAGGCGCACAACCACACCAAATGATACATCTGATATATGAGACATATTCTCCAGCTACGTAGGAGATATGAGGACTGTGGCTGATCTTCTTAAGGCTAAGGGTGTGTTCACACTGAGGAATTTGCAGCGGATTTGGGAGCAGAATTCGCCCCTGAATCTGGAGCAGATTCCTCCTGAATCCGCCTCCCATTGTTTTCAATGGGAGGCAGAGATAGCAGCAGGCCGCGGGAAAAAAAGAAGCGTCCTGCTCGATCTTGCTGTGGATTCCGCCTGTGGCGTCCACGGCTCGAGACGCCCTTCTGATTAGGCCCATTCATCTTGGCCTAATCATGAGCAGGATGCCGAAAATGAAGAAAATTCCTCTTCATTTTCTGCCGTGTGAACACAGCCTAAGGCTTCACATAGCGAAATGCAACAAAAAAAGCTGCAGAGAAACTGCCTTTTTTTTCATTGCATTTTTGCAAAGTGTTCCTCTGCAGACTTTCTGCCCTATTATACTGTACCTATATGGAAAATGCCAGCGTTTCCACAGGTCTCATTGACATGCTGCGATATTCTGCTGCAGAATTTTCTCTGCAATATGTGGATGGGATTAGCTAGAATCCCATTCACTTTGCAGGTAATGTAAGATGCAATGATTTTTTCTGCAACCTTTCTCGCAGTGTGAGGCTTCAGACTAAATCTTCCCCAATCTATACTTTGTGTGAGACAGAGTTCAAGAAGACAAAGACGAAACCCCATTGAAGTAACAATGCTATGGGGGGAATTTATTAAGACTGGTGATCCTTACACCAGTCTTATTTGACTCCCCACTAGGTGCGCGACTACAGTCTCCTAGCAAATTCTAGCGCATGTAGGTGCGCCGGGTTGCAGATCTATGCCAGGTAGGAACTGATGTCGATTTGCTGTATAACTTGCTCCAGTTTTCTGGTGTGAGTTATAGTAAATCTGGCGGACTGGGTGTTCCCGGATCCAGGGTACCTTGTGAGCAGGGAGCAGAGGCTGAGATGTGCCACGGTGCACCAAGTTGAAGAATACTCTTAGCCATTTTTGAGGTGTATCCACAGAGTCCTGGAAAGTTGCAGTGTCATACACAACATTTTAAGGCCATTGGCACTTCTGGTTTATAACAAACCAGTTCGGACAGAAACAAACCTTTGATCCGAAGCAACAAAACCAAATATGAATCGAACCTTGAAAGATTTTCTCATCTCTAATAGATAGTTATGAGGCAGATGGATGGATGTATAGATAGATAGATAGATAGATAGATAAGACAGATGATGGGCTCCATTATCCAGCCTTGTACATATACCCAGGGCCTGCGTTAGGGGGGGGGCAAACTGGGCAATTGCCCAGGGCCCCGTCCCCAAAGGGGCCCCCGGGATCCGCAACCTGATGACTCCGGATCCCGGAGTCAGGCCCGGCCAAAGCAATAACAGAAAGGGACTGCAGGGCCCCTTTCCGAGGTGAGTAAAAATAATAAACATTTTTACTCACCTGTCCGCGGCGTCTGACGTCATCTTCTGGCGTTCCGGACATCACCGCTGAGGCCTGGCCTCAGCGGTCACGTGGGGCGTGCCTCACGTAATCGTTTAGGCCCAATCACAGGCCTCAGCGGTGACGTCCACAACGCGTGACGTCAGCCGCAGAGAAGAAGAAGCAGTCGCCGGCGGGGATAGCGGAGCAGCGCGAGGAGGCCCAGGAGAGGTAAGATAAGGTGAGTATAACTGTTTGTTATTTTACCTTACCTACCCCGGGCATTCGATTATTATACTCTGGGGTCTGAAGAGACCCCAGAATATAATATAATAATAGCACTGTAGGGCCCCTGTGGAGCATTATACTGGGGGCCCCCTCTGGATAGCATATTATACTGGGGGGGCCCCCTCTGGATAGCATATTATACTGGGGGGCCCCCTCTGGATAGCATATTATACTGTGTGGGGCCACTGTGGAGCATTATACTGGGGAAGGGGCCCCTCTGGATAGCATGTTATATTCTGTGGGGCCTCTGTGGAAAATTATAATGTATGTGGGGGGGGGCCTCTGGAGATAATGTTATATTCTGTGGGGCCACTTTGGAGCATTATGCTCTCCAGAGGGGCCCCCAGTATAATGCTCCAAAGTGGCCCCACAGAATATAACATGCTCTCCAGAGCCCCCCCACTTTATAATACTCCATAGAGGCCCCCGCAGAATATAACATGTTCTCCAGAGGGCCCCCTCCCCAGTATAATGCTCCACAGTGGCCCCACACAGTATAATATGCTCTCCAGAGCCCCCCCAGTATAATACTCCACTGTGGCCCCACACAGTATAATATGCTCTCCAGAGGGGCCCCCCAGTATATTATACTGTGCGGGGCCACCGTGGAGCATTATACTGGGGGGGGCTCTGGAGAGCATGCTATACTGTTTTGGGCCACTGTGGAGCATTATACTGGGGGGGAGGCTCTGGAGAGCATATTATACTGTTTTGGGCCACTGTGAGTATTATACTGGGGAAACCTCTCTGGGCAGTATATTATACTGTGTGGAGGCCATTCTGGAGCATGTTAGACTGAGTGGGGTCACTGTGGAGCATTATTCTGGGGGGGGGGGGACATCAGCAGAGCAAATTATATTGCGTGGTGCCACTGTGGGGCATTATTTGGGGGGGACTAATGAGCATTATACTAGGGGACCCTCTGGGGAGCATATTATACTGTGTGGGGCCTACTGTGGAACATTATACTGGGGGGACGCTCTGGGGAGCATAATATATGGCGTGGGGCCACTGTGGAGCAAAATACTGGAGGGGGCACTGTGGAGCATTATACTAGCGGGGGCCCTCTGGGGAGCATATTATACTATGGGCCACTGTGGAGCTTTATACTGGGGGAATGGACAGTGTGGGGAGCCTGTTATACTGTGTGGGGCCACTGTGGAGTGTATTATATTGTGTGGGGTTTTTCGGGAGCATATTATACTCTGTGGGGCCATTGTAGAGCATTATACTGGGGGGACTGTGGGGAACATATTATACTGTGGGGGACCACTGTGGAGCATTATACTGGGGGAACCCCTCTGGGGAGTATATTATACTGTGTGGAGGTCATTATGGAGCATGTTATACTGTGTTAGGCCACTGTGGAGCATTATACTGGGGGGGCATTGTGGGGTGCATATTATACTGTATGGAGCATATTATATTGTGTGGGGCTGCTGGGGAGCATATTGTACTGTCTGGGGCCACTAAGGGGTAGTATACTGTGTGGGCCACTGTGGAGTATTATACTGTGTGGAGCCTTACAAACCATGTGGGACCACAATGGGGGGCTCAGGGGAGCATTTTATACTGTGTGGGGTCACTGTGGAGCATTATATACCATGTGGGGAAACTGGAGGGCTCAGGAGAGCATTTTATACTGTGGAGCATTATATACCATGTAGAGCATTATACTGTGGGGGGGGGGGGGCTCACAATTCCTGCTGGCAGCCCTGTGTGCTATGTCTGCATCACAGCTCCCTCACAATAATCTTGCACATATGTGTAGTGCCCCATGGCCATGTCATTCCCCATACAGTACTGTGCATGAACCGGCCCTGGAGTTATCGGGGCCTGCACAGTACTATAGGTGTTGACTATACTGGGAACATACTCAGTAACACCAGATAGTCAGCACATATGTAAGACTTCAGTGAAGGAGCCGTGGTGTAGGCTATTAGCAGGAAGCTGTTGGGTGGGGCCCCAGAATAAGATCCTTTGGTGGGCCTAAGGCCCTTCAGTCCGACACTGTATAACGGAGAACTATTATATATAAGGGTGGGTTACTATATATAATTGGGAAACTTAAGTATGAGGGGGCTATTATAAGGGGGAACTATTATTTATAAGACGGGCTATTATTTATAAGGGGGGAACTATTATATATAAGGCATCCATTACAAGGGGGAGCTATTATTTATAAGAGGGGAACTATTTATAAGGGGGGTATAATTGTTAAGTGGGCTTATTTATAAAGGGGGCTATTAGTGATAATGGGGACTATTATTTATAAGGGGGCTATTATTTTTAAGGGAGCAGTATTATTTTTACGGGGTGACTGTTACTGATAAGGGGGGATATTACTTATACAGGGCACTATTTATCATTTATAAGGGAGCTATTATTAATAAAGGTGTAATATTATTTATAAGCAGGGACTATTATTTATAAGGAGGTACTATAATAACTGATGACTGGGTGCAAAAATCTATTAGGTGGTACAATGGTGCTCACTTGAATTGTGTGATGTAAAATAGGGCTTGTTATTACTGTTTTGTTGGCAGAAAGGAGGCGTTATTATAGGGGTTGTCACTGGAAGACGATGGTGTTGTTTGCATATCAGCATTTGGGGCCCCGCTTTTAATTTTTGCCCAGGGCCCCACTTTGTCTAAAACTGGCCCTGCATATACCATGGGTATACTAGAAGGTTCCCACACATCGGATGTCACATATGTAGCGTGTTACGTGTTCTTTTCCCACGCACAGTAGTAGTATGACACACTAGTGTTGTACTAGATTGCTGTTTTGTGCAGCCGTTGCTATGTGTAGTTAGGAGGATGAGAGGTGACACTTTTATATATCTGAGCTTGTCCCATCATGTCCGGCCGGCTGCGTGCTTCTACCATTGCTGTGTCACTCATAAATCCTGAGCTTATTCCTAGAGAGTAGTTCACACAGCAGGTGAGTAATCCTTCAGGAATGGGGACAGACCGGGCAGATCACCCATATAGAGTACTAGAGATCTAATATAAGGATAAGAGGGGAAGACACTACTGTACAATATATACAGGACATTGCATAATATACAGACCGGACAGACTCTAAGATGGATGTAACTAGTATACTAAAATATAATCTTATATGTCTATATAACTAGCACACTGTAACTTACTATACCTCTATATGACCTGTATATATCTTATACTATACCTCTATATAACCAGTATATATCTTATACTATACCTCTATATAACCAGTGGATATCTTATACTATACCTCTATATAACCAGTATATATCTTATACTATACCTCTATATAACCAGTATACCTCTTATACTATACCTCTATATAACCAGTATATATCTTATACTATCCCTCTATATAACCAGTATATATCTTATACTATACCTCTATATAACCACTATATATCTTATACTATACCTCTATATAACCAGTATACCTCTTATACTATACCCCTATATAACCAGTATATATCTTATACTATCCCTCTATATAACCAGTATATATCTTATACTATACCTCTATATAACCAGTATACCTCTTATACTATACCCCTATATAACCAGTATATATCTTATACTATACCTCTATATAACCAGTATACCTCTTATACTATACCCCTATATAACCAGTATATATCTTATACTATACCTCTATATAACCAGTATATATCTTATACTATACCTCTATATAACCAGTATACCTCTTATACTATACCCCTATATAACCAGTATATATCTTATACTATACCTCTATATAACCAGTATATATCTTATACTATACCTCTATATAACCAGTATACCTCTTATACTATACCTCTATATAACCAGTATATATCTTATACTATCCCTCTATATAACCAGTATATATCTTATACTATACCTCTATATAACCAGTATATATCTTATACTATACCTCTATATAACCAGTATATATCTTATACTATACCTCTATATAACCAGTATATATCTTATACTATACCTCTATATAACCAGTATATCTCTTATACTATACCTCTATATAACCAGTATATATCTTATACTATCCCTCTATATAACCA
Organism: Leptodactylus fallax; assembly: GCA_947044405.1. NCBI lineage: Eukaryota > Metazoa > Chordata > Amphibia > Anura > Leptodactylidae > Leptodactylus > Leptodactylus fallax. The sequence goes on along the minus strand of CAMRHE010001207.1, from coordinate 24,683 downwards.
GTATATATCTTATACTATACCTCTATATAACCAGTATATATCTTATACTATACCTCTATATAACCAGTATATATCTTATACTATACCTCTATATAACCAGTATACCCTCCATATAACTGTTATTTTACCTCTATATAACTACTATACACCTGTCTAACCATTATACCGCTATAACAAGTATACCTTTATTTTATTTCCTCAGTACACCTCTTATACTATACTTCTACATAACCAGTATACCTCTATATAACTGTTGTTGTACTGTACCTCTATATGATCAATATGCCACCATATAAACTGTTTACTTTTATAGAACTATATACTTCCATATATCTAGTATACCTCTATATAACCATATAAGCACCCATATGACCAGAACATAACTTTATAGCAAGTATGGCTCTATATAAGCAGTATATACCTCTGTATAACCAGTGTATTTACCGTACATATAGCATACTTGGCAACTTTTTCTGGGAGAGACGAGGCACATTTTTTTTTTACAAGCCATGCTTCCTATTTACAGATCCAAACATCCAGACAAAATAGTGCAGCTTACTGGGTTGTTATGTCTGAAAAAATACCGGATTCCCTGTGCTGCACCCATCCACATTTTACACAGGGTTGCTGCACACACTCTCCATATTTGCATATCTGCTCCTAACCCTGCCCATTTTCCCTTGGGTTCCATCTAGTCCCTTTGTGTCCTCAGACAATAATAGCGTTTAATAATAGTAGCCTATATTCTTCAACACACAGTATAATGCCACCTAAATGTCCTCCAAACCAGTAGAACACCTCCTTAGTTGTCCCTCTACTGAATAATGCCCCTCACACAGTATAATTCCGCCTTAGTTGCCCCCACATATTGTAACTCCTCCTTAATGGTTCCCACTCCCATACAGTATAATTCCCCCTTAGGGTTCCACATACAGTATAAAGCCCCATAGTGGGCTTCACACAGTATAACACCAACTTAGTGGTCCTCACACAGTGTAAGTCTCATAGTGTCCCCCACACAGCATAAGGTGCCCTTAGTGGTCCCCACACAGTTTAACACTTCCTTGTGACTCCCCCACACACAATATGATGCCCAATTGGGAACTCAAAAACAAAGTTTAACATTCCCTTGCATCTCCCTCACACACTGTATATTGCCCCCTAGTGTTCCATACATAATATAACAGTGCTATGGTCATCCACTCAATGTAATGCTCCCTTGTGGCCCCCACACTAAATAATGTCCCCTTGTGATCCTACACAATATAATGTCCACTTAGTGGCCCCTATACAGTATAATGTCTCTTTAGTGGCTCTCACACAGTATAATGCCACCTTAGTGTCCCCAATACAGTATAACAACTCCTTAGTAGCCCCCTTAGTGTTGTTCATACAGTTTAGAGTCCCCGTAGTGCTCTCCACAAAGTATTACACCCCCTTGTGGTCTCCACAAAGTATAATGTATGCTTAGTGGCTTCCTCGCAGTATATTGTTCCCCACACAATATAATCCCCCCTTGTGGCCCTCAAAGACAGTATAATGCCCCCTTGTGGTATACAACCATTTGTGGCCTACACACAGTAAAATGACAAGAAATATAAATAAATAATGATACTTACCTCATCCCATTACCCCCAGAGCAGGTGTGGCATCCCAGAGCTGGCTATGGCTGGGCTGAGGGTGATCTCTGTGCATTGTATTATTTCCTGTTGCTTCACAGCCTGTGTGACATAGCAGGGGGTCCTGAGTCTCACACAACACAGCGCCACCTAGTGAGCCTCACACATGCATTACACCTCCCATAGGATTGAATAGTAACCAAATGTCCAATGGGAGGACATCGCCTGGGAAAAGGGGAGGAGTCAGCTGATCACTGGGTCCCCATGGTAACACCCCTGCAGGAAGGTCCTGCATGTGAGGAGTTAGAAGTGTGGAGTGTTAGGAGGAGGAGGTGAGGAGATAAGTGTGATGTCCTGTGAAGAAAGCAGTGAGTTTAGTGCAGGAATCTCAAGTCCTAGACAGGCCCAGGAAGGTTGGAGAGCTGACATACTCCAGCTATTCAGAAGATCCTGTCCCCTGTCTGCCTAGCCATCGCCCTGAAGGAAGTCAAGCATCATTATCTTGTCAGCATGAGACTGTGGAGAGAACATTCTGGAACACGTGCTCCATAGCAAGTATCACAGGATCCAGGGGCCAAGGCCAGACCTGTGGAATATCCTGCCACCCTGACTATTACACCCCGAAACTCTGAGCTATCAGGACCACATAACGTGAGTGGGGAATATTATGTACTAGTATCATGGTGGGCATCCTCCTATGGGCCAAATAGGAGCCCAGACGCACCTTAGGGCTGTAACACTGAAGTATAAGGGGCTAGGAACACCTTTCACTAAGTCTACCCTGCACCCCAGGACTTTGCTGTGTCACCAGGCGTACCCCGTTGTTTTGTATTGAAGAAACTGTTTAAGCATTTGTGCCTCCACACCCATGGAAGTAAAAGTTCAACTTTACAACCGTTTCTGTGTCTGACTCTGCACCGACAACATCAGGGCGCCCCAAACACCACCAGTCGGCACAGTATAGGGGAAGCGCCCCGGGGGAACAATCACCACCAACATTTGTGCAGCCCCCATCCCACCGGACCACCCCCTCATCACCGGTACCAGTGGTGGTAACGTGGGACAGCACCAGCGCTGCGCCCTCGTGCCCAGAGACCGTGACAAGTCTGCGCTGTTTGCACCCCCGCAATCCCAACTGCAGCGTTACCTTCCATCTGGTCACCGCAAGAAAAACTGGCGTCACGAACAGGATACGGGTGTGTGCCATTTTGAGAAAGTCGCCAGGAAAAGTGCGCCAAATTGTCTCCAGAGCATCGGTCTTTATTGTGGACTTTGCTAAGATCAAGTTTACTCCCTGAGAGTGCTTGCCACAAAGAGGGGGAGCCCTATACCCCTGAAGCAAGCCCTAAAGACTGTCCTCTCAGTGTCTTACAGCCCTGGAAGAGTTAAAACGCCCAGGACTTGTTTGCTGCGCCACATCGCTGTGTAAGAACGCCCACAAAGGGTTAACTGTACCTTGCAAAAGTGCGGGAGATTTTTAGCACTGCCCATGAGGCCAGGAGACCCATCTGCCGCCATCTTAGGAGAGCCCAGAATGCTGAGCGCAATGCTCCAGCGCATCCATACAAGAAAGTGAAAGGCGAACGTGCCAGCGCCATTTCTGACTCTCCGGTGCCGCATCACCGTCCCTGCTGTGCACCGCTGATCTCTGGTCCACGCTGCAGTTGCTGTCAGTGAGTACTGTGCCTCCCTGTCCTTGTCTTCAGTCCTCCCACGGCCCCAGCGAGTGTTTTCCGTGTCCGTGGGGAGTGCCACCATTAAAGAGGGGGAGCACACCGTCAGCCTGCATCACAGTGACTCTGTTAATAGCTACAGCATTCTTAAAGGGACAGCATTCCAAGTTGTAGTCTCCATTCCCTGCCAGCAAGCAATTGAGTTTCTTAAAGAGACGGCGACCTAATTCCAGTCATACCTGCAAACAACATGACTGAGCAAAGTGACATTGTGCCATCTGTTTCTAGTGATCCAGCAGTGCCCATGGCGAGCAGCCTACCATTCTCCATGCCATTTTACCCTGGCGCACCATGGCTGCCGCGCTACAAAGGGGAGGCGCATACCCTCAGGGACTTTCGTGAGAAGATGCTGTCTCTCTTCCAGTTCTATCCTCTGAATATAGAACAGCAGATACAGATCCTGCTGGGCCAGCTTGAGGGTGCTGCAGCTAGGGAGGTCAAATCCTGGCCTGCCTCTGACAAAAGAACCCCTGGGCAAATTCTGGACAAACTCCAGGTGAACTTTGACGTGCGATCTGTCTCCGAGGTAAAGATGCGCTTCTTTTCCAGACGACAACTACCTGGTGAGACCCTGCGGGACTATGCTTTATCCCTCCAAGAGGCATTCAGAGCTGTGGTGCAAGTGGATCCACGTGAAAATGTGGACTCTGATAAAATCTTGCTTGACCGCTTCATAGAAGGGGCGGGTACCACATTGCTCCAGAGTCAGTTGCGAATGCTTGCTGCACAACATCCCAGCATCACGTTTGCTGACTTCAAGGCCCTTGCCATCCAGGTCTTGGGACAGGAGCAGCCCCAGCCGAGCCCAGTCATCTGTGCTCCCTCACCTGGACCCTCAACAAGCATCGCTCCAGTTGTCCTGTCACTACCTCTGGGTACCTCACCTGCTGCCCAAACTGCGCAGACTACACCAGCAGACTCCAGAGATGACCTTCTGGCCCGAGTGGATCATCTGACCCGTGCCATGGAACAGATCACCGTCCGTCTAGATCGTCTGACCCAGCCGTCTTCATCGTCCAGTGATCCTTTGCGAAGTCTCAACATCTCACCTGAGTCGCCACCCAGACGTCCGTCTTCAGTGAAACCTCCGCAGAGTGAGAGGCCATACTGTACCTATTGCCATAGATATGGACACAACAGGCCTCAGTGTTTTCAGTTAAACGGGCCACCCCCGAGGCAGCGGGCCGCCCCTCGGGAGGAAAGAAGAAGGGCCCAGGTGAATCTTCAGTGCCATTGTCACGCTTCGTCTCAGCCTGCCCACACATCACAATCCGGGTGAACGGCGTCCCTCTGACAGCGTTGGTGGACACTGGATCTCAGGTAACAACCCTGCGCAAGCAGGTGTTCCTTGAACATTGGGACTTAGGTGTGTTGAATAGAACACCTGACACATGGATAAATCTGTGTGCCAGCAATGGACAGCCCATACCACAGCAGGGTTATTGGGAACCCACTATCCAGATTGGGGACTTGAAACTGCCTAGACAGGGTGTAATTGTCACTGATGTAGAGGATGATAGGTTTGCAGTTGTAATATTAGGCATGAATGTTTTACGCCATTGCTTTGCAGAAGTGTTGGATGCCTTGCATGCCTCTCTCCTTACAGCTTCTCCCAGTGACCAGCAGACCATTCAGCGGGCCATTCGTGTACTCAATGCCCAGCACAAGTTCGCCAACAAACAAGGTGAAATTGGTCGAGTCCGGATCCACGATACCCGTCCAGTAACCCTACAGCCTGGAACAGAAACTATGGTGTGGTGCCGTGCCCGTCCGGGCATAGAAAATCAGGACTACGAGGCTTTGCTACAACCCATACAGGTAGATGGCCAACCACTTGTCATGGCTGCCCGCAGCCTTGTCACAGTTTCCAATGGACGTGTTCCTGTCCGCTTAGTCAACTTGGGCGATGCTCCCGTGAACCTCCACAAGTTCCACTCTGTGGCCCTGCTACACCGGTTAGCACCAGAAGACATTCTCTCTGGTGATTCTACCGCCACACAGCGTTCCACCCAAGCTGCTGAGAACATTCAGAATGGAGCCACGAAGTCCTGGTGGGATGAATTGAACGTGGGAGACGCCAATACCCCTATAGAGCACATCAATGGGGTTCGCAATGTGGCCAAGCGTTACCAACAGGCATTCAGCAAACACCCATTGGACTTTGGTAAGACCACGACCATACAACATCGCATTCTGACTGGCGACCACCATCCAATCAAGGAGCGTCACCGTCCAATACCACCAGCGATGTACCAACCGGTGAAAAAGTTGATCCAAGAGATGCGAGATGCTGATGTCATCCGGGAGAGTAACAGCCCCTGGGCAGCCCCGCTAGTCCTTGTCAAGAAGAAAGACGGAACCCTACGATTTTGTGTAGACTATCGTAAACTCAACAACGTCACGCACAAAGACGCATACCCATTGCCGCGGATTGAGGAATCTCTAACGGCTTTGGGATCAGCTACCTGTTTCTCGACCCTGGACTTAACCAGTGAATACTGGCAAGTCCCTATGGCGCCTGAAGATCGTGAAAAGACTGCGTTTACGACTCCGATGGGACTCTTTGAATTCAATAGTATGCCATTTGGGCTATGTAATGCCCCAGCCACATTCCAACGGCTTATGGAGAGGTGCCTCGGCCATGAGAATTTCCAGAGTGTGCTACTGTACCTGGACGATGTTATTGTATTCTCCCGGACATACCAAGAACACCTTCGTCACCTGTCCGAGGTATTCAAAGTACTTATAAAGCACGGCCTAAAGTTGAAGCCCTCCAAGTGCTACCTGTTGAAACCCCAAGTTCACTACCTTGGGCATGTCGTGAGCGCACAAGGCGTCCAACCTGATCCTGAAAAGATCACTGTAGTCCAGAACTGGCGAAGACCAACTACCGTCAAAGAAGTCCGAAGCTTCCTTGGATTCGCAGGTTACTACCGGCGTTTCATACCACACTTCGCCGAAGTAGCCGAGCCTCTGAACGAGTAGTTGCGCGGTTGTCCCAGAGAAAACTACAACCGAAAGCTTCCGGTAGACTGGACAGCGCGTCAAGAGGAAGCCTTTCAAGCGCTTAAAGCACTTCTGACGCAACCACCAATTCTAGCCTATCCCGACTACAGTCAGCCATTCCGCTTGTACACAGATGCAAGTCACCAAGGTTTGGGTGCAGTGTTGTCCCAGGTTCAGGACAACAAAGAGCGAGTCATCGCCTACGCCAGCAGGAGTCTGAGAGGCGCGGAGAAGAACGACCAGAACTATAGTTCTTTCAAACTCGAACTTCTGGCGCTTGTCTGGGCCGTGACAGAGAAGTTTAAAGACTACCTGGCTGCCACACCCTTTACCGTGTACACAGATAACAATCTGTTGGCGCATCTGGACACTGCTCGACTGGGAGCCCTTGAACAACGGTGGGCCTCAAGACTCGCGAATTACAAGTTCTCTGTCAAGTATCGCAGTGGCAAGTCCAACGCTAACGCTGATGCACTCTCAAGGTTGCCTGTGGGAGAAGAACCACCCCGAGAAGACATCTGGGAAGAGGTGGAAATGCCACCATTCTACAACAAGTTTGCCCAACAGGTTGCTATTGGTGTCCCTATAGAAGGAGAATCTCTGGCGAAAACAGCTGCCGAATCCCTCCAGGAGCCATCTCTGTGGAAAACGTTCCAAGAAGAGAGCAGAGTTTTAGGAGAATTGTCAGATTTCCTGCTTACAGGAAGAATACCAACCCGTGTAAAGAGAGGTCTTCATGACGTGGAATTAAAACGCCTTTGGCGACAGAGGAAGCGCCTGTTTGTCCAACGAGGCCTTCTACTTAGAAACACTCTTGATCCTGTCACAGGTGAAAGGCTTCATCAGATCCTCGTACCAAGAAGAGACGCACAGATGATACTTGAGGCGTATCATGACGGATCCGGTCACTTCGGGGTACAAAAGACCGAAGCTACCATCCGTCGTCGCTTCTATTGGGTTGGGATGAGGAGTGACATTGAGAGTTGGTGCCGAGAGTGTCCCGCCTGTAGTATCACCAAGGAAGGTCGAAGAGATCAGAAGGCCCCTCTACATCCAATTAAGACTCAAAAGCCGTGTGAAATTGTTGCTCTGGACCATGTGAAGTTGGGTCCCACACGTTCCGGCTACAGCTACGCTCTCACAATGGTGGATCATTACTCCAAGTTCCTTGTCATCGTGCCTGTCAGATATCTTACAGCAAGAACTACGGCTGAGACCTTCTACGCAGAGTTTGTCCGCCATTACGGTTGTCCTGAGCATATCCTCACCGACCGTGGATCGGCGTTTGAATCCCAATTGTTCCGTGAGCTGTGTCAGTTCCAAGACTGCAAGAAGTTGTGAACCACAGCGTATCACCCTCAAGGGAATGGTATGTGCGAGAAGGCAAATCAAGTGATCATCGGCATGCTAAGAACAGCCGCAGTTACACCTGGTGTTGAGTGGCCTGAGCGTATCAAGGACTTGGCCTATATTTACAACAACACACCCCAAACATCTACGGGATACGCACCATTTTATCTAATGTTTGGAAGACAAGGTCAACTTCCTTCAGACTTAACCCTTGGTGTGAAGGTCCCTGACACCATCAATCCACTACCCATAACAGACTGGGTTGTTGAACACCGCCGACGTATGGAGGAAGCTAAAGAGATAGTTGAAACACGCATGCATGAGGTACGTAGGAGACAACAGGAGGATTACAACCATCACGCCCATGCAGCGCCCCTGAAAGTTGGCGACCGTGTATGGTTAAGGAATAACCATCGGAATGGGAAATTGGATCCATTCTGGGAGAAAGAACCATACAGTGTCATCTCCATACCATATCCTGAATCCGACGTGTATGAGATCTCTAAACCTGGGAGACAGCCCCAAGTAGTACACCGAAACCGTCTGAAGCTGTGCCTTAAAGAAGGACTACCCACAGAGGTGCCCCCAGCTGAGACGACGAGTACAGAGATCTTGTCACCTTCTGAAGCGAAAGAGAGACCCCCAACGTTAACTGAGCTTATGTGGGCGCCTAAACTACTACCATTTAGCTGCTATCCACCAATTGCTCTAGTGCAAGAGAACCCTTCGACAGATGATTTAATTGATTTCAGTGACTCTGTTCCTGATTCAAATCTCGTTCCACTTAGGCGTTCTGAGCGTACCACAAAAGGCATACCTCCAACACGCTATAGTGATGCCATGGCTGTCCTTGGGTAAAAGAGGTTAACTGTCTCTGCTTCTGTATATATGTTATTCCTGCTCTGATTACATTAATGTTTTTCCTGTGTGTATATACAGTATATATATAATATCTTGCCATGTAATATAGTATTTAGATTTATATGCAACAATCCAAGCCATAGTGCCTGGCTCACCGAGCCAAGGAAGTTCTGTTACCCCATTGCGGTATGGACATTCGTGCTAGAGTGCCTACTCTTCCTTACAGAAAGGACTGTTTATTGTTTCTCAGAGAGACTCTCATGATAATGGACACTCACGAAATTGTGCCAGAGAGCCTCTGGACCCATTTGCACTACTGTTGTTTCTATATGGACTGTCTGATGGTACCGCCAAAAGGTTCCATAAGTCTGAGTTTAATTATCTCTCCGTTACCCTTCAGACTTCTCATGGACATTCTAGGACTATGCCGGGAGGTCTTACCTCAAGTTTCTAGGTATTATATTTTTCTAATCTGTTAGTGACATTTGCACTTTATTCGTATTTATTAACGTTATGTTACATTTCTCACCTTCACCCCAGCCCGTCGCCGAGGTCGGCTCAGTGAAAGAGGGGGGAGTATGTGGCATCCCAGAGCTGGCTATGGCTGGGCTGAGGGTGATCTCTGTGCATTGTATTATTTCCTGTTGCTTCACAGCCTGTGTGACATAGCAGGGGGTCCTGAGTCTCACACAACACAGCGCCACCTAGTGAGCCTCACACATGCATTACACCTCCCATAGGATTGAATAGTAACCAAATGTCCAATGGGAGGACATCGCCTTGGAAAAGGGGAGGAGTCAGCTGATCACTGGGTCCCCATGGTAACACCCCTGCAGGAAGGTCCTGCGTGTGAGGAGTTAGAAGTGTGGAGTGTTAGGAGGAGGAGGAGGTGAGGAGATAAGTGTGATGTCCTGTGAGTATAGTGCAGGAATCTCAAGTCCTAGACAGGCCCAGGAAGGTTGGAGAGCTGACATACTCCAGCTATTCAGAAGATCCTGTCCCCTGTCTGCCTAGCCATCGCCCTGAAGGAAGTCAAGCATCATTATCTTGTCAGCATGAGACTGTGGAGAGAACATTCTGGAACACGTGCTCCATAGCAAGTATCACAGGATCCAGGGGCCAAGGCCAGACCTGTGGAATATCCTGCCACCCTGACTATTGCACCCCGAAACTCTGAGCAATCAGGACCACATAACGTGAGTGGGGAATATTATGTACTAGTATCATGGTGGGCATCCTCCTATGAGCCAAATAGGAGCCCAGACGCACCTTAGGGCTGTAACACTGAAGTATAAGGGGCTAGGAACACCTTTCATCAAGTCTACCCTGCACCCCAGGACTTTGCTGTGTCACCAGGCGTACCCCGTTGTTTTGTATTGAAGAAACTGTTTAAGCATTTGTGCCTCCACACCCATGGAAGTAAAAGTTCAACTTTACAACCGTTTCTGTGTCTGACTCTGAACCGACAACATCAGGGCGCCCCAAACACCACCAGTCAGCACAGTATAGGGGAAGCGCCCCGGGGGAACAATCACCACCAACATTTGTGCAGCCCCCTCATCACCGGTACCAGTGGTGGTAACGTGGGACAGCACCAGCGCTGCGCCCTCGTGCCCAGAGACCGTGACAAGTCTGCGCTGTTTGCACCCCGCAATCCCAACTGCAGCGTTACCTTCCATCTGGTCACCGCACAGGTCTCCTCCATTATCTGCTGTGAGTAGCTCAGAGGTGCGATGAGATCACTATATCGCTATAGGGGCAGCATGGTGGCCTTGCAGCGCTGGAGTCCTGGGTTCAAATCTTGCCAAGGACAACATCTGCAAGGAGTTTGTATGTTCTCCCTGTGTTTGTGTGGGTTTCCTCCCAGGCTCCAAAGACACACAGATAGGGAATGTAGATTGTGAGCCCTATATGGGATAGTGACTAACAATATCTGTAAAGCGCTGCGGAATATGATGGTGCTATCATTGGTGAACCTAGCCTCTTTGCTGCCTGAGGCGGACTATAGAAAGACGCCCCCCCCCAAAAAAAAAAAACTGAGTTTCCATGCTACTAGCTTCACACGCTGTTATCGTCGCACAATATACACAATACACAAAGTTATAAAACAGTTTTTAAGAATTCTTCTTCCTGTATTACTTCAGTATCAGATCAACAACACGGCATTAACAATGACAATAACTTCACACATCTTCTGCTTGGTGGATGGACGAGCCCACGTGGCCCCCATTCTCTATAATAGGACCCCCGCAGATAGCTGAGGACTGGACTTCGGGTATCTTTGGCACTCCCATCAAAGTGTATGAGAGTCAAGCGGGTTCGTCCATCCACCAAGTGACACCTATATATATGGCTGCGGTCAGGCTGAATTCCCACCCAGTGGGGGGAAAAACCCAATTCTCAGGCTCAGTGGGGGACTCAGCAGACAGACCCCCATCACTCAGGTATTTATCCTCTATCATATAGGTGAATGCAGGGCAGTAACATTTTGTGACTTACAGGTGACGTCTCTGACTAATCCTTCACATTTCCCTTCGCTTCCCTTTGGACCGCCATGACCACTTCTTCCAGCTGTGACTTGTCTCTGTAAAGTTTGCAGCACAGACATCTTTGGCTCCTCACTTTTCCAGGCATCCAACCCACATTGTCCTCACCTGCACACCCATCCTGCTGCTACCCCCAATTATATAATATATGATATAACCACTCATAATGAATAATACCCCCAAGTGCATCTTTATATTAATAATGTCCGTGTGTACCCTGTATAAATAGTGTTCCTTTTTAATAATGTCCCAGGTATTAACTAATTAAAAGGTTTTCCAGGTCATTAATAAACTAATCAGTGGGGCTCAAAAACCCAGGACCCCCACTGATCAGCTGTTTGAATGGTACCTGTGTAAATGCCGTGACTGCTTCTCTGTTTACATAGTGTCATTCATCTCATAGCGGCCATGTAATGTAACTACAGCCTCGTCCTATACACGTCCTTGGAACAAGGCTGGAATTACATCACACGGTCACTCTAAACAGACAGCGTATAATATAAACAGGCACCATAGCCCCTGTTTATAGTGACCCATTTATACACACTATAATGTTCCACAGCAGCCCCTGCACACAGTATTACGGCCCGCTGTGGCCCCTGCACATGGTGTTATGCCTCACAGCGGCCCCTGCACACGGTATTATGCTCCATAGTGGCCCCTGCACACTATATTATGCCTCACAGTGGCCCCTTCACACGGTATTATGCTCTATAGGGGCCCCTGCACACGGTATTATGCTCTATAGTGGCCCCTGCGCACGATATTATGCTCCATAGTGGCCCCTGCAAACGGTATTATGCTCCATAGTGGCCCTTGCACACGGTATTATGCTCCATAGTGGGCCTTGCACACAGTAGTATCCTCCACAGTGGCCCCTGCACATAGTATTATGCTCCACAGTGGCCCCTGCACATGGTATTATGCTCCACAGTGGCTCCTGCACATGGTATTATGCTCCACAGTGGCCCCTGCACACGGTATTATGCTCCACAGTGGCCCCTGCAAACGGTATTATGCGCCATAGTGGCCCCTGCACACGGTATTATGCTCCATAGTGGCCCCTGCACTGGTATTATGCTCTATAGTGGCCCCTGCACTTGGTATTATGGTGCATAGTGGCCCCTGAACTCAGTATTATGCTCCATAGTGGCCCCTGCACACGCTATTATGCTCCACAGTGGCCCCTGCACACGGCATTATGCCCCATAGTGGCTCACCCATGCACTATTATTATACTCTGGGGTCTTTTCAGACCCCTGAATATAATGATCGGAGACCCAGGGGAGGTGACAAACATAAAAACCACTGATTCTTACATATCCTGGACACCGGTGCACTCCCTGCAGCTTCGGCCCTGTTTAATTGCGCACACACGTCACGTGATCAGGCCGGCGACGCGACCTGATGACGTCACCAGAGGCCCCAAGACTGATCGGAGTAACTTCGGATCGCAGGAGAGGTAATTAGCATTGGTTTTTATGTTCTCTCACCTCCCCTGGGTCTCCGATTATTATACTCTGGGGTCTGGAAAGAGTATAATAATAGTAGTAGTTGAGATCCACGGCCTCACTTACCGATGGCCACGGCTGCTCACAGTGGCATCCACTTCCCCTTCTGCGTCCCATAGCAGACGCGGGGTAGGTAAATAAATAGGCCGTTACCTGCCGGGGATACTCCAGCAGGTTACAGCCTATTTATGTATATAAAAAAAAAGTTCTCCTCACCTACCTGCGATGCCTTGATGGAGCCACCGCCTTCTCTTGTCCGCTATGTCTGTGTCTCAGCGTAGGCAGCGCGATGACATCATTGTATCACCGCCTGTGCTGAAATGCGACGTCTGGTAAGCCAGCCCAGGACAGGCCCCGTTCAGCTTTGTTTTTTTTAAAGCAGCCTGTCCTGGGCTGGTTTACGGCAAATATAAAGTAAAAAATGCCGCCCCCCCCCAGACAGTGGCGGACAGTGCCGCCTGAGGCGGCCGCCTCACTTCTCCTCATTAGCGGTGCGTTCCTGGGTGCTATACAAGTAAGCATAATAAATAAATAATATATCGCGCATTGCAGCAACATGCTAGTGGATAGTGGGGCAGATGGCTTCCTTCTATCTGCCCCAGTAGTGGCTTCCTTCTATTCTGCTCTATCAGTATTATGAGGATACAGATACCACATGGCTCCACTGAAACTGCCCTAACCAAAGCCAAACCACACTGCTCCTGTCCTCCATCTCTGATCACTTTCATCTGTTAAAGATTCTGTCATCCATTGGCATCACAGACTTGACCTTCTCCTGGATCTCCTCATACTTCACCAGCCACACATTTAGTGTCTTACAACACTTGCGTACTATGACCACTGTCTGTAGGTGTCCACCAAGGCTCTTTCATGGGAACCCTACTGTTCTCCATCTATGCTTTTGGCCTAGGCCAGCCCTTAGAGTCCCAAGGCTTTCAGTACCATTGTTATGCTGACATTACTGCTTTGTTATCCAGTGTTCCAGAGTCTCTATCAGCCATAGCCGCCTTCTTGTCCTCCCGCTTTCTTAAACTCATCTTCCCACCACCTTACTTAGTCCTCCTACCTAACCTATCAACCAACTTTAACTGTGCCATACTTTTACCAGTCCCACAAGCCCACTGCTTCTGGGTAACCTTTCATTATGCCCTGTCCTTTAACACTGTGTATAGTACAGGAGTCGAAAGCTGATCCATGCGGGAGCTGCCTGTTGGCCCCCCACCGATCAGATATCCTAAGGTAAGGCCATAAAAATAAATTCCTGGGCAACTGCTTTAATGGTGCTCTAAAAATAAATAAAAAAGAAATGTCAAATCTTCCTGTGTAATCTCCCTTAGTAATGTGGTCAATTAGTGACATCATCAATCCCGAGTCACATGATGCACTAGTCACTATTTTTCAGGATGGGTTATAAGCAGATAACTGAGCTGTAGTAAATCTTGTCTTGCCACCATTAAGTCTCACTCTCTTTGCTGTACCTGGGTGAATAGTCATTTATTACAGGGACAGATTCAGCCAACATTTTATGAATCAGCTCCAGATTATATCAATACCTTTATTTTACTATCTCCAACATCGTCCTACAATGCTGTTGTCAGTGGGGACTGGACTGGGAAAAGGGACAATGCTGCTATCAGTGGGGAAAATGGGGTTTAAGGGGGGAATGTTGGGGCAGGAATGAGGAGAGGCACAATGCTGTTGTCAGTGGGGAAGGGGGGGAAGGTGTACAATGCTGCTATTAGTGGCAGAATGAGAAGGAAGGGGGACAATGCTGCTATTAGTGGCAGAGTAAGAGGGAAGGGAGGCAATGCTGCTATTAGTGGCAGAGTGAGAAATAAAGTGGGACAATGCTGCTATTAGTGGCAGAGTAAGAGGGAAGGGAGGCAATGCTGATATCAGTGACAGAGTTAGAAGGAGGGGGGCAATGCTGCTATTAGTAGGCATTATGGGAAAGGAGCTCGGAGCTCATGCGCCCTCTGTTGGATGTAACAAATCCTCAGTTTGCTTTTGACTCACCGAGTCTTGAGACAGCAAAAGGGATTTTAGCCAAGCCAGTTTCACTTATCTGCATACAGCGCCGTTTTGGGATTTTTGTCCCTCATCAGTGCAGAGCAAATTGTACTGGCTGGCTTTGTGGGAGGCAATGAGTGGGATGTCCCTGTCCATATGCTGCTATTAGTGGCAGAGTAAGAGGGAAGGGAGGCAATGCTGCTATTAGTGGCAGAGTGAGAGGGAAGGGGGCAATGCTGCTATTAGTGGCAGAGTGAGAGGGAAGGGGGCAATGCTGCTATTAGTGGCAGAGTGAGAGGAAAGTGGGACAATGCTGCTATTAGTGGCAGAGTGAGAAATAAAGTGGGACAATGCTGCTATTAGTGGCAGAGTGAGAGGAAAGTGGGACAATGCTGCTATCAGTAACAGAATTAGAAGGAGGGGGCAGTGCTGCTATTAGTGGCAGAGTAAGAGGGAAGGGAGGCAATGCTGCTATTAGTGGCAGAGTGAGAGGGAAATGGGCAATGCTGCTATTAGTGGCAGAGTGAGAGGAAAGTGGGACAATGCTGCTATTAGTGGCATAGTAAGAGGGAAGGGAGCAATGCTGCTATTAGTGGCAGAGTGAGAGGAAAGGGGGCAATGCTGCTATTAGTGGCAGAATGAGAAGGAAGGGGGCAATGCTGCTATTAGTGGCAGAATGAGAAGGAAGGGGGACAATGCTGCTATCATTGTATCAGTGACAGAGAGAGGAAAGTGGGACAATGCTGCTATTAGTGGCATAGTAAGAGGGAAGGGGGCAATGCTGCTATTAGTGGCAGAGTGAGAAGGAAGGGGGACAATGCTGCTATTAGTGGCATAGTAAGACGGAAGGGGGCAATGCTGATATCAGTGGCAGAGTGAGAAGGAAGGGGGACAATGCTGATATTAATGGCATAGTAAGAGGGAAGGGGGCAATGCTGATATCAGTGGCAGAGTGAGAAGGAAGGGGGACAATGCTGCTATTAGTGGCATAGTAAGAGGGAAGGGGGCAATGCTGATATCAGTGGCAGAGTGAGAAGGAAGGAGGACAATGCTGCTATTAGTGGCAGAGTGAGAAGGAAGGGGGACAATGCTGCTATTAGTGGCATAGTGAGAGGGAAGGGGGCAATGCTGATATCAGTGGCAGAGTGAGAAGGAAGGGGGGCAATGCTGCTATTAGTGGTAGAGTGAGAAGGAAGGAGGACAATGCTGCTATTAGTGGTAGAGTGAGAAGGAAGGGGGACAATGCTGCTATTAGTGGTAGAGTGAGAAGGAAGGGGGACAATGCTGTTATCAGTGGAGAAAACTGGGTATGAAGGGGGAATGTTGGCCTAAGGAATGAATAAATTGGGGGAGGATGGAAAGGGGTACAATGCTGCTATGCTGCTGTCAGTGGCAGAGTGAGAGGGAAGGGGGACAAAGCTGTTGTCAGTGGCGCATGAGTGGGTAGGGGGTCAATGCTGCAGGCACTGGTTCTGTATTGTGGTCCTTGGTGCTTCTGGAGAGAAAATTTGTGCTGCACTGCAGTATTTGATGCTACTAGGGTACTTACATGGGTGTATTTGTTTGGCACTGTTGGGGTAATATGGACATTGCATGGTGGTATTTGGTGAGATAAAATTATATTCAGTGTCATAAAATGATATTCATACAGGGATCTTCATACAGAAACATCTCCACATGAATATCCATAGTAATGCCTGGACTTAACCCTTAGTTCTCTAATGATCCTGATTATCTCAAGACAGACACAGATACATAGAACATGACCAAAACTCTTTTATTATTATTATTATTTTTTTTTTTAAAGAAACATAAAATCCAGAAAGTGATAACAAAACAAAGAGGGCGTCAAGGGGAGTTTTAAGGGTCTCCAGGGTTATGGGCTCCAACTCTTTAATTCTTGGGACAGTCATCGGAAAGGATGCATATATCCTTATCGTCCAGAAACACATACCCTTGTTTACAGGTGCAGCCCTCCCCGTTACACATTTGGATGCACATTTCGGTCTTTTTGCTGCAGGTGTTGCGGCATGCTGGGAGACATGTCGTGTACGTCTTGTTCCCAGTGCAGGATAGACATTTTTCCTTCTCTATACATGAATCGTCCAGCAACACGAAACCTTCCTTACAGAAGCAGTCGGGGTTACACCTCTTATTACAATTGCTTTCATTGGGGTGGGTACAGTTGGGCGGGCAGGCGCTCCCGCATGGGTTAAAAACTTTATCGGGTCCACAATCCTTGGGGGTGGCTGCAAAATGACAATAATGTTAGAGGGGGAGGGGGGAGGGACTGAGAAAGAAAGAAAGAAAGAAAGAAAGAAAGAAAGAAAGAAAGAAAGAAAGAAAGAAAGAAAGAAAGAAAGAAAGAAAGAAAGAAAGAAAGAAAGAAAGAGAAACTTTCTGGGAACCGTATGAGGTGACATGATGGCTCAATGGGTATGTAGAGGATCAGTGAGTAAAATATAGTAACTCAGTAGTTATTATTAAGTTAATAATAATAATAATAATGATAATAATAATAATTAATATGCTAAATATAATAATAATAATAATAATAATAATAATAATAATAATAATAATAATAATTATTATTATTATTATTATTGTTGTTATTATTATTATTATTATTATTATTATTATTATTATTATTATTATAAATTAACCCATGGAAACTTTTTTTTTTCTGAAGTCAATTAACTCACATTAATCTACAGACTTTCAGCCCTCACTCCACATGAATTATTTTTTCCCTACACTAGAGGGAGCAGTGACTCCATCATTTCAGCCATTTTACTAGCACTATGAATCAGGAGTAACATTTCATCATAGTGATGTAGCATCCTGTGAGAGCCAATGGATGACACTCTGCATGGCATAGAGTACGTGACATCATAATCACGTGACCCCAGGCAGTCACTGGGACTGAAGTTTTAGTCACAGCTACAGGGGACAGAAAAAGAACTGGAAATGTAAATACATTACAAATTCCACAAAAGCTCAAAAATTATTATATCCTGTTTCTATAGTAATTTTTGGAATTGTAAAAATGACCAAATGCCTGTGTAAAGTTTTGCAACCATGTTTTTTCATTGATTCAATGCATAAATAAAAATAAAAGATGAAGCAACTTTGCAAATAACCATGAAAATAAATATATTACTATTCAGTGTATATAGCTTCTGTGCAGATCTATGTGTCTCCATGGTTACAGACTACAAGAAAACTGTGTGTAGTCTGATCAGGCAGCCATGTGTTACTCCACTTCCTCTGTCTCTTCTTTCATTGACTGAAGGTAGTCAAGACAAGAGGTGGGTGGAGTTAAAGGGTTACTGGTGGGTGGAGTTAAAGGGTTACTGGTGGGTGGAGTTACAGTTACCGATGACCTATCCAGAGGACAAACCAGCTGAAGGCTGCCGGAAGCTACTACTAGATGGGAGCTGCACTTCCTGTAATAAGGCCGGAGCTGTAATTCCCCGGAAACATTGCAATGCGGTGCATGGGGCTGCTGTGCTGTTCCTTTTACTTGAATAGTAGTCGTGCTGCAAGCGCTCCCCAACCACCCATCCATTACATGGGTCAACAGTATTAGCAACCAGGAAATATAGAAATGGATTCTATAACATAAAGTATTAGAGACCATTTATAAAAGTGTAAAGTGTCATAGACAGGAGGGTTATATTATATACTACTTACTTTTTGTTACATCTTGTGCACTAATCAGTATGAAGACCGCACCTGCAAATTACAAAGCAACAAAATACTCAATGCTGGGCTAATCCCTTGACATGTGAACAAATGTCAGGACATGTCATATTGTTCTATAAAGATATAGATTTAAAGGTACAGACACACTAATAGCATGTAAAAGTAATTTTACCTGTATAGAGTAGGAAGTCGCTTAAATAAAGATTCCTGAACTGCATATAGTGTTATTTACAAGCTGCAGCTACACCCAGGGCTGTCCTTATGCTGTAAGGTGCCCTGTGTACAATGTTCTGTTGGTATCCCTCTCCTCTTAATAAGGTGTACGCTGTGTCATTACCATACCATACAGTGTCTACCTATAGACGCCATTATATAGGCATATATAGATATAATGATTCTACAAAGCTGCCTACATAACAATCCTATCCTCAAACCACTAGTATCAGTGACACACAAGTACCATATAGTGCTCAAATAATCCTGCCATACGTTGACCACATAACAGCTTCTTACATAAAATAAAATAATAACAGTGATATGCAATGCACAAATATTATTTATACATAAATAGTACTGACATACATGCATAAAATAATCTAATAAAAATAATATATAATATATAAATAATACCGCTATAAGGTGACCACATAACAGTCCATTATATAAAACAAAATAATTGCAGTAATATACAATGTATAAATAATACCACCATACAGTGACCACATATCACTGCATACTTTAATAGTCTAAAAACAGTGATATATAATATATAAATAATACTGCCATACAGTAACTAAACGACAGCTTCACATGTACCGTCAGAACTCTGAATGTATCTTTTTATTTGAATGGAGAAAACAATATAAAATATCTATAAATCGTTACAAAACAGTAAAGCAAAGCTTTAAAGATTAAAACTGTGGTATGTTCTTAAAAAGTGAAACATGCTCTAAGCATAAAGAACATATATATATATATATATATATATATATATATGAGGCATATTTAATAATCCTACTCACAGAGCGATGACAGCAGCAGCACGGAGATGGACTTCATGATCAGTCTCGTTGTTTCACCTTTGTCCTGTAAAAGATCTGTAAAATCAGCTTATAAAAATCGTATTTTCAAGACCTCTTCTTGCTATCACTAGATTGAAATCTGTCCTGATGTAGACAAATGTGCAGGGTTTGTTGCAGTGTATCAGGGCTCTCTAATATAATACATTATCTAGATCAAAGGAATCGGTACCTACCTGTGTGACCTGCCAGGTGTAGTCTTTGACCAATGTGGAGGGTAAGATTATTTAGTAATCTGTATGGGTGTGAACAGGTTGTACATAAAAAAACTGTGCCAGCTATGTTGCGACACAAGTATAATAGCAATAAACAGAACAGAAAAAAATACAGGTTTCAATATAGGACCTGCTGACACCCACGCAGTCTATTATATGCACTCACTGACAAAACAAGTAACACGCCCAGATAGAATTGTCACATTGCTGAAAAACCCGTCCTGCAGTTCTGTCTTAGGCAGATATGTAAATGATTACAGATTTGGTCTTAGCAGACATTGAATCTTAGCATAGGAGGGCATAAAAGTTATCCCCCCGTGTTATGAAAAGGCTTTCATGGGCTACTTTTGGGTAGTGTACTTCTTGGTGAGAGATTGTTGACTGCAAGATATGACTTTACAATGCACGCAAAGACATTTTGCCCAGTTAACAGACTTTGAGAAGGGCACATCAGTGGATTTAGAGATGCAAGATGGTCATTTTGATGAATTGCTGCCATCTAGGCCGTTCTGAGCTAGTTGTTAGGAGGTGTTGGGAGCAATGGTTATGTGAGGGCATGCAGACATGGAGAACAAGCTCTAGATGGCACAGGCAGACCACCTGTAGAGTGGTGCTACACGCCCATATCTCTGCCTGAGTCATTTCCAGGCACTTACCAGAAGGAAATTTGATGTCATGGCATCCATTATGTGTCCTTCATTGACAGCCAGTCACTGTCCCCCTTTGTTTGCAGTGGTGTCGTGAATGATAAAACCTGGACTGCTAGACTCTGGAACTGCCTTTAGGAATGAATCCAGGTTCTGTTTGGGTTCTGGGTTGGGTTCCAGTATGGAGGCCTTGTGAGCGCTTCAATCCTGCCTTCACTGTGTAATGACACACTAACAGCTCCGTGATGTGTACAGGACATCCTGCAGCCACATGTGTTGCCTCTCATGGTGGGGTGGACAACTGGCACCAGCAGGATAATGCTCGCCCACACACAGTAAGGGTATCCCAGGAATGTCTCCAGCAGATTATAACATCTCCTTGGCCTGCCCGGCTACCAGATTTATCGACAATTGAGCATTTATGGGAACAGCTGGGAAGCCAACTTTGTGCAGATCTACAGACCCAGCTGAAACATCTGTGGGCAAATGGGCCGCAGGATACCATACAGAACCTGTATACCTCCATGTTGAAATGTATCTGTTGTTGTATCCAGGCTAGAGGCAGCAGGGTACTAGAACCTTTGCCCAATTGTACAGTTTTCCCCAATAATCTTCTCACACAATGAGAGCATTAATATCAGGCCAAATCTTATAAAAGTGCAAAGACTTCTGGTTATCCTCAGGGCAGATGGCAGATATTGGTGCCAACAACATCACCCACAGAACAAATTAAAAACTGATCTGCGCCTTGGGGTAAATCACACTCTCGTAATTACAGAGAACACGTTACAATTGCCGCTGTGTATTATACAACATTATGACTGGCGTCATGGAGGCAGTATGGCCGTAGTTTAGGGACCAGGATGTTATTATTGTGGGCACTGCTGCGGACATTATGCATGGGCGTATGCTGACCATGTAACATACAGTGCTGGCCAAAAGTATTGGCACCCCTGCAATTCTGTCAGATAATACTCAATTTCTTCCAGAAAATGATTGCAATCACAAATACTTTGGTAATAAGATCTTCATTTATTTTGCTTGCAATGAAAAAACACAAAAGAGAATGAAAAAAAAAGTCAAATCATTAATCATTATACACAAAACTCCAAAAATGGGCCGGACAAAAGTATTGGCACCCTCAGCCTAATACTTGGTAGCACAACCTTTAGACAAAATAACTGCGAACAACCGCTTCCGGTAACCATCAATGAGTTTCTTACAATGCTCTGCTGGAATTTCTCCAGGTCCCTGAGATGTGAAGGGCGCCTTCTCCAAACTGCCATTTTGAGATCTCTCCACAGGTGTTCTATGGGATTCAGGTCTGGACTCATTGCTGGCCACTTTAGAAGTCTCCAGTGCTTTCTCTCAAACCATTTTCTAGTGCTTTTTGAAGTGTGTTTTGGGTCATTGTCCTGCTGGAAGACCCATGACCTCTGAGGGAGACACAGCTTTCTCACACTGGGCCCTACATTATGCTGCAAAATTTGTTGGTAGTCTTCAGACTTCATAATGCCATGCACACGGTCAAGCAGTCCAGTGCCAGAGGCAGCAAAGCAACCCCAAAACATCAGGGAACCTCCGCCATGTTTGACTGTAGGGACCGTGTTCTTTTCTTTGAAGGCCTCTTTTTTTTTCCTGTAAACTCTATGTTGATGCCTTTTCCCAAAAAGCTCTACTTTTGTCTCATCTGACCAGAGAACATTCTTCCAAAAAGTTTTTGGCTTTCTCAGGTAAGTTTTGGCAAACTCCAGCCTGGCTTTTTTATGTCTCTGGGTCAGAAGTGGGGTCTTCCTGGGTATCCTACCATAGAGTCCCTTTTCATTCAGACGCCGACGGATAGTACGGGTTGACACTGTTGTACCCTCAGACTGCAGGGCAGCTAGAACTTGTTTGGATGTTAGTCAAGGTTCTTTAGCCACCATCCGCACAATCTTTCGTTGAAATCTCTCGTCAATTTTTCTTTTCCGTCCACATCTAGGGAGGTTAGCCACAGTGCCATGGGCTTTAAACTTCTTGATGACACTGCGCGTGGTAGACACAGGAACATTCAGGTCTTTGGAGATGGGCTTGTAGCCTTGAGATTGCTCATGCTTCCTCACAATTTTGCTTCTCAAGTCCTCAGACAGTTCTTTGGTCTTCTTTCTTTTCTCCATGCTCAATGTGGTACACACAAGGACACAGGACAGAGGTTGAGTCAACTTTAATCCATTTCAACTGGCTGCAAGTGTGATTTAGTTATTGGCACCACCTGTTATGTGCCACAGGTAAGTAACAGGTGCTGTTAATTACACAAATTAGAGAAGCATCACCTGATTTTTCAAAGGGTGCCAATACTTTTGTCCACCCCCTTTTTTATGTTTGGTGTGGAATTATATCCAATTTGGCTTTTTGACAATTCTTTTTGTGGTTTTCCATTGAAGACAAATTAAATGAAGATAATATTACCAAAGCATTTGTGATTGCAATCATTTTCTGGAACAAAATTGAGTATTATCTGACAGAATTGCAGGGGTGCCAATACTTTTGGCCAGCACTGTACATATAACACACACTATTGTGTAAGCAGTATAACATGTACTATTATATATCATTATTATATTATATAAAAAATGACAATTGGAAACATTTCACAATCTAGATGGGGCACTAAGAGACCTGCTAAATAGGAAGAGTCAAAAGTTTTTGTTATGTTTTAGGGGAGTGTAAAATACCACACAGAATAGAGAACAACAACAAAATGACAAAATATATAACAGAAAAAAAGTTATATATAAAAAAAAAAATCTAAATGTCAATTGAGCCAAGAAAAATTTCAAATAAAATATTCATGACACACATGGTCACGTCCTCTACATAATCACAATGTGCACGGTGCAGTTTCCCAATATCTCAGGTATGTCCATCTTACCAAAGACGCTTCCCAGTAATTATGTCGGTCATTTTTATTACTCCTTGACGTTACTCAATGTCCTCATATGTAAATTTCTTCATTGTCTTCCGTTTTCTTTATGTAAATGTATTCCATAACCTTATGACAAAGTGGAAACAACTGGGAGCGCCTTGATCATCATCTGAGGAGAGGCTGATGGTAACTGTCTCAACTCTCCTCAGTCTTAGGGTTTCCTTACTAATGACCATGTGCAAGCTAGGACAATGAAATGGGCGAAGGTGAACATTAAAACTAGTTTCACCAGAACCCTTGCTAATGTCTCATTGATGTCACTCGTCATTCTTGGTAGCTCCAGAAATATGTCGAATCTTGCATGATGGAATCACACTGGATGGAGGCATCTACCTAACCTTGAACTTTACAAGTGTTGAGAATGTGTAGAGAATGTTTACACTGATCTTTAAGGACCCTTTGGTTAGTGGACCCTGAAATCTGTAAATGTTTCCTTAAGGCCAGTTCAGACTCTCCTTAATATCATTGGAAGCATAATAGATACTCCCAAGTTTCATTTCAATAAAAGTGACCAAGCATTCATGTCTACCAACACCCTTTGAAATTAAGAACAAGGGGTTCCAATTCCTTTTCTTGAAGATGGTTGACATGTCATTTTTTAGTCCCGAAACTTTGATTCGCTCATCTCTAAATATGACCTATTGGAGTTACCTTAGTTGAGAAGTTCTGATTTACATCTCCAAGTAAGCTAGATTACACAATTATCCAACAAAAATTTCCTGGGAGTGATTGCAAATTAGTAGGACTATAAATAGGTACATGAAGTTATAGGGTTAATGCTTGTCTTATCTTGTTTTCCATGTCAATGTCAATTGGTTTTATCATGAAGTTGTCATGGAGAGAGGTCCAGCCATTGATTTCTCCACTTTTGTGAGAGCGAATATCTTCCCCCGCCCCCTTCCATGGATATTAACATGGAAATGTTGGATACATTGTTAGAACGCCAAATAGAACTCAAGACAGGCGGAGAGGTGGAGAACTTCGCCAAGAATTTGAAACAGCATGTTACCCTTGTTCTCAGGACTAGTGAAATACAAGAGTCATCACCATAAGGATCACACGTAAACTTGACATATAGATTAGATAGCTGCCTTGACCTCCCATTCCAATCACATGCTCAAGGGCCTTGACTGAGCATGCATGTCTTCCTCATAGAGAGACAGGAGTAAATTACTGCCAGACACTTCTGATGGTGACCTATCTCTGTGGGAACAAAATGATAACTTGTGATGAAATTTAACAGCCCCATCCTTATCTTCCCCAACCTGAATCAAGAGAGTTGAGAGGCCACAATACCAATAGTGATGGTCTGTTAGTCCCACCAAAGTTATCAGTTTTGACCAACATATTTCTACTGTGTATAGTTAGATTTATGAAATGCCGACATTCCTTTAGACATGTGTAGGGAACTGCCATTTCTACTAGGATATAATGTA
>CAMRHE010001206.1:0-173113 GCA_947044405.1 Leptodactylus fallax | reverse complement strand
ATTGTAGCCACCTGTCCTACAGTCGGCCTCTCCCCTCCTGACGTGGCTGATAACAGATAGTAATAGATTGTATTCCCCTGTCCTACAGTCGGCCTCTCCTGACATGGCTGATAACAGATAGTAATAGATTGTATTCCCCTGTCCTACAGTCGGCCTCTCCCCTCCTGACGTGGCTGATAACAGATAGTAATAGATTGTATTCCCCTGTCCTACAGTCGGCCTCTCCTCTCCTGACATGGCTGATAACAGATAGTAATAGATTGTATTCCCCTGTCCTACAGTCGGCCCCTCCTGACATGGCTGATAACAGATAGTAATAGATTGTATTCCCCTGTCCTACAGTCGGCCCCTCCTGACATGGCTGATAACAGATAGTAATAGATTGTATTCCCCTGTCCTACAGTCGGCCTCTCCCCTCCTGACGTGGCTGATAACAGATAGTAATAGATTGTATTCCCCTGTCCTACAGTCGGCCCCTCCTGACATGGCTGATAACAGATAGTAATAGATTGTATTCCCCTGTCCTACAGTCGGCCCCTCCTGGCATGGCTGATAACAGATAGTAATAGATTGTATTCCCCTGTCCTACAGTCGGCCCCTCCTGACATGGCTGATAACAGATAGTAATAGATTGTATTCCCCTGTCCTACAGTCGGCCTCTCCCCTCCTGACGTGGCTGATAACAGATAGTAATAGATTGTATTCCCCTGTCCTACAGTCGGCCCCTCCTGACATGGCTGATAACAGATAGTAATAGATTGTATTCCCCTGTCCTACAGTCGGCCTCTCCTCTCCTGACATGGCTGATAACAGATAGTAATAGATTGTACTCCCCTGTCCTACAGTCGGCCTCTCCCCTCCTGACGTGGCTGATAACAGATAGTAATAGATTGTATTCCCCTGTCCTACAGTCGGCCTCTCCCCTGCTGACGTGGCTGATAACAGATAGTAATAGATTGTATTCCCCTGTCCTACAGTCGGCCTCTCCTCTCCTGACGTGGCTGATAACAGATAGTAATAGATTGTAGTCCCCTGTCCTACAGTCGGCCTCTCCTCTCCTGACATGGCTGATAACAGATAGTAATAGATTGTATTCACCTGTCCTACAGTCGGCCTCTCCCCTCCTGACGTGGCTGATAACAGATAGTAATAGATTGTATTCCCCTGTCCTACAGTCGGCCTCTCCCCTGCTGACGTGGCTGATAACAGATAGTAATAGATTGTATTCCCCTGTCCTACAGTCGGCCTCTCCCCTGCTGACGTGGCTGATAACAGATAGTAATAGATTGTATTCCCCTGTCCTACAGTCGGCCTCTCCCCTGCTGACGTGGCTGATAACAGATAGTAATAGATTGTATTCCCCTGTCCTACAGTCGGCCTCTCCTCTCCTGACATGGCTGATAACAGATAGTAATAGATTGTATTCCCCTGTCCTACAGTCGGCCTCTCCTCTCCTGACATGGCTGATAACAGATAGTAATAGATTGTATTCCCCTGTCCTACAGTCGGCCTCTCCTCTCCTGACATGGCTGATAACAGATAGTAATAGATTGTATTCCCCTGTTCTACAGTCGGCCTCTCCCCTCCTGACGTGGCTGATAACAGATAGTAATAGATTGTATTCCCCTGTCCTACAGTCGGCCTCTCCTGACATGGCTGATAACAGATAGTAATAGATTGTATTCCCCTGTCCTACAGTCGGCCTCTCCTCTCCTGACATGGCTGATAACAGATAGTAATAGATTGTAGTCACCTGTCGTACAGTCGGCCTCTCCCCTCCTGACATGGCTGATAACAGATAGTAATAGATTGTATTCCCCTGTCCTACAGTCGGCCTCTCCCCTCCTGACATGGCTGATAACAGATAGTAATAGATTGTATTCCCCTG
Organism: Leptodactylus fallax; assembly: GCA_947044405.1. NCBI lineage: Eukaryota > Metazoa > Chordata > Amphibia > Anura > Leptodactylidae > Leptodactylus > Leptodactylus fallax. The sequence goes on along the minus strand of CAMRHE010001206.1, from coordinate 171,225 downwards.
TCCTACAGTCGGCCTCTCCTCTCCTGACATGGCTGATAACAGATAGTAATAGATTGTATTCCCCTGTCCTACAGTCGGCCTCTCCCCTCCTGACATGGCTGATAACAGATAGTAATAGATTGTATTCCCCTGTCCTACAGTCGGCCTCTCCTCTCCTGACATGGCTGATAACAGATAGTAATAGATTGTATTCCCCTGTCCTACAGTCGGCCTCTCCCCTCCTGACATGGCTGATAACAGATAGTAATAGATTGTATTCCCCTGTCCTACAGTCGGCCTCTCCCCTCCTGACATGGCTGATAACAGATAGTAATAGATTGTATTCCCCTATCCTACAGTCGGCCTCTCCCCTCCTGACATGGCTGATAACAGATAGTAATAGATTGTATTCCCCTGTCCTACAGTCGGCCTCTCCTCTCCTGACATGGCTGATAACAGATAGTAATAGATTGTATTCCCCTGTCGTACAGTCGGCCTCTCCCCTCCTGACATGGCTGATAACAGATAGTAATAGATTGTATTCCCCTGTCCTACAGTCGGCCTCTGAATACTTATGGCCATGGGAGATTGCAGGTTTTCTTTTTTAATAAATTTGCAAAAATATCTACATTTCTGTTTTTTTCTGTCAGGATGGGGAGCTGAGTGTACATTAATGAGAAATAAAAGGAACTTTTTTGCTTTTAGCAAATGGTTGCAATGAAACAAAGAGTGAAAAATGTAAAGGGGTCTGAATACTTTCCGTACCCACTGTATTATATATATATTCACTCCTCTGTGCCCTGCCCAGATATGGACGTATACAGCACCTTGTAAAAGTCTTCACGCCCCTTGACCTTTGTCACATTTTGTCACAACCACAAAACTAAATGTATTTTCTTGAGATTTTCAGCGATAACAGAAAGTATCAGATAATTGTGAGGTAGAAGGAAAATGATACAAGGTTATCAAGCTGTAATCCAATAAAAATTTAACAAGTGTGATGTGCAAATGTCTTCAGCCCCCCATAGCAATACTTTGTGGAGCCGCCTTTCGCTGATATTCCAGCTCCAAGTCTTTTGGGCTCGGTCTCTTCCAGCTTTGCACATCTAGAGATGAGATTTCTGCCCCTTCTTCTTCTTTGCAGCCAGATTGGATGGAGCGTCTGTGATCAGTAATTCTCATGTCCTGCCACAGATGCTCAATGGGATTTAGGTCTGGACTGTGACTGGGCCATTCTAACCCCGGAATATTCTGTCATCTAAACCATCCCCTGGAGCTCGGGCCGGAGGTTTAGGGTCATTGTCTTACTGGATGTGACTAAATGAGGCTCCAGAGAACATAATCGACTAATAATAATTGACTTCCAATGATTCATGTGGACACCAGTATATAGTTACCTCTCCTTCTTACATGAGATAATAATCATCCGCATAGCACCGGGTGTAAGGACGACCTTCTATATTATGTGCCAGATTCCTCCTTTTTCAGTAGGTGCATATAATATAAGATATATGGCCCCTCCTTCCCTGACCAGTAACTTATTCATTTGTATTTATGATTCATTCCTTATCTATTTCCTCGGATCTTGTTATATGATTCATTATTCTGCATCTTTTTCCATTCCTCTTGGTTTTATGGTTTTCACATAGGTCCAATGTAGCGTGCATAGTACTCGTATAAGAACCCCCTATATACTACTTATGATTATTCATCCTTTTACATTATTTTATATATTTATCTATATGTGCGTAATAATGAAACAAACTACATTTCATTCTTGTAATATTTATTTCACATAGTTTAGGACCGTTCCTTCACGTGTATATTCACTCGCTGCTTCTGTTTTCCTCCATAAGCCGTATCGCAGTCTTTTGAGCATTATAGCATTCCACGTTCAGATCAGATTCAGTGTGTTTAGCACACACATTTACTCTGCTATGACCGGGGAGTAACCAGCCGGCTAGTACAAGCGCACCCAGTCTGCGCATGCGCTTGGGTCAGTCTATTCCTCTGCTACAGCGCAGCTATGGCGGGATTGCAGGCTGTGCATGCGCAGTAGCAATTTCAGAACGACAAATATGTCTTGCAGCGTTCTATTTCTGTTATTTTGGGCAGAATTTAAAGATTTGTAAGCACTTTGTGAGTATTTTATGTGTCTATTGTACCGCATTTGTGTTTTCATGTCAGTTGATGCGTATTGCTGGCTGTGCCCCTCGCCTAGTGGGTGGTTCTGTCTCACTCTGGTTCTATAAAATGTACCAAGTATTGATATGCAAACATTATGTCTCATGTACACTTATAAAAGGGGGTCTCTCATCCCCAAAACGCGTTGTGGTTTTTTGAGCAATTAATAAAGACTTTTATTGGAAAGCGCAGATTTTCACCTCTACTTTTTTGGAGCCCTCACTGCGTTTTTTGTATTTGAATACAACCCGCCTGGATTCCACTCAGGGGTTCTGCAGGTTCCTGCGATACCAACACACTGCAATGCTTGTATAGTAGTTGTGACTCCCTGAAGTGAGGGAACACCCTTACCACTGACCGCCATATATGTACCTTCATATATGGATACTTATATAGTAGTTGTGACTCCCTAAGGCGAGGGCTCATCCTTACCATCACATGTACTTCTATTTTTGGTCTTCTCTCTAACCTTAGCCATCACTGTCTACCTTCTGATGAGAGTACACGTAGACCACTGACTGATATCATATCAGTGCGAGTGTTTTCTTCCCACTACACTTTCTCCTTTTTCAGCACCACCATCTTTTCTTGAAGCCGTATCACGCTATGTACCGCTCGGCGCTATTGTTTTTTTCTCGTTTCTATTGCTGGAAGGTGAAATCTCCTTCCCAGTCTCAAGGAGTTCAAGGGGTATGACTACTTTTGCAAGGCACTGTATATATCTACAGTACAGACCAAAAAGTTTGGACACACCTTCTCATTCCAAGAGTTTTCTGTATTTTCATGACTATAAAAATTGTAGATTCACACTGAAGGCATCAAAACTATGAATTAGCACATGTGGAATTATATACTTAACAAAGAAGTGTGAAACAACTGAAAATATGTCTTATATTCTAGGTTCTTCAAAGTAGCCACCTTTTGCTTTGATTACTGCTTTGCACACTCTTGGCATTCGCTTGATGAGCTACAAGAGGAAGTCACCTGAAATGGTTTTCACTTCACAGGTGTGCCCTGTCAGGTTTAATAAGTGGGATTTCTTGCCTTATAAATGGGGTTGGGACCATCAGTTGTGTTGCTCAGAAGTCAGGTGGATACACAGCTGATAGTCCTACTGAATGGAGTGTTAGAATTTGTATTATGGCAAGAAAAAGCAGCTAAGTAAAGAAAAACGAGTGGCCATCATTACTTTAAGAAATGAAGGTCAGTCAGTCCGAAAAATTGGGAAAACTTTGAAAGTGTCCCCAAGTGCAGTGGCCAAAACCATCAAGTGCTACAAAGAAACTGGCTCACATGAGGACCGCCCCAGGAAAGGAAGACCAAGAGTCACCTCTGCTGCGGAGGATAAGTTCATCCGAGTCACCAGCCTCAGAAATCGCAGGTTAACAGCAGCTCAGATTAGAGACCAGGTCAATGCCACACAGAGTTCTAGCAGCAGACACATCTCTACAACAACTGTTAAGAGGAGACTGTGTGCAGCAGGCCTTCATGGTAAAATAGCTGCTAGGAAACCACTGCTAAGGACAGGCAACAAGCACAAGAAGAACACAAGGAATGGACATTAGACCTGTGGAAATCTGTGCTTTGGTCTGATGAGTCCAAATTTGAGATCTTTGGTTCCAACCACCGTGTCTTTGTGCGACGCAGAAAAGGTGAAGGAATGGACTCTACATGCCTGGTTCCCACCGTGAAGCATGGAGGAGGAGGTGTGATGGTGTGGGGGGGCTTTGCTGGGGACACTGTTGGGGATTTATTCAAAATTGAAGGAATACTGAACCAGCATGGTTACCACAGCATCTTGCAGCGGCATGCTATTCCATCCGGTTGGCGTTTAGTTGGACCATCATTTATTTTTCAACAGGACAATGACCCCAAACACACCTCCAGACTGTGTAAGGGCTATTTGACCAATAAGGAGAGTGATGGGTGCTACGCCAGATGACCTGGCCTCCACAGTCACCAGACCTGAACCCAATCCAGATGGTTTGGGGTGAGCTGGACCGCAGAGTGAAGGCAAAAGGGCCAACAAGTGCTAAGCATCTCTGGGAACTCCTTCAAGACTGTTGGAAGACCATTTCAGGTGACTACCTCTTGAAGCTCATCAAGAGAATGCCAAGAGTGTGCAAAGCAGTAATCAAAGCAAAAGGTGGCTACTTTGAAGAACCTAGAATATAAGACATATTTTCAGTTGTTTCACACTTTTTTGTTAAGTATATAATTCCACATGTGGTAATTCATAGTTTTGATGCCTTCAGTGTGAATCTACAATTTTTATAGTCATGAAAATACAGAAAACTCTTGGAATGAGAAGGTGTGTCCAAACTTTTGGTCTGTACTGTATATAGACATAGATGTATACATAACATATTGACATGTACATACACATAACACTTAGATACACACGTGTAGATAGAGCTAGACATACATGTATATATTCTATAGGTACACACATACATGTACACATACTGTATATACATTGATGAATGTCACTTCTTTTCCGCACTTTGGCACATTAAAGCCGTCAGATTAGCCATATTTTCTGTATTATCTGTGACTAATCCTGGTGTGGCCCCGCAGCACGTTACACGTCACACACGTCACCTCCACGGCTGATAACTAATGTGGAGTAGGTGTAGGCCACATCTCTATACGTTACCGCCTGGGGACGGCAGAGGCCTCGGCTTCTCTCTGCTTGGCTGATGTCAGATCCTGAATCTTGGCTTTGTGCTCAGTACCTGTCTGCTGCCTATAAGCCCCTGATAACTGATGGCGGCTGTGCCGAGCGAGGCTTGTATTTCCTAATGTGTTACGGGAAATCTCCCAACTTTTATGAATCATTCACTATTAAACTGTGATGTTAATACTTGGTAAGAAAGATGGCGGGGACATAATGTAAGAAGAGGAGCGACTCCCCGCCATGTAGCGCAACCTCGGCCAGATTCTATAATGAGATGAGTCTCGTCCAATTACTCATTTCAAGTGTTCTGGAAAATAAATGAAATTCGATATATCAATGAGTTATTGCCTCCAGCCGAGACGTCTGCTGCCATAATGAAATTGTGCAGGTTATATGATCAGCCCCATAGATCGCCGCCGCTTCATAAGGAGCCTAATATAGGTATTGGGTTTCACTCCGCAAATGACTTAAAGGGCCACGACATAACATAGATTGTCCTTACTGTTCCATGGACTAGATAAATTTCTAGCTCGATTTTTTTTTTTTAATTTTAACAAATATTTGTTCACTGTAGTAAATCTGACCCCCACGGACGACTACAGATTACCCCTTCCTTTATCCTTACCATTTCATGCCATCTTCATTGGTGGTCACAATCCCTTTAATGGGGGATGACATCATCATCTTAAGAGAGCGATGCCACATGTCCTTAAAGAGGACCAATGTGAAAGTTTTTGAGACTATTAGAATTTCCCAGCAGCGTATGACGATGCTTACATGGAGGATATTCTTAGCATAACTTGTCACTTTTCCTACTTCTGTCCCATTCATGTCACTCCCGGAGACCAATTCAAGGCCTGGAATCGGTGGAATAAGGAGAATAAAGAGGACCATTGTGAAAGTTTTTGAGATTATTAGAACTTTCCAGAAATAATGGTAATAATCCTGTATTAGGGAATTGGTATCCAGAATCCTATAAGTGGCCCCAGCGGTGGAGCCCGGAGCATGGAATCTGCTAAATAGGTTTTCGTTTAGGAGAACTTGAGAACTTTCAGAATTGCTGATATGATATAAATTCTGGGTTAAACACCATGTAGGAGGCAAAATACAATTTAACAGCTTTCCACTGAAAGCCCCATGGGCCTAGAAGTAGTTCAAAGTCTATCAATGTAGAGACACGGGAAATTAAGGATTTAAGCTGTGTTAAAATTGTGGCCAATTAGACGTGCTTAATTTAGAAAGGAGATGACATTGAGGGCGACGGCGAAAAGAGGCGAAATTAGACGGAAGTCGATGAAAGGGCGTTCAAGTACAGTAGAAGCAAAAAGAAAGAGTGGTGTGGATATGGGGCACAGTATCGTAAGCGAGACCCTGGACCCCGTGCCTAATCTGAGTCATTTCCCATCCCATACACATTAGACATAGGTTGGCCAATGTCATAGGTCGGCCAACTATCTAATGTATATGGGGGACATCAGACTATCCCACGACTAGTGATGTCAGAGAAGAGAAGGGTAAGGTATTTGGGATCTCAGCATGTCTAGGCCTTTGTACCCAGAGGAGATAAGCCACCAGGAGACTGGGAGAAACTTTTTTTTCCCCTCTCCCAATCAAAAATACCCAATACTAGCGTGCAGGTTTATGAGACAGCTGATGGATGACCGGTGTTACTGATACCGCTGTCCTCCCATGGCTAGAGCGGTTGCCTGGAGATGTTCTAGTTATCCAATAAAAGTATGGCAGATCCAAATCACGGTACCACATCGGCCCTCAAAAAGTTTCAAAGGGTGAGAGGAATGTGACATGCGATCTCTGACAAAGAAAAAAAAGTTGGCATGTGAGACCCAATGTGGAGGAAAGCCACCACATCTAAGCAGTCAACGAATTACCACTATGGGTCATGTGGGCAATTGTCCTAGCTCACAGAAACCCAGCAACGCCGTGCCGATTCCTGGTGCCAGTGACATGTTAGAAGAAAATTCTAGACAGATGTAAGCCTCCAGTTCTTCCGTTTGTTTGTTTTTTTTTACTTTTTTGCTTTAGGTCACTTCTTCTACCTAGGACTACCTAGGGACAGATAGAGATGATCCAGAAGAGGCCTATGTGACCACCACGTGACTCCTGGGGTAGCCCTCCTGTCCTGAGACACTTGGGTGAGGAATGTATATGTGGCAATGAGGAAGACACTAGATTAAGGATCTCTTCTTAGGCCAGAGTAATGGAGGGTAGATATTGGTTCCCACTCCATGGAAGGTCATCTTGATGGTTCCCTCTTTTTTCTAAGTCACTTGTACTTTTAATGAGAGAAAAAACAATGGTTTATGTCAGTAAAATCTTTGGTGTTTTTGAATTTTTGTATTTCTTCCGATTTGGGCAGTAGACGTGCCGTGACCCGATCTCATGGCAACATTTGTCTGGTTCCCAGCCAAAGATCTAAACAATGGTAAAGGCAGCACAAAAACGGGTCCAACATGAGGACCCTCATAGTCCGACGTGGCCCCCTCATAACCCCTGAGCTTAGAAATTACAACATTTTACTTACTTTTTATTTCATCGGATGCTGTATTTCATTTCACTTTTTTCCTCAATCCGCATTCTTTCAGCGTCCACCTTCAGAATGGAGGTGCCCGTCACTTTAAGATCCATGATATATGGCATATTAACCATATTAACCCCATTTCTCACTTGGTAGAGAATTCATAACACTGGAAAATAGTTGTAAGCCAACCAACGACCCTCCAAATATACTTTTTTGTCTGTATACATCGTACATGTGCACTTAAAGGGGAGCTCCATTCAACCTGTACCCGCCCCCAATTTCATCATAAGCTTCTCTAGGGACTTTTTGTTCAGTCTGGTGGATTTCAGATCCTTCTGTCTTATTTTACCAGAGCAACCATTTGAACAGTTTTTCATGGATATGCATAGAGGTTGTCACAGCTCCGCCCCTTTTCATAAATCGTTAAGCAGTGACATTGTTAATATAGATGAAAACAACATGGTTGATTTCTCCTAGACACAGTGCCTCACCTGTCCACAGGTTGCTTGCAGCTCAGCCCCTTGAAGCTGCAATACCAGACAATGGACAGATGTGGCGTTGTTTCTAAAGAAAAGCAGTCCTGTTTTTTTTTTTCTAATTCTGGACAACCCCTTTAAAGTGGAAAGAAGCTAGAATTGTTTTAAGAATGACTTGTTTTCCAGTAGGCAACTCCCTTCACCCCCTGCTAATACGCCCCCTACCATAATTCTATATGCAGAGCCATGGTGGCCGTGGCTGTATGGGGAGACACATTTATAGGGTCATGTACTTACTACAAGCTGGGGGCAATGAGATCTGGTGACAATCCTATGAGCGGGGACCTCTGCAGGCTGGAGGTTAAACAGGACGCGGTTACATTCCCCGGGGAGCGCAGTGCAGAGAGTTCTGCATATAATATTAGATTAGATTTCTGCGATCGAACGTCATTGCAGATTCAGTAATAACCTGTAATCTTCTGCCGCTAACCCGTATACGGGAACCAAGCTTCACCGCTCCACCCGCCACATTACTGCTCATATAGCACATTCTGTTATAGAAAAACCTGTTGCCAAGCAGATCTGCATTTTTATAAATAAAGGGTGCAATGTTCTTCATGGCCACACTACATGGTGGCGCTGGTGAGCTCTTATATTATATTATTACAGTGGAGACGGGAATAACCCAGAACCAGGGGTGCACATAACAAAGAGGCAGACTATGCCACACATACGCGTCTACATTCACCCCAACTTTTCTCCTGGCATTTGGATGGGGCGGGGCTTGTGCCGATTTGCTCAAAAAAGTGCATTTTGTATATATTTGGCAGCCATAAAATGTATACTGGTCCATAAGAGGGTCACCTATGATGACCAGGGTAGTCTTAGTATCAAACTGAGATCTAACTGGCTGACAGTACTTGGGATCTGGTTGGTTCCCTGTGCTGATTGGTTGTCAATACACGACTCCCCCTGAGTACTGATATCTACATGGGAACTGAAAGCTACAATCTGATTGGCTGCCATCACATGGAACCTGATTGTTATCAGTACTTGGAATCTCATTGGTTACCATTCCCTGGCCTCTGATTTGTTACCCTTCCTAGTACTCTGGTTGGTTACCATTCCCTGGATGCTGATTGGTTACCATCCTTTTAGATCTGATTGACTCTCACGCTGTGGAATCTGATTGGTTACCCTTCCCTGGCCTCTGATTGGTTACCCTTCCCTGGCCTCTGATTGGTTAGCCTTCCCTGGACTCTGATTGGTTAGCCTTCCCTGGACTCTGATTGGTTACCCTTCCCTGAACTCTGATTGGTTAGCCTTCCCTGGACTCTGATTGGTTACCCTTCCCTGAACTCTGATTGGTTACCCTTCCCTGGACTCTGATTGGTTACCATCCTTTTAGATCTGATTGACTCTCACGCTGTGTACTCTGGTTACCATTCCCTGGACGCTGATTGGTTACCCCTTCCCTGGACTCTGATTGGTTGCCATCCTCCTAGATCTGATTGACTCTCACGCTGTGTACTCTGATTGGTTAGCCTTCCCTGGCCTCTGATTGGTTAGCCTTCCCTGGACTCTGATTGGTTACCCTTCCCCAAACTCTGATTGGTTACCCTTCCCTGGACTCTGATTGGTTACCATCCTTTTAGATCTGATTGACTCTCACGCTGTGTACTCTGGTTACCATTCCCTGGACGCTGATTGGTTACCCCTTCCCTGGACGCTGATTGGTTACCCCTTCCCTGGACTCTGATTGGTTGCCATCCTCCAAGATCTGATTGACTCTCACGCTGTGTACTCTGATTGGTTAGCCTTCCCTGGCCTCTGATTGGTTACCCCTTCCTTGGCCTCTCATTGGTTGCCATCCTCCTAGATCTGATTGACTCTCACGCTGTGGACTCTGATTGGTTAGCCTTCCCTGGACTCTGATTGGTTACCCTTCCCTGGACTCTGATTGGTTACCCCTCCCTGGCCGCTGATTGGTTGCCATCCTCCTAGATATGATTGTCTCTCACGCTGTGGAATCTGATTGGTTACCATTCAATGGACGCTGATTGGTTACCCCTTCCCTGGACCCTGATTGGTTGCCATCCTCCTAGATCTGATTGACTCTCACGCTGTGTACTCTGATTGGTTAGCCTTCCCTGGCCTCTGATTGGTTACCCCTTCCTTAGCCTCTGATTGGTTGCCATCCTCTTAGATCTGATTGACTCTCACGCTGTGTACTCTGATTGGTTAGCCTTCCCTGGCCTCTGATTGGTTACCCCTTCCTTGGCCTCTGATTGGTTGCCATCCTCCTAGATCTGATTGACTCTCACGCTGTGGAATCTGATTGGTTAGCAGGCACGATCACATGTACGTTCAGATTCTCCACACGTTCCTGTAATGATGCGTTGCAGATGATTGTTATAGGAGTGCGTTGCGGTGTTTCGGTGTAATCCGCTGTAATGTCGCTTATTCCTCCCATTGTTTCAGTGCGGGTAAACCCCTCGTTAATCCAAACGCTATCGATTTCACCAATTAAATAGAGCGCGGCCTCGCCGTCGTCGCCGCTGCATCTCATCTATACCGGAATACATTTATGGGATTACTTTGGGATAATAATGGGATGTAAGAAGCTTAACCCGGATTTATTTGGCACAAGGAAAGTAAAAGGTTTACGGCACAACGTAACTGCTAAAGCAGACATTGGGGTTTTATGTACAGTATGGCTTTTAAAGGGCCATGCACGGTTATATTGAGACAACATGGGGGTTTTAGGACCCTGAAAGCATGAAAGAGAAAATCCTGCAGAATTGTGAATGCAGGTCTAGATGTGACTAGAGGGAAAAAAATTGAATAGTTTTACAAGTATTTTTTTTTGCCATGTCTTATACACCAGTCACATTAAGAGCTGCAATTGTAACTCTGCAAGCATGGGCTCAAATATTTCATCTCATATTTCACTGGCACCCCCTGCTGGTTTATAATATGTACAGTGCATGCTCTGCAGTGGTGCCGAGTGGGAGTTACAGTAATGTACTAATCCTGCAGTGAGCTGCAGTTCTGTCATCTGTTCTACACCAGTCACATCCAAAGCTGCATTCTGCTGTTACATCATCTCTTGTGTACCAGTGACATCCAGAGCTGCATTCACAATTCTGCTGCTATAGTGCACCACTCCTGTCTGCAGGTTGCTTTTGGCATTGCAGCTCAGCCTTAAGTAAAATGTCACACTCAATCAACGCTTTCCTGAATTTGTAAACATCCTGAAATATTCCTGTTCTTACATTGTTTATACTCCAGTCACATCCAGATCTGTACACAATTTTACTGGTTACTACTAAAGTCAGGAAGTAGAGTGTCTAGAATATATACAAACCTCAACCATAAGAAGTATTGCATGTGTAGAGGAAGTAAGTATAAGTATACGGCAAGTAAGACTCCACCAGCAGAATAGTGAGCGCAGCTCTGGAGTATAATACAGGATGTAACTCAGGATCAGTACAGGATAAGTAATGTAATGTATGTACACAGTGACTGTACCAGCAGAATAGTGAGCGCAACTCTGGAGTCTAATACAGGATGTAACTCAGGATCAGTACAGGATAAGTAATGTAATGTATGTACACAGTGACTGTACCAGCAGAATAGTGAGCGCAGCTCTGGAGTATAATACAGGATGTAACTCAGGATCAGTACAGGATAAGTAATGTAATGTATGTACACAGTGACTGTACCAGCAGAATAGTTAGCGCAGCTCTGAAGTATAATACAGGATAAGTAATGTAATGTATGTACACAGTGAAGGCACCAGCAGAATAGTGAGCGCAGCTCTGGAGTATAATACAGGATGTAACTCAGGATCAGTACAGGATAAGTAATGTAATGTATGTACACAGTGACTGTACCAGCAGAATAGTGAGTGCAGCTCTGGAGTATAATACAGGATATAACTCAGGATCAGTACAGGATAAGTCATGTAATGTATGTACACAGTGACTGCACCAGCAGAATAGTGAGTGCAGCTCTGGAGTATAATACAGGATGTAACTCAGGATCAGTACAGGATAAGTAATGTAATGTATGTACACAGTGACTGTACCAGCAGAATAGTGAGTGCAGCTCTGGAGTATAATACAGGATGTAACTCAGGATCAGTACAGGATAAGTAATGTAATGTATGTACACAGTGACTGCACCAGCAGAATAGTGAGCGCAGCTCTGGAGTATAATACAGGATAAGTAATGTAATGTATGTACACAGTGACTGTACCAGCAGAATAGTGAGTGCTGCTCTGGAGTAGAATACAGGATGTAACTCAGGATCAGTACAGGATAAGTAATGTAATGTATGTACACAGTGACTGCACCAGCAGAATATTGAGCGCAGCTCTGGAGTATAATACAGGATGTAACTCAGGATCAGTACAGGATAAGTAATGTAATGTATGTACACAGTGACTGCACCAGCAGAATAGTGAGCGCAGCTCTGGAGTATAATACAGGATAAGTAATGTAATGTATGTACACAGTGACTGTACCAGCAGAATAGTGAGCGCAGCTCTGGAGTATAATACAGGATGTAACTCAGGATCAGTACAGGATAAGTAATGTAATGTATGTACACAGTGACTGTACCAGCAGAATAGTGAGTGCTGCTCTGGAGTATAATACAGGATGTAACTCAGGATCAGTACAGGATAAGTAATGTAATGTATGTACACAGTGACTGTACCAGCAGAATAGTGAGTGCAGCTCTGGAGTATAATACAGGAGGTAACTCAGGATCAGTACAGGATAAGTAATGTAATGTATGTACACAGTGACAGTACCAGCAGAATAGTGAGCGCAGCTCTGGAGTATAATACAGGATAAGTAATGTAATGTATGTACACAGTGACTGTACCAGCAGAATAGTGAGTGCAGCTCTGGAGTATAATACAGGATGTAACTCAGGATCAGTACAGGATAAGTAACGTAATGTATGTACACAGTGACTGTACCAGCAGAATAGTGAGCGCAGCTCTGGAGTATAATACAGGATAAGTAATGTAATGTATGTACACAGTGACTGCACCAGCAGAATAGTGAGCGCAGCTCTGGAGTATAATACAGGATGTAACTCAGGATCAGTACAGGATAAGTAATGTAATGTATGTACACAGTGACTGCACCAGCAGAATAGAGAGTGCAGCTCTGGAGTATAATAAAGGATGTAACTCAGGATCAGTACAGGATAAGTAATGTAATGTATGTACACAGTGACTGCACCAGCAGAATAGAGAGTGCAGCTCTGGAGTATAATAAAGGATGTAACTCAGGATCAGTACAGGATAAGTAATGTAATGTATGTACACAGTGACTGCACCAGCAGAATAGTGAGTGCAGCTCTGGAGTATAATACAGGATGTAACTCAGGATCAGTACAGGATAAGTAATGTAATGTATGTACACAGTGACTGCACCAGCAGAATAGAGAGTGCAGCTCTGGAGTATAATAAAGGATGTAACTCAGGATCAGTACAGGATAAGTAATGTAATGTATGTACACAGTGACTGTACCAGCAGAATAGTGAGCGCAGCTCTGGAGTATAATACAGGATAAGTAATGTAATGTATGTACACAGTGACTGTACCAGCAGAATAGTGAGTGCTGCTCTGGAGTATAATACAGGATGTAACTCAGGATCAGTACAGGATAAGTAATGTAATGTATGTACACAGTGACTGCACCAGCAGAATATTGAGCGCAGCTCTGGAGTATAATACAGGATGTAACTCAGGATCAGTACAGGATAAGTAATGTAATGTATGTACACAGTGACTGCACCAGCAGAATAGAGAGTGCAGCTCTGGAGTATAATAAAGGATGTAACTCAGGATCAGTACAGGGTAAGTAATGTAATGTATGTACACAGTGACAGCAGAATAGTGAGTGCAGCTCTGGAGTATAATACAGGATGTAACTCAGGATCAGTACAGGATAAGTAATGTAATGTATGTACACAGTGACTGCACCAGCAGAATAGAGAGTGCAGCTCTGGAGTATAATAAAGGATGTAACTCAGGATCAGTACAGGGTAAGTAATGTAATGTATGTACACAGTGACAGCAGAATAGTGAGTGCAGCTCTGGAGTATAATACAGGATGTAACTCAGGATCAGTACAGGATAAGTAATGTAATGTATGTACACAGTGACAGCAGAATAGTGAGTGCAGCTCTGGAGTATAATACAGTATGTAACTCAGGATCAGTACAGGATAAGTAATGTAATGTATGTACACAGTGACTGCACCAGCAGAATAGTGAGCGCAGCTCTGGAGTATAATACAGGATGTAACTCAGGATCAGTACAGGATAAGTCATGTAATGTATGTACACAGTGACTGTACCAGCAGAATAGTGAGTGCAGCTCTGGAGTATAATACAGGATATAACTCAGGATCAGTACAGGATAAGTCATGTAATGTATGTACACAGTGACTGCACCAGCAGAATAGTGAGCGCAGCTCTGGAGTATAATACAGGATGTAACTCAGGATCAGTACAGGATAAGTAATGTAATGTATGTACACAGTGACTGTACCAGCAGAATAGTGAGTGCAGCTCTGGAGTATAATACAGGATGTAACTCAGGATCAGTACAGGATAAGTAATGTAATGTATGTACACAGTGACTGTACCAGCAGAATAGTGAGCGCAGCTCTGGAGTATAATACAGGATAAGTAATGTAATGTATGTACACAGTGACTGCACCAGCAGAATAGTGAGCGCAGCTCTGGAGTATAATACAGGATGTAACTCAGGATCAGTACAGGATAAGTAATGTAATGTATGTACACAGTGACTGCACCAGCAGAATAGAGAGTGCAGCTCTGAAGTATAATAAAGGATGTAACTCAGGATCAGTACAGGATAAGTAATGTAATGTATGTACACAGTGACTGCACCAGCAGAATATTGAGCGCAGCTCTGGAGTATAATACAGGATGTAACTCAGGATCAGTACAGGATAAGTAATGTAATGTATGTACACAATGACTGCACCAGCAGAATAGTGAGCGCAGCTCTGGAGTATAATACAGTATGTAACTCAGGATCAGTACAGGATAAGTAATGTAATGTATGTACACAGTGACTGTACCAGCAGAATAGTGAGCGCAGCTCTGGAGTATAATACAGGATAAGTAATGTAATGTATATACACAGTGACTGCACCAGCAGAATAGTGAGTGCAGCTCTGGAGTATAATACAAGATGTAACTCAGGATCAGTACAGGATAAGTAATGTAATGTATGTACACAGTGACTGTACCAGCAGAATAGTGAGCGCAGCTCTGGAGTATAATACAGGATAAGTAATGTAATGTATGTACACAGTGACTGTACCAGCAGAATAGTGAGTGCTGCTCTGGAGTATAATACAGGATGTAACTCAGGATCAGTACAGGATAAGTAATGTAATGTATGTACACAGTGACTGTACCAGCAGAATAGTGAGTGCAGCTCTGGAGTATAATACAGGATGTAACTCAGGATCAGTACAGGATAAGTAATGTAATGTATGTACACAGTGACTGCACCAGCAGAATAGTGAGTGCAGCTCTGGAGTATAATACAGGATAGGATAAGTAATGTAATGTATGTACACAGTGACTGTACCAGCAGAATAGTGAGTGCAGCTCTGGAGTATAATACAGGATGTAACTCAGGATCAGTACAGGATAAGTAATGTAATGTATGTACACAGTGACTGTACCAGCAGAATAGTGAGCGCAGCTCTGGAGTATAATACAGGATGTAACTCAGGATGAGTACAGGATAAGTAATGTAATGTATGTACACAGTGACTGTACCAGCAGAATAGTGAGCGCAGCTCTGGAGTATAATACAGGATGTAACTCAGGATCAGTACAGGATAAGTAATGTAATGTATGTACACAGTGACTGCACCAGCAGAATAGTGAGTGCAGCTCTGGAGTATAATACAGGATAGGATAAGTAATGTAATGTATGTACACAGTGACTGTACCAGCAGAATAGTGAGCGCAGCTCTGGAGTATAATACAGGATGTAACTCAGGATCAGTACAGGATAAGTAATGTAATGTATGTACACAGTGACTGCACCAGCAGAATAGTGAGCGCAGCTCTGGAGTAAAATACAGGAGGTAACTCAGGATCAGTACAGGATAAGTAATGTAATGTATGTACACAGTGACTGTACCAGCAGAATAGTGAGTGCAGCTCTGGAGTATAATACAGGATAAGTAATGTAATGTATGTACACAGTGACAGCAGAATAGTGAGCGCAGCTCTGGAGTATAATACAGGATGTAACTCAGGATCAGTACAGGATAAGTAATGTAATGTATGTACAAAGTGACTGTACCAGCAGAATAGTGAGCGCAGCTCTGGAGTATAATACAGGATAAGTAATGTAATGTATGTACACAGTGACAGCAGAATAGTGAGTGCAGCTCTGGAGTATAATACAGGATGTAACTCAGGATCAGTACAGGATAAGTAATGTAATGTATGTACACAGTGACTGCACCAGCAGAATAGAGAGTGCAGCTCTGGAGTATAATAAAGGATGTAACTCAGGATCAGTACAGGGTAAGTAATGTAATGTATGTACACAGTGACAGCAGAATAGTGAGTGCAGCTCTGGAGTATAATACAGGATGTAACTCAGGATCAGTACAGGATAAGTAATGTAATGTATGTACACAGTGACAGCAGAATAGTGAGTGCAGCTCTGGAGTATAATACAGTATGTAACTCAGGATCAGTACAGGATAAGTAATGTAATGTATGTACACAGTGACTGCACCAGCAGAATAGAGAGTGCAGCTCTGGAGTATAATAAAGGATGTAACTCAGGATCAGTACAGGATAAGTAATGTAATGTATGTACACAGTGACTGCACCAGCAGAATAGTGAGCGCAGCTCTGGAGTATAATACAGGATGTAACTCAGGATCAGTACAGGATAAGTAATGTAATGTATATGTACACAGTGACTGTACCAGCAGAATAGTGAGCGCAGCTCTGGAGTATAATACAGGATGATGCACATTCAGTTGAGGTAATTTAGGGTCATAATAGAGTAAGATAATCTTCTGAGTTTGGGAGTATCGGGATCGTACAGTATGACAGAGCGGCCACCCAAACAAAAGGCTCTGAGATCAAAAATGAAAAAAATCTGCGTTCTCCTCAGGGACCAGTCAGACAGCGCAGCTTTTCCTTTATCCCTTTGTATCATCTTCATTAATATTCGCTGCTATTTGGTCTTATTTGTCTTTTATCTCCAAATGTTCCACCACTATTGGGCGAGATAACAGCGTGAAGATTCCCTGTCTCTCTGCGCTCATGCCTTTAATATTTCAGATGCCGCAGATAAGACATAAGTTAGAAATGTAACCGTCTCTTAAAGAAAAGGAAATCAGGGTTAGATAAGGATTCCTGGGACGTGTCACTGCCGGGAGCTGAGGGTAATTCTACAGAGGACTCTGTCAGAGAAGCATCATGTACATAGATACTGCTTGTGCCCAGCAGCACAGAGTATTTCAGCAGAGGAGTGTGCTGATCTTATAGAGGAGGTCACAGGGTGAGAGTTACATAGTGGGAGGAGCAGGTTCCCCAGCAGCACAGAGTATTTCAGGAGAGGAGTGTGCTGATCTTATAGGGAGGTCACAGGGTGAGAGTTACATAGTGGGAGGAGCAGGGTCCCCAGCAGTACAGAGTATTTCAGGAGAGGAGTGTGCTGATCTTATAGGCAGGTCACAGGGTGAGAGTTACATAGTGGGAGGAGCAGGGTCCCCGGCAGCACAGAGTATTTCAGGAGAGGAGTGTGCTGATCTTATAGGGAGGTCACAGGATGAGAGTTACATAGTGGGAGGAGCAGGGTCCCCAGCAGCACAGAGTATTTCAGGAGAGGAGTGTGCTGATCTTATAGAGGAGGTCACAGGGTGAGAGTTACATAGTGGGAGGAGCAGGGTCCCCAGCAGCACAGAGTATTTCAGGAGAGGAGTGTGCTGATCTTATAGAGGAGGTCACAGGGTGAGAGTTACATAGTGTGAGGAGCAGGTCCCCAGCAGCACAGAGTATTTCAGGAGAGGAGTGTGCTGATCTTATAGGGAGGTCACAGGGTGAGAGTTACATAGTGGGAGGAGCAGGGTCCCCAGCAGCACAGAGTATTTCGGGAGAGGAGTGTGCTGATCTTATAGGGGAGGTCACAGGGTGAGAGTTACATAGTGGGAGGAGCAGGTCCCCAGCAGCACAGAGTATTTCAGGAGAGGAGTGTGCTGATCTTATAGGGAGGTCACAGGGTGAGAGTTACATAGTGGGAGGAGCAGGGTCCCCAGCAGCACAGAGGATTTCAGTGTGCTGATGTAATAAGATGTCATTTCTTCTTGTGCCCACTCTTTGCCCCTTATTTCCCGGCTCTGGGTGGATATTTCTCAGTATTACACATTGTACAGCTTCTTGTGTTCCCGGTGATACATCATGGTGACAGATCTTCCCTCCCCTCACTAATAACTACTCTTAACAGGCGAAACATTTAGTGTAGCGGGCGGATTCAGGAGGTTACATGGTGACTGCGCCCCTCCTCCCCATGACTGTGAAGTCTTTATTATACCAGCAGTAGAGGGGAGGCGCCGGACCCCCAATTTCACCCAACACTTCTCGTGTCCATATCCATTACTGGATGAATTAGTCCCCGAGAGGAGGCCGATAACTAATATGTAGAAGGTGCTGGGACTAATGCTGAATAAGATGTCATACTTCTCACAGCTGAGGGTTTGTCACAATTATTTCCAGTGAAAACAATCGTCTGTCATCGGCAGCAGACATCTCTCTCCTGTCCTGACAGTTTGTTACAATGTATCAGCGCAGGTAAAATGTATCTGTCTGGAGTCCAGGACATTTCTAGTCTGGATACAATTGTAACAAACTCTCAGCTGTGAAAATGATTATAAACAAGTGTGTAAAGACGAAAGTTCCCAGTCACTGACAGCAAGCAGAGATCTCGAAAATGGAGAAGAATTGGGAAACAAAGTTTTTTAGAAAATCACAAAACTTTAGATGTCATTATCACCGGACACTGAATATTTTACCCTTCCAAGGTGCTGATATTCCAATCCAGGACGGACCGTAACAGCGAGCGACCAGTATGGTGGCACATGGAGCATGACTTGTCACTCCTGAAGGTGGCGCCACTTCCCCTGAATCTACCACCCCCAATCCCAGCTTTATCTGTATTCCCTGGATTATTTCTTGGGTCCTATTTAGTGGCTGCATCATTGGATGATCGGGGTATTGTGTGGTATAAACAATGGGGGGTATGGATGGAAGGTAAGGCACAGCGCCCCCTCCAGTCTCCAGATACATCACCGTATACACAATAAGCCCTTGTCCAGACATCTGCCTGCGCTTATAAATCCCCGGAGCGGCTGACAGCGCTGAACGATGGCGTCCGTAAGACACAGAACATTGCGACACATTCAGAGATCATAACTTCAGTAAACAAGGCTGGGAGCGGCGAGAGGTTTTAATCACAGTGACAGAATTATCCCCGGAGATCAGGAGACACCGGAGAACATTCATTAGTGGATACATCAAGGTCTCCTCGCTGACTGTCGCACATGAATGGATGTGAGCAAAAGAATCCGTATTGTGCTTACCATGGAGACTGAACAGAGAAGCTGCCGTATAATATCGAATAGGACTCAGCTCACCCCGGACTATGGCTGTAACTGAAGGGGGCGTCATAGGGAGTCCTCATAGGGTGTCTCTAGGTGCTTGCTGTATCACTTGGACATGCTAAGGACAGGATCCCGGTAAACCGAAGTCTTCCCATTCACTGACAGCAAGTGGAGAAATATTAGATAGGATGAAGTATTAAAATACATGAAGAGAAATTCATCATAAGGGGAAAACTTAAAGACAGTTTTACTGGAGTTTGTGTTGTCACAATTTGCACCAAACTTATAAAACATTGCTCAATATTTGATAAATTTGGCATAGCTGCAAGTCTAACACTTCTGTGCTGAGATGTCACAAATTATTTAAAACAATAAGCCCTAAAGGTCAGCAAACCCAACCAAGCCCTACCGTAGTTTTATTAATTTTTGACACCAGAATTAAGGCTTGGTAAATTCTCCAAAGTTTATTACAACATTGCCGAACTTTATCATTACATAACAATTTAGCTTTAATGAAATGAAATAAGAAAAATCCTTTAAAACGCTAATGTTAGCCAGAACCTCAAGCTTAACCTAAATCCCTAACCTTAACCCTAACCTAAAAGTAACCTCAACCTGAACACGAACCTAAAACCCAACATCAACCGTATCCTTAAACCTAATCTACAACCCAATCTCAACTGCAACCTCAATCCTAACCTAAAACCAACTGCGACACGAACCTTCACCCAAACCTCAGCCTTAACCAGAACCCTAACCTAAACTCAAACCTCAACCCTAACTTTATCTCTAATCTTATCCCTAAGCCAAACTCAAACCTCAACCACAAACTCAACCCTAACTTTATCTCTAACCTTATCCCTAACCTAAACTCAAACCTCAACCCTAACCTTATCCCTAACCTAAACTCAAACCTCAACCCTAACCTTATCCCTAACCTTAACTCAAAGCTCAACCACAAACTCAACCCTAACGTTATCTCTAACCTTATCCCTAACCTAAAACCTATCCTCAACCATAACATTTAACCCTAACCTAAACCCCATCATCACCCTAACCTTAACCCTAACCAAAAACCCAACCTCATCCCTATGATTAACCCCAACCTTAATTTTTATCCCAATCTTAACTCCTAACCTTAACTTAAACCTCAACCTTAGCTGTAACCTCATAACTAACAAGGACGTGTACCTGTAAGGCAAGAGTTCTGCTCACTTTGGATGGTCTCTGTTTGTTGGAAGGTTCCTTCAAGAATATGCTGGTCCCAGGATGTCCTACTGCTAGGACCCCCAGGTATCAACTGTAACCTGTGGTGGGATGAGGCATTTTATCTGTAGGGCCCCCAGGCATTGAGTAGTTTTCATTAAAATCAGCAGTTGAGCAGCTGTATTCAAAGGGGCTGAGCTGAAATACTCAACACAACCTGTAGGCAGGTGTGGCACTGTTTCTGGAAGAAAGCAGCCATGACTCTCTAATCCTACACAAACCTTTAAACTCTAAACTTAACCCTAAGCTTACCCATAAACCAGGATTACCATCTCTAAAAGGCTACAGCTATTCTCCGTGAGATATTCCTAGGATGCACGCCAGCTAATGGAGATAGCGGAGCCTGCGCCTTGTATTATAAGCGTCTCCCTCCAACATGAAAGGTCATATTCCCAAGCTCACATTGTTCATTTGTACAGTACACAGATCATGATTCATTACCGCACGACGTAAAAATTCCAATAATCCTTTGTCAAGTCCAGTGACAGATAAGGTGAACCGCGTCGCGTCTCCGGTAATGAATGACTTGACTATCTCTCCTAAAAGCCCCCGATGACACTCCGCCATAACCCCCCGTTCTTGGGAAGTTCCTTCTTCCGATGGCTAATTTCCCATAAAATTATAGCCTGCGGGTCGTAATTCATTCCAACAATGGCAATTATTATCTCGAAGTCTTCTGTGCCAGGGACGAAGAGACAATATTTATGTCTGATTGTTAATTATTGCCTCTTAATGATCATTAGAGGAAGGCTGCGCCATCTATGGGGACTAATGGCCACCAATAACATGCACGAGTCCTCAAGTCAAGAAAAAATCCTTGTCTCTCTTGGTACTGAATAACTAAAATGGGTGTTACTGGGTGAAGAGGGGGAGTACGCCACTGCCAGATACCTCTTATCTTCTCAACAACAAAAGGCTTCGGCAGCTGAGACATACCGTAGGAATGTCGGAAGGACCCCATACGCATTACTAATTTGGCCAATCCCACCAAAATCAGCAGTTTGGACCAAGAATTATCTAATCTTATCTAAACCACCAATTGTGGTAACCAGAAGACCTGTTCTGTTTTCAGCTCAGAAACCCAAAAAGTTCTCTAGTGTGCCTTAGCGCAACCATTTGAGAAGCCTTGTCTTAAATAGGGAATAGGACCCTTCCTTCTGTTCAACCCCCACCAATATTTTCTTAAAGGTTATCTAGTTACTTGCTGGAAATTTCCTTCAAGATTTTGAGACTGACATTGTGGATCAATTTTGGTCTTATCGACCTCAGTTGGGTATAAATGTTAAGTCATCGATTAAGCTTAGGTTTATAATGATGAAGCTAGCCTGAGAAGGATGATGGATATGTGTTCTTGGAAGGATGTCTTGAGGTTGGGATAATGTTGGTTGGGACTTGTCCACCATTGAAGACTTTTGTCTAGTTGGGTCTCAAATGTATTCTGTTGTCCTTGGTGCGGTAGAGGTCATGGTCTTCTGTCTATTTATGAGATTACATTGTATTCCAGTGAACTTGATCTTCTTGGGTTTTCATTGATGATCTCAACCTGCCTAAAGATCTTCTATATGTTTCAGGAGATCAAAGCAATTTTGACAAGTCACACAACTCAATGGATCTTTGCTCTGTACTAATAAAGCCTGAAAGAGCAAAAGACCATAAAGCTCTCTGTGGTTACCTATACGTAAGTCAATGGTGTAAGACTGGATTGAGTTACCAGGTAGCGGTGGAGTTCTATAAAATCTATAAAAGCAATAGAATTAAAAAAGGTAAACCTTCTTTCTCCCACGGAGAGACCAGGTTACCAATTTACACCTGAGGTTTGTGGTGGCAAAGGAAGAGACAGAGCACATCAACTCAACACATGTAGACTCAAAAGCAGGCACTCAAGTTAGACCAATACCATGTTGAGATGATTGACCTTCACGACATCCACCCATCATCAACATCCTCATCCAGAAATAAGATGTTTTATTTATAGCCGACATTCTATTTTCTTTTAGGTGACCATCAGCAAAATTATAATCACCTCGTGCTCAATAACGCCTCCCAGACACCCACAAACGGTAAGACGTTTTCCAGGTTTGAGGGCCTCTTATCTATATAGCCAACCCACTGAACTTCATGAACTTCCTTTCCAACCTTGATGGTCCTAAGAATCCAAATAGGGTAGCAAAGTTCCTAACTGTATCCAAGACATCATAGCTTGAGGACAGTATTGGCCCCCTGGCAACATAAGGCAACAGCAAGGTTACCAGTAGGGGGCACCATGCAAAGATGACATGTTTGGAGATGGATGGACCGCAACTTAGGGTGCTAAGTAATATCGTATGATTTTAGATTGTAAGCTCATATGGGCAGGACTCTCACACCGTGTATGTAGTTTATACTGTGTTTGTATCTGTCCTTTATTCCACATTGTTTTAATGTACGACATGTGTCTGTGGTAAATGTGTTACCTGTAAATGTGTCACAAGCACCATGTTTGGTTATATTATCAGGGTATTGCACCTAGCTTCAGTGCGATCCTGACTAAGTACTAATTTAGTTCCATACATAGCACTGAGCACCATGATAATACCTTGGACGGGTCAACCTGAGTCTAAAGGGGTTTGTTTTCCGCAATTTAACTCACCTACTGCACACTACACATCCATGGATCTGGTAAATTGGGACTAAAGATACCACCATTTTATTACTAGGGCGTCAGGGTCATTCAGACTTGGTCAGTTTGGGTCTGATTTTTAGAAGTTAGGGAGATTGCCGAGCATTCTAGTGGAACTGGTCTTATTGGGCATGCTACGTGACTGAGGAATTTAGATGTTTTGGGCTGGTTCGCTAGAGAATATAGGAGCATGCAAGGGTAGATGGTCATGGTAGTATGAATGAATTAGTGAATGGACATGGTAGCAGGAATGAGTTAGTGAATGGACATGGTAGAGGAATGAGTCAGTGAATGGTCACGGTAGTATGAATGAGTCAGTGAATGGTCACGGTAGCAGGAATGAGTCAGTGAATGGACATGGTAGCAGGAATGAGTCAGTGAATGGACATGGTAGCAGGAATAAGTCAGTGAATGGTCACGGTAGCAGGAATGAGTCAATGAATGGTCATGGTAGCAGGAATGAGTCAATGAATGGTCACATCAGCAGGAATGAGTCAGTGAATGGACATGGTAGCAGGAATGAGTCAATGAATGGTCACGGTAGCAGGAATGAGTCAGTGAATGGACATGGTAGCAGGAATGAGTCAGTGAATGGACATGGTAGCAGGAATAAGTCAGTGAATGGTCACGGTAGCAGGAATGAGTCAATGAATGGTCACGGTAGCAGGAATGAGTCAGTAAATGGTCACGGTAGCAGGAATGAGTCAATGAATGGTCATGGTAGCAGGAATGAGTCAATGAATGGTCACATCAGCAGGAATGAGTCAGTGAATGGTCACATCAGCAGGAATGAGTCAGTGAATGGACATGGTAGCAGGAATAAGTCAGTGAATGGTCATGGTAGCAGGAATGAGTCAGTGAATGGTCACGGTAGCAGGAATGAGTCAGTGAATGGACATGGTAGCAGGAATGAGTCAATTAATGGTCACGGTAGCAGGAATGAGTCAGTGAATGGTCACGGCAGCAGGAATGAGTCAATGAATGGTCACATCAGTAGGAATGAGTCAGTGAATGGACATGGTAGCAGGAATAAGTCAGTGAATGGACATGGTAGCAGGAATGAGTCAGTGAATGGACATGGTAGCAGGAATGAGTCAGTGAATGGTCACGGCAGCAGGAATAAGTCAGTGAATGGTCACGGTAGCAGGAATGAGTCAGTAAATGGTCACGGTAGCAGGAATGAGTCAATGAATGGTCATGGTAGCAGGAATGAGTCAATGAATGGTCACATCAGTAGGAATGAGTCAGTGAATGGACATGGTAGCAGGAATAAGTCAGTGAATGGACATGGTAGCAGGAATGAGTCAGTGAATGGTCACGGCAGCAGGAATAAGTCAGTGAATGGTCACGGTAGCAGGAATGAGTCAGTAAATGGTCACGGTAGCAGGAATGAGTCAATGAATGGTCATGGTAGCAGGAATGAGTCAATGAATGGTCACGGTAGCAGGAATGAGTCAGTGAATGGTCACATCAGCAGGAATGAGTCAGTGAATGGACATGGTAGCAGGAATAAGTCAGTGAATGGTCATGGTAGCAGGAATGAGTCAATGAATGGTCACGGTAGCAGGAATGAGTCAGTGAATGGACATGGTAGCAGGAATGAGTCAATGAATGGTCACGGTAGCAGGAATGAGTCAGTGAATGGTCACGGTAGCAGGAATGAGTCAGTGAATGGTCACGGCAGCAGGAATGAGTCAATGAATGGTCACATCAGTAGGAATGAGTCAGTGAATGGACATGGTAGCAGGAATAAGTCAGTGAATGGACATGGTAGCAGGAATGAGTCAGTGAATGGTCACGGCAGCAGGAATGAGTCAGTAAATGGTCACGGTAGCAGGAATGAGTCAATGAATGGTCACGGTAGCAGGAATGAGTCAATGAATGGTCACGGTAGCAGGAATGAGTCAGTGAATGGTCACGGTAGCAGGAATGAGTCAGTAAATGGTCACGGTAGCAGGAATGAGTCAGTGAATGGTCACGGTAGCAGGAATGAGTCAGTGAATGGTCACGGCAGCAGGAATGAGTCAATGAATGGTCACATCAGTAGGAATGAGTCAGTGAATGGACATGGTAGCAGGAATGAGTCAGTGAATGGACATGGTAGCAGGAATAAGTCAGTGAATGGTCATGGTAGCAGGAATGAGTTAGTGAATGGTCACGGTAGCAGGAATGAGTCAGTGAATGGTCACGGTAGCAGGAATGAGTCAATGAATGGTCACGGTAGTATAGAAGAGTAGAATGAAAAACATCTGATTTGATTTGCCATAATTTCATTAGAGAGGCTATGTCTGGTATGACAATGACACGATTGGTTAAGACCTCACAAATTGTTCACTTTCCAAGGCATGGGGAGCTCCAACCAAACTGTAAGTATATTGGGCATTTCCACAAGAAACCCAACCCTCTGGGAATTGGGGGATGTCACCACTGGCCACCAGTCTTATTGTCTGGTTATCTTCTAATATGTCAAAGGGACAAATCAAAGATTGGATTGTAAACCATCTACCATACCCAATATGGATGTTAAATCAGAGGAGGTTCTGTCCCACCCCTGCCCACCTGTGTTGACCTCAGACAGTTTAGTAGATGACTGATGGTAGAAGTTACCTTAATAGGACACTGACTTTTCAACTAGGTTTGCAAAAATCAATAGTACAGACTAACATAAGAATATCTGTAATATACATAATGAGAAGAAATGCTTCTTTCTCCACTTGTCAGGCTCATTGCCTGCTCCCCTTTCCCTAAAATGATTTTCACTCTGAAGTATCTTCCAAGTCTGTCTTAGTCTCCCAAGATGTACTGCCAGGCCCCTGAAGTGCCAAATTACAGTTTACCATAGAAGCCTGTGTAGAGGAGAACGGGAGACGGGGCAAATAAGAGGGAAGGAGAGAGCGAGGCTGCAGAGATAACAGAACATTTTGTATCTCAGCCGAGATGCTTTATATACATCAGTACTGTTCAGCACTTTTCTATAATGTCCTGCATGGCGCTGCTTATAGTCAGTGAGACACAGTTACTATATTTTCTCAATCTCCTGATTTATTCTCATGTGCTGTCTATTGGAGACAGTCTGAACCCTCGAGCTCAGGGAGAACTGAGAATTAGAGAGAGAGCCTTCAGAAGAGAAAACTGCTCAAAATGTCGCATACAAGTCAGATGGCCAGATATAGTGTTATCCGTCAGGTAGCCACATGGCACCTGAAAAATCATCCGAAAAGTCGGGAACACAAATAGGACTTTGCGGTCCATTAAAATTGATGGCCAAGGAGTCTGACACCTCACTGATCAGCTGTTTGGAGGGTCTGTGGTGCTCAGGTTAGCGCCATGTCTTCTTCAGGTGATGGGGCTCCGTTGCACTACATCAGTCACTTTCACTTGGTACTGGAACAAAGTTTAGCATGGGAGACGTGAGATTCTGGCCCAGACCCTGGAACTCCTAGAGACATCTTATCTATAGATCAGACAATTAAAGAGAGTGCGGCTGACTGACATTGACCAGAGCTCTGCCAACATCCCAGCCAACTGCACAACATGCATCCCCTGCTGAGGAGTTTCTCTTGAAACATATGTAAATGAAGCTTAAAGCCTCCAAAGTGTTCAGATGTGAGACTGCGAAAACTAACAGACGCTGCTTATCCTAAATTATATTCATGTACCAAATGACAACCACTGCGACGCACCCAGTAGTGGTCGTGTTTATTTTTTACAGCCGGAGGTGAAATTTGTGAATATCAAACTTGTCATCATGTATGTAAAAGCTTAACTTATACCAGCTCTACGAATACAGTGATATTCCTGAGGATGCCCAGGTTATACCGGCTGTACATATATAATTATATACAGGAGATCCCCAGGTTATACCAGCTGTACATATATAATTATATACAGGGGATACCCAGGTTATACCGGCTGTACATATATAATTATATACAGTATATACCCAGGTTATACCAGCTGTACATATATAATTATATACAGGAGATACCCAGGTTATACCGGCTGTACATATATAATTATATACAGGAGATACCCAGGTTATAACGGCTGTACATATATAATTATATACAGGAGATCCCCAGGTTATACCAGCTATACATATATAATTATATACAGAAGATCCCCAGGTTATACCAGCTGTACATATATAATTATATACAGGAGATCCCCAGGTTATACCTGCTGTACATATATAATTATATACAGGAGATCCCCAGGTTATACCGGCTGTACATATATAATTATATACAGGAGATCCCCAGGTTATACCAGCTGTACATATATAATTATATACAGGAGATACCCAGGTTATACCGGCTGTACATATATAATTATATACAGGAGATACCCAGGTTATACCGGCTGTACGTATATAATTATACACAGGAGATACCCAGGTTATACCGGCTGTACATATATAATTATATACAGGAGATCCCCAGGTTATACCAGCTGTACATATATAATTATATACAGGAGATACCCAGGTTATACCGGCTGTACATATATAATTATATACAGGAGATACCCAGGTTATACCGGCTGTACATATATAATTATATACAGGAGATACCCAGGCTATACTGGCATGGTCCATATTACTATATGCATATATCACTAGCAGAAAGGCTCGGCCTATGTTATAGCTGGACATCAGTTCTTTCTCTTACTTATCCCATATTTCTTTTGTTTCTAACAGAAAAGCCACGTGTGAACAACATCCTGACCTCTGCGACTGAGCCGTATGACCTGTCCTTCTCTAGATCCTTCCAGAACCTTTCCCACCTCCCTCCATCCTATGAATCAGCCGTCAAGACCAATCCAAGTAAATATTCCTCTCTGAAGAAATTAAGTAGGTGTCGTTCATTTCATTTCCTGTTGGTTGCCTTGGGCAGGTATTCAGTGTAAATGACCGGTTTGGTTCGGGCTTGCTGACGCTCTCCGCGTACAGGACACTCCTCGGCCTCCATTATATGTATGAGATCTTTGTGTGAGCTTTACAGACTTGGCACAGACTGGAGCTTATATCTCCTCTGTGTAGACCAACCCAAACTCCCCAACCCTACCCCGTCCTCCCGCCTGTCCAGCCCACACAATGGACTCTGTAAATCAGTAACCTGCATGGATATCGGCCAAACTTGCCAATTTCATTGGACCAGCTAACGTGTATAGGGTTGTGCCAACTCTCCCCCAACATTCGCCATCCTCGTTTGGTTCTTCCCTTTCCCCACCCTTCACCTTTTTCTGCTATTTCACCCCTTTTTGTCATCCCTGCCTGTTTCTAAAACCAAAGGTCACAGATGAAAGCGGAATGGTAACGCGTTTGTTTCATCCACCAGTTCACACTTGCAGCCGGATGCACCGTCCTCCCGTCTTCTGTCATCCTTGCCCATTTTTGTTTTGGAAAAACAGGCACAGATGACAACAGAGGGGAAATGGGTGAACACCTCAGGAGCCTGGCCACTTTACGCAGCAGCTATGACCCATCCTAAATCTCACAATGTGGCAAGGGGACTGCCTTTGTAGGCTACCTTTTCGGGTGTGCAGAGTCTTATAGGCTGTCCATGGTCTTCTGGGAAAGAATATGCAAATCAATTTTCCTTGGAAGGAAAGCTACCTTTAGGAAGTACCTGACATTCTAGAAGCCTGGCGACATGACCTGGGAATAAAGCCACATCAGAATATCTCCTCCAGATGGATGAGAGCCCCGTCCGCAGACAGCTGTGGCAGGGTTATTGCCAGTCGTCTGTCTATAGCAGGGTACTGACTGGCTAGGTGAGAAGCCATAGATGTGGGTCAGGAGGAGTACTGTGTCTCCTTACAGGACTCGAGAACGTGGCTGCTTTCTTCTTCTCAAGAAGTGACTTCGTGTCTGTTGGTCACACTATCCTATTAAAATGAATGAGACTGAGCTGCAGCAGGGCCATGTGACCAACGGACATGATGACACTTCTTGAGAAGAAGAAAGCAGCCATGTTTTTGAAGTCCTGCCCAACCCCTTTAAGGAGACTGCCTTTGCTGGGCACCTTTTCGGGTGTACAGAGTCCTATGAATCAGCTGATCGGTGCAGGGTCCAGGTGTCGGGCCCCCACACATCTAATACTGATACTCGTATCCCTTATACTTGGGTCTCCTTAGCCCTTTAAGGAGACGGCCGTCTGAGGTGTGCAGGGTCTGAGTATGTGGCATAGTCACAGATTTGCAAAACATAAACAGGGCCAGGTTTTCCCGGGGCGGGGGGCGAGGGGTGCAGATTTGCTAGAACAATGCAGATGATTATTACCGACTTCTTAAAATGTATTCCTGGATTTGCAGAATTTTTTAGCCGATCATGAGAATTAATTGCTTCTCACTGTCACTTCAGAGATTTTGTGGTGCCCCCTCGTCGAGCCAGACACACGACAAAGCCATAATTTACCGCAACCGGTTTAGCAAAATAACAAGTATCTGATTTTGTGGTGACGCCCGATGTGCGGAGAACACAGGACTGTTCTAGAACAGAAGAATTCATCAGTGTCAGCGCGGGCTGAAGGCTCCCTCTGCATATGGATGAATGAATAGACTAGACCACTCAATTTCCATGACGACTATTAAGTCTGGCATTAGGGAAGGGGCCGGAGTAGTCGTCTGACTCCCCCCGCCAAGGATATTTTACATACACTGCCTAATTTCTTCTGCATAGAAAGTCATATTGGCCTCGGAAAGGCAAAAAAGGAAATTATAAAGCGTCCCCGGAGCCTCGGGAGCGCCGAATATTTATTAACTTTTATCTCCTATGGACGAGAACATAAATCACTCGGTGGCAGATCCGGGGATGTCAAAAAGGGGCAAGGACGGGGTTAATACAACAGGCTTTCAATTAAAGGGCCCGGCCCATGTATATGCAGCCAGGCAGCCATTTTCTCACAGTGTTCATGACGTTGCCTTAGTCAGGGACAGAAGTCTAAGAAGGCAGATGCTGCAGTCACATGTAGAGCCTGAGGGGCCCCAAAACATCCCTCCGCCCCAGACAAGTGATACTTAGGGGCCCGCTACAGTTACACAACTCCAACTTTCTGATATACTTTGTGTTTCAGTTCTCCAGCATTTCTAACATCTCTGGTCTGAGGTGAAGATTTGTTACAGTGTATCTGCCAGAAATACAAGGATCCCTGCCGTGCTTGGAGGCTGGGCTGATAGTTCTGACAGCAAGCAGAGATCTGAACACTGGACACAGATCAAAACACTAGACGTATCAGAAAGTTGTAGAACATTTCATTATATAGATGTTTAGTCACTGACCAGTGTTATGTAGGACTTATATAGGGTGTGCCCTACAGTTTGTCCCATGTCCTGCCATCGTAATAACCAGGCCCTCAGCCATTGTACATTGTGTAACCGCTCAGTCTGTGATTGATAGATAGATAGATAGATAGATAGATATGAGATAGACAGATAGATAGATAGATAGATAGATAGATATGAGATAGATAGATAGATAGATAGATAGATATGAGATAGATAGATATGAGATAGATAGATAGATAGATAGATAGATAGATAGATAGATATGAGATAGATAGGAGATAGATATGAGATAGATAGATATGAGATAGATAGATATGAGATAGATAGATATGAGATAGATAGATATGAGATAGATAGATAGATATGAGATAGATAGATATGAGATATACAGATAGATAGATAGATAGATAGATATGAGATAGGTAGATAGATAGATATGAGATAGATAGGAGATAGATAGGAGATAGATAGATAGATATGAGATAGATAGATAGATAGATAGATATGAGATAGATAGATATGAGATAGATAGATAGATATGAGATAGATAGATAGATAGATATGAGATAGATAGATAGATATGAGATAGATAGATAGATATGAGATAGATAGATATGAGATAGATAGATAGATATGAGATAGATAGATAGATAGATAGATAGATAGGAGATAGATAGATAGGAGATAGATAGATATGAGATAGATAGATATGAGATAGATAGATAGATAGATAGATAGATATGAGATAGATAGATATGAGATAGATAGATGGATATGAGATAGATAGATAGATAGATAGATATGAGATAGATAGATAGATAGATATGAGATAGATAGATATGAGATAGATAGATAGATAGGAGATAGATAGATATGAGAGAGAGAGATAGATATGAGATAGATAGATAGATAGATAGATAGATAGATATGAGATAGATAGATAGATATGAGATAGATAGATAGATATGAGATAGATAGATAGGAGATAGATAGATAGATAGATAGATAGATAGGAGATAGATAGATGGATATGAGATAGATAGATAGGAGATAGATAGATAGGAGATAGATAGATAGATAGATAGATAGATAGATAGGAGATAGATAGATAGATAGATAGATAGATAGATATGAGATAGATAGATAGATTGATAGATAGATCGATAGATAGGAGATAGATATGAGATAGATAGATAGGAGATAGATAGATAGGAGATAGATAGATAGATATGAGATAGATAGATAGATAGATAAATATGAGATAGATAGATAGATATGAGATAGATAGATAGATATGAGATAGATAGATAGATATGAGATAGATAGATAGATAGATAGATAGATATGAGATAGATAGATATGAGATAGATAGATATGAGATAGATAGATATGAGATAGATATGAGATAGATATAGATAGATATGAGATAGATAGATAGATAGGAGATAGATAGATAGATAGATAGCTATGAGATAAATAGATATGAGATAGATAGATATGAGATAGATAGATAGATATGAGATAGATAGATAGATAGGAGATAGATAGATATGAGATAGATAGATAGATATGAGATAGATAGATAGATAGATATGAGATAGATAGATAGATAGATAGATATGAGATAGATAGATAGATAGATAGATATGAGATAGATAGATAGGCAGACATTGTGCCAGCCTAGCTGTTGTGTCATTCTGGTGACGTCACATCCTTATATTAGTATATTGTAGTTCAGTAACTAGAAGTGAATGGATATTTTCCTCCATTTCCTCTGATTAAACTGATGTTAATTTTCTGCTATTTGCCTTTTTTCTGCTCATTGTGGGATACGGAATCATCGAGCTGGAAAATATTACTAAATTCAGTAAACAACAGCTTGATGTCTTTGAATCTCAAATGTAGCGAAGACAATTCTCAACCTTTCAGCGGGTGTGGGAGGAAGTTGGCAAGAGGACCCCGGAGTGTACCCTCTCAGGTGCTGCTGCTAGAACACTCTAAAAATAACGTCTTTCCCTTGTCAACTTCATCCAAACAATTGTTCCTTCTCTGCGGTTCAGATCTAACAGCAAGAACAAAGGATCCCTCTAGTGCTCTCTGTAGCAGCCATGTTTGTGTCTTCGCTGTATCCTAAAGAAGATGTACAAGAAGTCTGGATGAAAGACCCCTAGTGTGGGCGACATGTCATATACCCGGGAAGAAGGGAACAGAGATGAAAGTTACAGACCTGCTGTGATAACATCTTGTATACCCAAGACAGCAACCTCTGACTCTGCACATACATAGATAGATAGATAGATAGATAGATATGAGATAGATAGATAGATAGATATGAGATAGATAGATATGAGATAGATATGAGATAGATAGATATGAGATAGATAGATATAGATAGATAGATAGATAGATATGAGATAGATAGATAGATAGATATGAGATAGATAGATATGAGATAGATAGATAGATAGATATGAGATAGATAGATATGAGATAGATAGATATATAGATAGATATGAGATAGATAGATAGATAGATAGATATGAGATAGATATGAGATAGATAGATATGAGATAGATAGATAGATAGATAGATAGATATGAGATAGATAGATAGATAGATAGATATGAGATAGATAGATAGATAGATATGAGATAGATAGATATGAGATAGATAGATAGATAGATAGATATGAGATAGATAGATAGATATGAGATAGATAGATAGATAGATAGATATGAGATAGATAAATAGATAGATAGGAGATAGATAGATAGATAGATAGATAGATATGAGATAGATAGAGATAGATATGAGATAGATAGATATGAGATAGATAGATAGATAAATAGATAGATATGAGATAGATAGATAGATAGATATGAGATAGATAGATATGAGATAGATAGATAGATAGATAATAGATATCTAGATATGAGAAAGATAGATATGTGGAAGGGGTGTGAAAAGTTGAGTTGAGTCCCATTCTATGTTTTACTATATAACTTCTTTATTACCCATAATGGTCACATTGTCCCTCCTTTACAGTATTACTTTTTGGGATGTCAAAACTGTACAGAGTGACCCTTCTTTTGCTCATTACCAGTGGCGTAACTAGGAATGGCTGGGCCCCAAGGCGAACATTTGACATGCCCCCCCCCCCCCCGAACCGGTTATGGGTCCCCAAACAGTAAAATATGCTCAACAGTGGCCCCCACACAGCATTATATGCTCCACATTTCTCCCCCCACACACAGTATAATATGCTATCCACAGTGGTCCCCACCCAGCATTATATGCCTCCCACAGTGGCCCCCACCCAGTATTATATGCTCTACAGCGGCCCCACCTAGTATTATATGCTCTACAGTGGCCCCATCCAGTATTATATGCTCTACAGTGGCCCCACACAGTATTATATGCTACCCACAGTGGCCTCCACATAGTATTATATGCTCCCAACAGCCCCCCTCCGCTTCGGTGCTATTATTATACTCTGGGGTCTCCTCAGACCCCAGAGTATAATAATCGGAGGCCCAGGGAAGGTGATTAAAAATAACAAACACTCATACTCACCTTGCCTTACCTTTCCTTGGCATCCTCGCTCCATCCTGCCGTCTTCGGCGTCTTCAGGCCCTCTTCCGACGTCGCTGCCAAGGCCTGTGATTGGGCCTTAGCGGTCACATGGAGGCGCACTGACGTCATTACGCGGCCGCGCCACATGTGACCGCTGGGGCCTAATCACAGGTCTCAGTCATGACGGAGGAGCGCCGGAGAGGACGCTGCGCCCAGGAGAGGTGAGAATATGTGTGTGTTATTATTTTCAGTCACCTCCCCTGGGCTGCCATCTATTGGAAAGGGGCCTACAATATGCCCGGACTCCTTTCCAATAACAGTATGTATAGCGGTCGGGGAACCAGGCTTTCCCCGACCGCTATCATAGTGATCCAGGGCCCGGCCATCTCCAGCTGGCCGCGGGCTCCGTAACCTGCCGGGTCCGACCGCAATCATTACTGGTTTGTGGGGTTCGCGGTAGCATCTGCCACAGGGCTCCGGAGCCCCTAATGTCCCGGGCCCTGTGGCAGCCGCTACCGCTGCTACCCCGATAGTGACGCCCCTGCTCATTACCCCATACTGTGTTTATAATCCATAACAACCATGTAGATTGTTTGCATATTGTGACATCACTGTGTGTATTATCCTGTTCTGTGACATCACTGTGTGTACTATCTCTGTACTGTGACATCACTGTGTGTATTATCCCTGTACTGTGACATCACTGTGTGTATTATCCTGTACTGTGACCTCACTGTGTGTATTATCTCTGTACTGTGACATCACTTTGTGTATTATCCCTGTACTGTGACATCACTGTGTGTATTATCTCTGTACTGTGACATCACTGTGTGTATTATCTCTGTACTGTGACATCACTGTGTGTATTATCCCTGTACTGTGACATCACTGTGTGTATTATCCTGTACTGTGACATCACTGTGTGTATTATCCTGTTCTGTGACATCACTGTGTGTATTATCCCTGTACTGTGACATCACTCTGTGTATTATCCCTGTACTGTGACATCACCGCGTGTATTATCCCTGTACTGTGACATCACTGTGTGTATTATCCTGTACTATGACATCACTGTTCATTAACTCCATGGCTATTTGTTTCACCCACGATAAAATAGATGTATATGAGATACAAAGATATGAGATAGATAGATAGATAGATAGATAGATAGATAGATAATGTGATAGATAGGAGATAGACAGATAGATAGATATGAGATAGATAGATAGATAAATAGATAGATAGATAGATAGATATGAGATAGATAGATAGATAGATAGATAGATAGATAGATAGATAGATAGGAGATAGATAGAGATGAGATAGACAGACAGATAAATAAATATGAGATAGATAGATATGAGATAGATATTAGATAGATATGAGATAGATAGATAGATAGATAGATAGATATGAGATAGATAGATAGATAGATATGAGATAGATAGATAGATAGATAGATATGAGATAGATAGATAGATATGAGATAGATAGATAGATAGATATGAGATAGATAGATAGATATGAGATAGATATGAGATAGATAGATAGATAGGAGATAGATAGATAGATAGGAGATAGATAGATAGATAGATAGGAGATAGATAGATATGAGAAAGATATTAGATAGATATGAGATAGATAGATAGATAGATAGATAGATATGAGATAGATAGATAGATAGATATGAGATAGATAGATAGATAGATAGATATGAGATAGATAGATAGATAGATAGATATGAGATAGATAGATAGATATGAGATAGATAGATATGAGATAGATAGATAGATAGATAGATATGAGATAGATAGATAGATAGATAGATAGATATGAGATAGATAGATATGAGATAAGATAGACAGACAGATAAATAAATATGAGATAGATAGATATGAGATAGATAGATAGATATGAGATAGATAGATAGATAGATAGATAGGAGATAGATAGATAGATATGAGATAGATAGATAGATAGATAGATATGAGATAGATAGATAGATAGATAGATATGAGATAGATAGATAGATATGAGATAGATATGAGATAGATAGATATGAGAGAGATAGATAGATATGAGATAGATAGATAGATAGATATGAGATAGATAGATAGATATGAGATAGATAGATATGAGATAGATAGATAGATAGATATGAGATAGATAGATATGAGATAGATAGATAGATAGAGATGAGATAGACAGACAGATAAATAAATATGAGATAGATAGATATGAGATAGATAGATAGATAGATAGATAGACATCTGTCTGTTAACATACTTTTTTTGGTCTTAAAGGGGCTTTCCCATCTCTCTGTTTCAGCAGCTTTGCCTGCTGTCTCCTCTTCTCACTTCCTGGAGTATGACAATACTTATTATGATTACTAGAAATCTAATATAAATGCAGATCAGATAATATGCACATGCTTCTAGAGAAGGACTGTCTGTGTGTTTACATAGAGAGATAACAGACAGGGCTTTATCAGCAAACTGCAATTAGCTGACCTGATTGTCCTGCATAATACATACAGAGCTGTATATAACAGTTAGAGCAGTGAGTGATGTCACTTGTCCTGCTTATCACACAGGTCTGGCACTATGGAAACGCTGTGTAAACAATGGGAGATATAATTT
This sequence comes from Leptodactylus fallax, assembly GCA_947044405.1. Classification (NCBI taxonomy): domain Eukaryota; kingdom Metazoa; phylum Chordata; class Amphibia; order Anura; family Leptodactylidae; genus Leptodactylus; species Leptodactylus fallax. Next base: position 134,245 of record CAMRHE010001206.1, on the reverse strand, counting down.
CACATAGCAGGAAAACAAAGCAGAATTGCTAAAGCAATGTATTTAGGAAAACTCAATAAGTTACATAAGCTATCAGTACAGATAGGATCCTCGAGATGGGCATACCCCTTTAAGATCTTGCTGGGGCTTGTAGTATCATAAGAGACAATTAGAAGTCTCATCTTTCACAGATAGAAGTCTGGAAGTTTCTAGTAAAGTTTCCGCACAATTACAGGCAGTGTACACTTTTTCCTCCTCTTTCCCTTTCCTTTGTCAGACACATTTATGGCATAAATTGCTGCCACTATTCTCAGTAACTCGATAAAACCTTCCTAATGAGGATCTTATTTCCCGATGAGTTCACAGTTCTGTTCTGCAGCTCATAAAATGAAGAGCTCCTTGGAAGTAAAGAAGATCCTGCAGGTGGAGGAGCCTTATTTCTATCTGTCTCGCTCTGTCTATATATCTGTACACACAGGGGGTCAGTTATGGAGGTTGCCAGGGCTATAAGTCATGTGTGATTATTGGGGCCCTGTTCGCACAGGGGCCAAGGACAATATGTGTAAGTTCTCTGACCCTTGCTATGTTGTGCAGCTCAGCGTGGGTGGGACCTCAGTGTGACTGACATCCTCGCTCTCACATAGTCCTGTGGTGGGAGATGTCTCCGATCATCTAGCCGTAGTCTACTAGAGCGTTCTCTCGCTGCTGTCTCTTACGTGTCCTTTACTCCTCAGTATATTTTTACATTTTTCAGTGATGTATAATTTTAGTGTCAAGGTTAATTTTTGCCATTTTGGTCTACATTACAGTGTGAAAAATAAATCTCAGCGTCTCATTGTTTCCAAGACCAAAGATGTAAGGAGCTATAACCACCGGGTGCTAAAGAATTGTAGTCTAAACGTCTTCATTTCTTATTGTTACAGCTGACAAAGAAGCCGATGAATATTACATGAGGAGACGGCATCTTCCAGACTTGGCCGCTAGAGGGACACTTCCCCTCAATGTCATCAAAATGACTCAAGATCAGTCAAACTATAGAGAGAGGCCAAGAAGACCTGTGCGTGCCATGTCTCAGGACCGAGTCTTGTCTCCAGACAAGAACATGCCAGAAGAAGGGTACGGCATGCCATATGATCGAATCCTATCAGATGAGCAGCTTCTATCGGCCGAACGGCTGCACTCCCAAGATCCTCTTCTGTCACCAGACAAGGCCATGACCCTCAAGAGGTCTGACTTTCAAGAAAAGTCCATGTCAAGAGCCATTTCCCAAACAGATGTCTTTGTTTCCACGCCCGTGTTGGATCGTTACCGGATGACAAAGATGCACTCTCATCCTAGTGCCTCAAATAACTTATATAATACGTTGGGTGTCAACCAAACTGCTGCCAAACGCCAAGCCTTTGCGTCACGAAGGCACAACACAGTCGAACAACTGCATTATATTCCCGGACACCACCAGCAGTACCGCACAGCTAGCAAAACAGAAGTGACTGTTTGATTGACATAATGTGATTTGTAGATAATCGTTACAGACTGAAGCAGTCCCAGGATACCACACTACAGTGGCCTTGTGGGCCAAGAAGACCTCTGATTTTATGTCACATCGGTCAACCTCATAATCATTCCTCATTCTTGTCTGTGTTATGAGCGGTCACATGAAGCTGAAGAAACTGGATCCAAAAGATAGGGGCGTTGAGGGAGTTTTCTAAGGGCTTACCTATGGTTACATGCTTTGGTTTATCAAATGGTCCATCACAAAGAGAAATTTTTGGCGGGCCGTCTGGGGAAAAGTTGGTCGATGATGAGAATCCGTATACTGACTGCTGGACAGAGCTCTCTGGCTGTAGGACAGATGTGGCCAATCATTACCTATGTAGCATGTAGTCAACACCTCGACGCCTCATATTCTTCACCAGTCTACCCAGTACGTTATCAACATGTCTCTCGGTGGTGAGGTCGTGAAAGTCCACTAGTGTGGTGGAGACGAGTTTATCTGGAAGATGGGTCATCTTTAAGGAATATTTATTAGTGCCTATAAATCGTCTGCTCTATTAATGTAGGAACTAGTGGGGGTGCGTCTCAACAAGCACAAAACTAGAGCCCATCGTCCATTCATCCAGTTTTTATCTTAACCCGCTTTGTAAATAGATGTGGTAGGTAGATCGGGATGGGATTTCTTCTAGACAATAATCAGATGATGTCACGAGTCTGTAAAATACTCAACATGGATATTTTGTAACAACTACTCTTGACCTCACATGCCTTCCATCATAACTGAACGTCTACGAAACTCATGTAACATAGTCGGCCGGTCAAGACATTGCTCAAAAAGATAGAACTTTTTGTGAGAGTTGTAATAATCTGGTGCCATTTTACTCATCACTAAACACTGGTTTAGCCCTCTAGGCCATCGTATCAGAATTAACCTTTACCATCTTTAATATGGAGATTAACGACTCATTACGTGGGCGTATGTAGATTATTCATGTCGTAGAAAATTAAATAAAAAAAACACTTGTATCTAAAAAAAAAAAACAAAAACAAAAAAAAACACTGGGATAAAACACTCATTAAAAGTGTATTTATCCTGTCATCACCATTGTCTCTTAATATATTAGCCGTGTGAACAACCTAAGCTTACGGGAAAGAGGCCATTCTACACCTCTGTAGATTTTAATAACTAAGTGACCCATCTCAACATAACCTGTGCCATATATTTCTAAAAGTAAGTCTCATTTACAGTTTTTCTATGTTTTTTAAAATAAAAATAAACCGATATTTAACCTTAGGTATTACAGTAATACCACATGCACACCCCAGGCTTGTTACATTTTTACAAATATATATATATATATTAAATATAAATATTCAGTGTAACTAAATTTCTCAACGATCATCTCGCAGTTTCACGTACATACACATTTTCTAGTGATATGTGGTCTACATTGTTTTATAGACATATACGATATTACATTTTGTAAAGAAAACTGTATAAAAAGGAGAAAAAAAAATTCCCATCTGTGCTTTGCAATCATGCAAAAACAGGAAGCAGAAATTCAAGCGACGCCTGCAGGCTGCCGGAGGTATTACAGTCTGCAAAAATAAAACGAATTATAAGTTAAGGAAGTTTTGTTCATTTGAAAAATTCTGCAATACTTTGATTTAATTTACGGAAAGCTCTAAAATACTATAAAAAATTATAATATTTAGTCTCCCGGAATAAGTAAAAGGTTCTTGTTATAGGAAAGTAATCTAAAAATACTGTTAACATATCTGATGGCAAAATTGCACAAGTAAGTGTCTTAGGTTATAAAGTCTTGGTTGGTTAAGTTAAAAATAAAAAAAAAATCTTGGTTGATTTAGCCCTTAGAATAGTGACTTTTTCCCGTGTTTAACAAATTGAATATTTTTGTAAGTGTGCTCTCGTCTTCTGAGACAGGGTTTACATTTTAACGTGACGTGATTGTAAAAAAAGATTTTAAAAAATATATAAAAATAAAAAAAAACTTTGCTTTATAAAAATATATTTAATTATGTATTTCGCCCATTTTTCATTTATTGTCACAAGCAAAAAAAAAAAAAGGAAGAAAACATAATAGGCTAAAGTACAATAAATTCCCTATTTAAAATCCCCAATGAATTCCCATTGGCAACGCATAGAGTTTTATTTTTTGGTCATTCCATCAAAAACCAGCAATAAAATAATTTTGTAATTTTTCGTGAAAAGAATTTGTGACTGTCTAATAATAATAATCCTTTCTCAGTTCTAGTGAAATCGGGCGGTTCTAGTTTTCCTTCAGTGAATATCTTGATACAGATCCGCTGTGACACCATCTACAAGAGATAAATCTTCTATTTTGCCTCTTTCAGGTCAGTTTTAGATGAAAAAAACAAAATTGCCTATAGATTTTTTTTGGCGTTCGATATGCGTTGTCTGATGTTCTGCTTGTCATATATTACACTGGCATCTTAATTTCATGGTATACTAAACTTCAGACATAAAATGTACATTAGAGGAAGCGAAATGTTTTTGTAAGGTGTGTAATAAATTATGTATGAAATAAAAAAAAAAAAAAAAGTAAAATGTTTTTAACCCTGGAGAGTTTGTCGGCTTGTGAAAAGCTGTGGGAATTAAGGCGATGGTATACTGTTGACATCGTGCTTTGAAATAAAGGATATTTACCCTTTGAAATCTTCATGGCCAGTTTGTATCATTGTTATTTTTATTTTTCAAAAAGTTGACTCTTTTTGGGTAAAATTTCAATCATCACTCTTTGTCTATAAAGAAACATTCATCGCCACGTGCAGATGGGACCAAGTAGAGGAGGACACGACGGCAGTGAGGTATGAAGATGGAACATAAAAATGTACACAATGCTTCATCAAAACCAACAGTTGCGCTTGCGTCGGACTGGCCAAGAGTGAATTCTTGCCCCTAAGGTCTATAATCTTGTAGACCTAATGTTAGGGAATTGTCCGTTAAGCAATTCCCCAGTAGCTACTGCTGGAACCTGTGAGGAAAGGGAACGACGGAGACAGTGAGCCCTGATACTTGATCCACCCCCTGTCCCTACCTACTTGCCTCAACTACCGTAAGCAGTAGAGGACAACTGGGTGACGGTCCCTTTCTATAATACAAGTGAATATACAAAACGCAGACAAGACAAACAAACAGGCAAGAGAGCCAAGGGTCAGAACCAGTCAGGCAGCGAAGTACAAAATCAGAACCAGAAGAATAGTCAAAGGGAAAAGCCAAAGTCAGAACTAGATAATAAGAGAAACAATGTAATGCTAGCACGCTCAGAGAGACTAATAGCAAGCACCCAAGAGAGGACTAATGGGCTGTATATAGGAAGCCCGGAATCCGCCCCAGACATGGTTGGAAGGCAAGTTGTCAATCAAACCAGAGGGAACTCAGAGTACTAGCTGGACTGATACAATGCAACGAACTCTCAGCTGTACTAAAACGGAATACAACAGGAGGCCCAGGAGCAGAGGATCACAAGTGGACACGCCTCCTGCGTCGTAGCATGTGGCCAGAGGATGACGCAGAAATCCAAACGGACAAGGATGTTGCACCTAATTCAAGATATGTCTCGTGTGCAGTGATAACAAGACAGCTCAGGGGTATCCCATCTTAGACTCACAAGGACGTGTTATCACTTTAGGACCAGTAGAGGTCCAACCTCGGGAACCCCACCGATCATGACAATAAAGGAGCCACAGAGCTGGTATTGTGCCGCATCCCCTTCTGAGACTAAGCCTACATTCACACCGCCGAGGTACAAAACGCATATGAATATGGGACCTTGTTCACGGCCGTGTTACATCTGAGGGGTCCCTCATACATAAGAGGGAATGTGGACTGTGTATATGAAGGGTGAGCTTTTATTGGGTCCAAGTAGACCTAGTCTGACTTGGGACCAATTAAATTGGGCACGGATAAGAACTCGGGAGAATTAGGGAAGCTTTTAAAGGGATCAGAGAAGGAGTGAAGAGGTTAATAAGAACAATATAGATAGGGCAAGATTTTAAAAAAAAAGCAAAAGGAGTGAATTATGGCGGATCTTGAATTGTTAATTCAGTATCGACTAGGTCATGTTAAACATGGAATTTTATGTATAGAAAAATAAATCTAGGAAATTTCTTCTGATCCTTAGAAGTATTGCCCTCCCATGTTCATAGAACCCTTGGTACAATGTCGATCTAATGGTTTGTACCACCATTGCGTTCCTTATACTATTATATTCACCCTGATCAGTGGGCACGATAGATTCTGGGATATTCCCCCTAATCAATTCCTAATAGGACGGCCATAAATATCGCCCTATCCCTGATACAGATTTGTGTATGACTATCCTTCTTGTATTGCCACTGTCCTCAACCCAACGTGAGAAAATAACAGTCCCCATAGGGAGAGAAGTCCATCACATTATCCTTCCTTGTCACTTGCGCACAAGAAGACAAATATAACATGACAGCCCTGATCTCAATGTTAACGAGAAAATAAAAAAAATCCCACAGAGGAAAAAGCTTTTGAAATTGTGCCCATATGTTGTGGTGGAAAAACGCCCGGGACCTGAAGCTTCTAGGAAACCGACTCTACTGTCCTGGGGATTCTAATGACCGACGTACAAGAACCTGCAACAAAGAAACTGCATTTAAGAGACTTGTTCTAGGAAACTAAAGTCATGATACAATAACAGAGCGGAGCGCGGACACTGCAGACACGGGGAAGTGTCATGTCTACTGAGAGAAGGAGGACAAGAGGGCAAGGAGAGACAATATCTCATATATACAGTATAATATCAGAGCAAGAGGGGAAGTATTATAGTAGTTATATTCTGGTACATAAGAGCAGTATTATAGTAGTTATATTCTTGTACATAGGAGCAGTATTATAGTAGTTATATTCTTGTACATAGGAGTAGTATTATAGTAGTTATATTCTGGTACATAAGAGCAGTATTATAGTAGTTATATTCTTGTACATAGGGAGCAGTATTATAGTAGTTATATTCTTGTACATAGGAGGCAGTATTATAGTAGTTATATTCTTGTACATAGGAGCAGTATTATAGTAGTTATATTCTTGTACATAGGAGCAGTATTATAGTAGTTATATTCTTGTACATAGGGGGCAGTATTATAGTAGTTATATTCTTGTACATAGGAGGTAGTATTATAGTAGTTATATTCTTGTACATAGGAGCAGTATTATAGTAGTTATATTATTGTACATAGGAGTAGTATTATAGTAGTTATATTCTTGTACATAGGAGATAGTATTATAGTAGTTATATTCTTGTACATAGGAGCAGTATTATAGTAGTTATATTCTTGTACATAGGAGGTAGTATTATAGTAGTTATATTCTTGTACATAGGGGGCAGTATTATAGTAGTTATATTCTTGTACATAGGGGGCAGTATTATAGTAGTTATATTCTTGTACATAGGAGCAGTATTATAGTAGTTATATTCTTGTACATAGGAGTAGTATTATAGTAGTTATATTCTTGCACATAGGAGTAGTATTATAGTAGTTATATTCTTGTACATAGGGGCAGTATTATAGTAGTTATATTCTTGTACATAGGAGTAGTATTATAGTAGTTATATTCTGGTACATAAGAGCAGTATTATAGTAGTTATATTCTTGTACATAGGGGCAGTATTATAGTAGTTATATTCTTGTACATAGGAGTAGTATTATAGTAGTTATATTCTTGTACATAGGAGCAGTATTATAGTAGTTATATTCTTGTACATAGGGAGCAGTATTATAGTAGTTATATTCTTGTACATAGGAGGCAGTATTATAGTAGTTATATTCTTGTACATAGGAGGGAGTATTATAGTAGTTATATTCTTGTACATAGGAGTAGTATTATAGTAGTTATATTCTTGTACATAGGAGTAGTATTATAGTAGTTATATTCTTGTACATAGGAGGTAGTATTATAGTAGTTATATTCTTGTACATAGGGGGCAGTATTATAGTAGTTATATTCTTGTACATAGGGGGCAGTATTATAGTAGTTATATTCTTGTACATAGGAGCAGTATTATAGTAGTTATATTCTTGTACATAGGAGTAGTATTATAGTAGTTATATTCTTGCACATAGGAGTAGTATTATAGTAGTTATATTCTTGTACATAGGGGCAGTATTATAGTAGTTATATTCTTGTACATAGGAGCAGTATTATAGTAGTTATATTCTTGTACATAGGAGCAGTATTATAGTACTTATATTCTTGTACATAGGAGGGAGTATTATAGTAGTTATATTCTTGTACATAGGAGCAGTATTATAGTAGTTATATTCTTGTACATAGGAGCAGTATTATAGTAGTTATATTCTTGTACATAGGAGGGAGTATTATAGTAGTTATATTCTTGTACATAGGAGTAGTATTATAGTAGTTATATTCTTGTACATAGGAACAATATTATAGTAGTTATATTCTTGTACATAGGAGCAGTATTATAGTAGTTATATTCTTGTACATAGGAGCAGTATCATAGTAGTTATATTCTTGTACATAGGAGGTAGTATTATAGTAGTTATATTCTTGTACATAGGAACAATATTATAGTAGTTATATTCTTGTACATAGGAGCAGTATTATAGCAGTTATATTCTTGTACATAGGAGCAGTATTATAGTAGTTATATTCTTGTACATAGGAGCAGTATTATAGTAGTTATATTCTTGTATATAGGAGCAGTATTATAGTAGTTATATTCTTGTACATAGGGGGCAGTATTATAGGAGTTATATTCTTGTACATAGGAGCAGTATTATAGTAGTTATATTCTTGTACATAGGAACAATATTATAGTAGTTATATTCTTGTACATAGGAGCAGTATTATAGCAGTTATATTCTTGTACATAGGAGCAGTATTATAGTAGTTATATTCTTGTACATAGGAGGTAGTATTATAGTAGTTATATTCTTGTACATAGGAGCAGTATTATAGTAGTTATATTCTTGTACATAGGAGGTAGTATTATAGTAGTTATATTCTTGTACATAGGAGCAGTATTATAGTAGTTATATTCTTGTACATAGGAGGCAGTATTATAGTAGTTATATTCTTGTACATAGGAGCAGTATTATAGTAGTTATATTCTTGTACATAGGAGCAGTATTATAGTAGTTATATTCTTGTACATAGGAGCAGTATTATAGTACTTATATTCTTGTACATAGGAGCAGTATTGTAGTAGTTATATTCTTGTACATAGAGTAGTATTATAGTAGTTATATTCTTGTACATAGGAGGTAGTATTATAGTAGTTATATTCTTGTACATAGGAGCAGTATTATAGTAGTTATATTCTTGTACATAGGAGGCAGTATTATAGTAGTTATATTCTTGTACATAGGAGCAGTATTATAGGAGTTATATTCTTGTACATAGGAGCAGTATTATAGTAGTTATATTCTTGTACATAGGAACAATATTATAGTAGTTATATTCTTGTACATAGGAGCAGTATTATAGTAGTTATATTCTTGTACATAGGAGCAGTATCATAGTAGTTATATTCTTGTACATAGGAGGTAGTATTATAGTAGTTATATTCTTGTACATAGGAACAATATTATAGTAGTTATATTCTTGTACATAGGAGCAGTATTATAGCAGTTATATTCTTGTACATAGGAGCAGTATTATAGTAGTTATATTCTTGTACATAGGAGCAGTATTATAGTAGTTATATTCTTGTACATAGGAGCAGTATTATAGTAGTTATATTCTTGTACATAGGGGGCAGTATTATAGGAGTTATATTCTTGTACATAGGAGCAGTATTATAGTAGTTATATTCTTGTACATAGGAACAATATTATAGTAGTTATATTCTTGTACATAGGAGCAGTATTATAGCAGTTATATTCTTGTACATAGGAGCAGTATTATAGTAGTTATATTCTTGTACATAGGAGGTAGTATTATAGTAGTTATATTCTTGTACATAGCAGCAGTATTATAGTAGTTATATTCTTGTACATAGGAGGTAGTATTATAGTAGTTATATTCTTGTACATAGGAACAGTATTATAGTAGTTATATTCTTGTACATAGGAGCAGTATTATAGTAGTTATATTCTTGTACATAGGAGCAGTATTATAGTAGTTATATTCTTGTACATAGGAGCAGTATTATAGTACTTATATTCTTGTACATAGGAGCAGTATTGTAGTAGTTATATTCTTGTACATAGAGTAGTATTATAGTAGTTATATTCTTGTACATAGGAGGTAGTATTATAGTAGTTATATTCTTGTACATAGGAGGTAGTATTATAGTAGTTATATTCTTGTACATAGGAGTAGTATTATAGTAGTTATATTCTTGTACATAGGAGCAGTATTATAGTAGTTATATTCTTGTACATAGGAGTAGTATTATAGTAGTTATATTCTTGTACATAGGAGGTAGTATTATAGTAGTTATATTCTTGTACATAGGGGGCAGTATTATAGTAGTTATATTCTTGTACATAGGGGGCAGTATTATAGTAGTTATATTCTTGTACATAGGAGCAGTATTATAGTAGTTATATTCTTGTACATAGGAGTAGTATTATAGTAGTTATATTCTTGCACATAGGAGTAGTATTATAGTAGTTATATTCTTGTACATAGGGGCAGTATTATAGTAGTTATATTCTTGTACATAGGAGTAGTATTATAGTAGTTATATTCTGGTACATAAGAGCAGTATTATAGTAGTTATATTCTTGTACATAGGGGCAGTATTATAGTAGTTATATTCTTGTACATAGGAGTAGTATTATAGTAGTTATATTCTTGTACATAGGAGCAGTATTATAGTAGTTATATTCTTGTACATAGGGAGCAGTATTATAGTAGTTATATTCTTGTACATAGGAGGCAGTATTATAGTAGTTATATTCTTGTACATAGGAGGGAGTATTATAGTAGTTATATTCTTGTACATAGGAGCAGTATTATAGTAGTTATATTCTTGTACATAGGAGCAGTATTATAGTAGTTATATTCTTGTACATAGGAGGGAGTATTATAGTAGTTATATTCTTGTACATAGGAGTAGTATTATAGTAGTTATATTCTTGTACATAGGAGTAGTATTATAGTAGTTATATTCTTGTACATAGGAGGTAGTATTATAGTAGTTATATTCTTGTACATAGGGGGCAGTATTATAGTAGTTATATTCTTGTACATAGGGGGCAGTATTATAGTAGTTATATTCTTGTACATAGGAGCAGTATTATAGTAGTTATATTCTTGTACATAGGAGTAGTATTATAGTAGTTATATTCTTGCACATAGGAGTAGTATTATAGTAGTTATATTCTTGTACATAGGGGCAGTATTATAGTAGTTATATTCTTGTACATAGGAGCAGTATTATAGTAGTTATATTCTTGTACATAGGAGCAGTATTATAGTACTTATATTCTTGTACATAGGAGGGAGTATTATAGTAGTTATATTCTTGTACATAGGAGCAGTATTATAGTAGTTATATTCTTGTACATAGGAGCAGTATTATAGTAGTTATATTCTTGTACATAGGAGGGAGTATTATAGTAGTTATATTCTTGTACATAGGAGTAGTATTATAGTAGTTATATTCTTGTACATAGGAACAATATTATAGTAGTTATATTCTTGTACATAGGAGCAGTATTATAGTAGTTATATTCTTGTACATAGGAGCAGTATCATAGTAGTTATATTCTTGTACATAGGAGGGGTAGTATTATAGTAGTTATATTCTTGTACATAGGAACAATATTATAGTAGTTATATTCTTGTACATAGGAGCAGTATTATAGCAGTTATATTCTTGTACATAGGAGCAGTATTATAGTAGTTATATTCTTGTACATAGGAGCAGTATTATAGTAGTTATATTCTTGTACATAGGAGCAGTATTATAGTAGTTATATTCTTGTACATAGGGGGCAGTATTATAGGAGTTATATTCTTGTACATAGGAGCAGTATTATAGTAGTTATATTCTTGTACATAGGAACAATATTATAGTAGTTATATTCTTGTACATAGGAGCAGTATTATAGCAGTTATATTCTTGTACATAGGAGCAGTATTATAGTAGTTATATTCTTGTACATAGGAGGTAGTATTATAGTAGTTATATTCTTGTACATAGGAGCAGTATTATAGTAGTTATATTCTTGTACATAGGAGGTAGTATTATAGTAGTTATATTCTTGTACATAGGAGCAGTATTATAGTAGTTATATTCTTGTACATAGGAGGCAGTATTATAGTAGTTATATTCTTGTACATAGGAGCAGTATTATAGTAGTTATATTCTTGTACATAGGAGCAGTATTATAGTAGTTATATTCTTGTACATAGGAGCAGTATTATAGTACTTATATTCTTGTACATAGGAGCAGTATTGTAGTAGTTATATTCTTGTACATAGAGTAGTATTATAGTAGTTATATTCTTGTACATAGGAGGTAGTATTATAGTAGTTATATTCTTGTACATAGGAGCAGTATTATAGTAGTTATATTCTTGTACATAGGAGGCAGTATTATAGTAGTTATATTCTTGTACATAGGAGCAGTATTATAGGAGTTATATTCTTGTACATAGGAGCAGTATTATAGTAGTTATATTCTTGTACATAGGAACAATATTATAGTAGTTATATTCTTGTACATAGGAGCAGTATTATAGTAGTTATATTCTTGTACATAGGAGCAGTATCATAGTAGTTATATTCTTGTACATAGGAGGTAGTATTATAGTAGTTATATTCTTGTACATAGGAACAATATTATAGTAGTTATATTCTTGTACATAGGAGCAGTATTATAGCAGTTATATTCTTGTACATAGGAGCAGTATTATAGTAGTTATATTCTTGTACATAGGAGCAGTATTATAGTAGTTATATTCTTGTACATAGGAGCAGTATTATAGTAGTTATATTCTTGTACATAGGGGGCAGTATTATAGGAGTTATATTCTTGTACATAGGAGCAGTATTATAGTAGTTATATTCTTGTACATAGGAACAATATTATAGTAGTTATATTCTTGTACATAGGAGCAGTATTATAGCAGTTATATTCTTGTACATAGGAGCAGTATTATAGTAGTTATATTCTTGTACATAGGAGGTAGTATTATAGTAGTTATATTCTTGTACATAGCAGCAGTATTATAGTAGTTATATTCTTGTACATAGGAGGTAGTATTATAGTAGTTATATTCTTGTACATAGGAACAGTATTATAGTAGTTATATTCTTGTACATAGGAGCAGTATTATAGTAGTTATATTCTTGTACATAGGAGCAGTATTATAGTAGTTATATTCTTGTACATAGGAGCAGTATTATAGTACTTATATTCTTGTACATAGGAGCAGTATTGTAGTAGTTATATTCTTGTACATAGAGTAGTATTATAGTAGTTATATTCTTGTACATAGGAGGTAGTATTATAGTAGTTATATTCTTGTACATAGGAGCAGTATTATAGTAGTTATATTCTTGTACATAGGAGCAGTATTATAGTAGTTATATTCTTGTACATAGGAGGCAGTATTATAGTAGTTATATTCTTGTACATAGGAGGCAGTATTATAGTAGTTATATTCTTGTACATAGCAGCAGTATTATAGTAGTTATATTCTTGTATATAGGAGCAGTATTATAATAGTTATATTCTTTAACTGGAGGTGAACTCTACATTTAAATGGCAAAATAAAAATTCCATTAAAACAATCTCTTGAAATTAAAATTGAACAACTTTGATTGCAAAACCTGTCACATTCCCGAGGAACGAGTTAGCGGACACAAGAGTCAATTTCTGATAACAAATAAAGCCGCATCTTTCTTTTTTTGTAAATCATTATTTTTCCTTTTTACAAAAACTGCTGTAAAATTGTCAACCTCATTGAAGCCTCTCGAAAAAAGTAGTTGAGAGTGGACCAAGGCTGCGAATTACTCTGAAAGCTGAAACGTGTCAGACGTCGCTCATCTTTATGTATATGGACGGTGAGGAGCTATTACCTTACAGAGTTCACAATTTTCTCAAAAAATAAAAAAAAATTGTTTCCGTCAATTTCTCTTCAAGGCTCACAAAACAGGTCAGGCTGGTATCACTCAGAGGAGCTCATTCTTCATGCGTTCAGACGCTACAAGATATACAGGCGATGTAAAGGTAGTAATGAACCTGCAGACATCTTCATCCAATGAGCTGTTTATTATGACATACCCTGAGCTTATATAGCCCCCTGTGTTGTGCCCATGTCTTATGGTCACTGGTTTGGGATGTGACCTCTTAGCCACCAAGGATGCAACATTACTATGAGTTAAAATTGAAATGGAGGACTCCTACTCAAAGTTAACCCTTTAATACAGTTCTTCATCTTGGAAACCTTAGTCAGTGCATCAGTTTGAAGCTTCTTGTGTAGTCCAGTAGGGCAACATGAGATACAGATATAGGTGGGGTCTTTGAAGCAGGAGGAATTCAGGACTTCATTGTGAATGGAACATATTAGGTTCTTGACGGTCCAAAAAGGTTCCATAGAAGCCTTTAAGATGTGTTCTCCTGACTCATGTGGAACTTAAGATTAAAGATGGGCGAACTCCAGAAGATTTGTTTCGTCCTGTGTTCGGACCTTGTTCGGATAAAACTGTCACGGTTTTGGAAATCGCAGCATGTCAATTATACCTATGGAAACGCCGGCGGTTTCCCTATAGGTATATAATTCACCTCTGCAGACTTTCTGAGAAAAATGCTGCAGGAGAAATCGCGATGTGCTGCCGCCGCGTTTTTTCCCGTTTTTTTGCCCACCGTCCATTACCTCCTCTATGAGGTCATACACCCGGGGTTACCGCTAAGGCCGGTGATTGGGACTCAGTATTACATCCTGAGGAGCACTGCTGGACTCTTGTGAGACTAGAAGTTGCAGTCACTACTTCCTTGGTGATGTGACTCTGTTCACTTACATTCGTGAAGGAGCCAGAGGGCCACATGGCGATCTTTGGTCATGCAACGAAAGTCAAAGTCAAAGTTCCCATGTAGTCCTAGGCTTAGTTGTCTGTTGGTTCCCAGCTCCTAGCACCGCCCTACCAGCACCCCCAACGACCCCCTGTTTTAAGGGAATCAGTTGAGTCAAGGAGAAGTAGTCAATACATTCAAGGAGAGGCGAGAGTCTCGAGGCAATCTGCCCATCATTGGAAGTCATACAGTCATTTGAGATTTTTGGTGAGAACATGGGCATGGATCATTGAAGAAACTGCTGTGTCAACATAGGGAGACTTCCTATAGAATTCTGGGAAAAGTTATGCAAATTAGTCTTCCTAGTTGTTATTCCTCTAGCGCCACCTTTTGGAAGTAAATCCCAATAATTCAAAGGCCGACTTTCAAAGAAGCCTTGAGACGTGACTTGGGATATAAGCCAAAGCAAAAAAAAAAAATCTCTTCTGAGACCATGGACTTTCTCTAAGAACCATCTAGTTTTATCAGGGAGACGGCGAGGCGATGCACGTCCAGGCTCACAGGTTAATGCGCAGGAAGCCGCGCTGGAAGAAATAGCTTGTTTTTGTGCGGTTGCAGTAATATTAGGTGGTTATCGGGAATCTTCTCCTCCTTTGAAGTGTCTGCAGGCACGAGGATTGCTCAGGAAGACCATCTGCTGTAGTTTTCTGCTAAGTAGGTCATTATAAGCAAATTATTTATTGTTTGCAAACACCTTTCTCATCAGATAGGGTTGGTTTTCTGGCTGCGGTCTATCGGTCTCCCTCCATGGCTTCTACTGCACTGCTCACAGTTTGTGTTACTGTTCCTCGCTATTTTCAGGATCTCTGTTTGTGGTCAGTGAATGGAATAATTTACTATTGTGACCACCTGACACACCTGCAGTACTCGTTACAGTGAATCATAACTCATTCTAGTAACAAGTCCTTTGACGCGACTTGACTGTCCCATAACATGTCCATATTATGTATAGAATCACAGAGAACCTGGTGGCTGCAGGAGCTCGAGAGTCAGGGAGGTCACTTCTTATTTTGGGAACTTCCCAGGTGTTCTGGGAGAATTGGCAAGTAAGTGTATACACCTCTAGCAGTGGCTTATCTCACATAAGGTGTTGAAGTTCACCATATCCCATCCTTATTTCAGGGTCAGGAGGACTTCATACACCTAAAATAGTCAGACGGTCCTGCAGATAGATAGGTTAGTGTCACCAGACCCAGCATATCACCCCAGCCCTGCAGATAGATAGGTTAGTGTCACCAGAACCAGCATATCGCCCCAGCCCTGCAGATAGATAGGTTACTGTCACCAGAACCAGCATATCACTCCAGCCCTGCAGATAGATAGGTTAGTGTCACCAGACCCAGCATATCACCCCAGCCCTGCAGATAGATAGGTTAGTGTCACCAGAACCAGCATATCACCCCAGCCCTGCAGATAGATAGGTTAGTGTCACCAGAACCAGCATATCACCCCAGCCCTGCAGATAGATAGGTTAGTGTCACCAGACCCCAGCATATCACCCCAGTCCTGCAGATAGATAGGTTAGTGTCACCAGAACCAACATATCACCCCAGCCCTGCAGATAGATAGGTTAGTGTCACTAGCCCCCAGCATATCACCCCAGCCCTGCAGATAGATAGGTTAGTGTCACCAGACCCAGCATATCACCCCAGCCCTGCAGATAGATAGGTTAGTGTCACCAGAACCAGCACATCACCCCAGCCCTGCAGATAGATAGGTTAGTGTCACCAGACCCAGCATATCACCCCAGCCCTGCAGATAGATAGGTTAGTGTCACCAGACCCAGCATATCACCCCAGCCCTGCAGATAGATAGGTTAGTGTCACCAGACCCAGCATATCACCCCAGCCCTGCAGATAGGTTAGTGTCACCAGACCCAGCATATCACCCCAGCCCTGCAGATAGGTTAGTGTCACCAGAACCAGCATATCACCGCAGCCCTGCAGATAGATAGGTTAGTGTCACCAGATCCAGCATATCACCCCAGCCCTGCAGATAGATAGGTTAGTGTCACCAGAACCAGCATATCACCCCAGCCCTGCAGATAGATAGGTTACTGTCACCAGAACCAGCATATCACCCCAGTCCTGCAGATAGATAGGTTAGTGTCACCAGAACCAGCATATCACCCCAGCCCTGCAGATAGGTTAGTGTCACCAGAACCAGCATATCACCCCAACCCCGCAGATAGATAGGTTAGTGTCACCAGACCCAGCATATCACCCCAGCCCTGTAGATAGATAGGTTAGTGTCACCAGACCCAGCATATCACCCCAGCCCTGCAGATAGATAGGTTAGTGTCACCAGAACCAGCATATCATGCCAGCCCTGCAGATAGATAGGTTAGTGTCACCAGACCCAGCATATCACCCCAGCCCTGCAGATAGATAGGTTAGTGTCACCAGAACCAGCATATCACCCCAGCCCTGCAGATAGATAGGTTAGGGTCACCAGACCCAGCATATCACCCCAGTCCTGCAGATAGATAGGTTAGTGTCACAAAAACCAGCATATCACCCCAACCCTGCAGATAGATAGGTTAGTGTCACCAGCATATCACCCCAGCCCTGCAGATAGATAGGTTAGTCTCACCAGACCCAGCATGTCACCCTAGCCCTGCAGATAGATAGGTTAGTGTCACCAGAACCAGCATATCACCCCAGCCCTGCAGATAGATAGGTTAGTGTCACCAGACCCCAGCATATCACCCCAGTCCTGCAGATAGATAGGTTAGTGTCACCAGAACCAGCATATCACCCCAGCCCTGCAGATAGATAGGTTAGTGTCACCAGAACCAGCATATCACCCCAGCCCTGCAGATAGATAGGTTAGTGTCACCAGACCCAGCATATCACCCCAGCCCTGCAGATAGATAGGTTAGTGTCACCAGACCCAGCATATCACCCCAGCCCTGCAGATAGATAGGTTAGTGTCACCAGACCCAGCATATCACCCCAGCCCTGCAGATAGATAGGTTAGTGTCACCAGAACTAGTAGATCACCCCAGCCCTGCAGATAGGTTAGTGTCACCAGAACCAGCATATCACCCCAACCCCGCAGATAGATAGGTTAGTGTCACCAGACCCAGCATATCACCCCAGCCCTGTAGATAGATAGGTTAGTGTCACCAGAACCAGCATATCATGCCAGCCCTGCAGATAGATAGGTTAGTGTCACCAGACCCAGCATATCACCCCAGCCCTGCAGATAGATAGGTTAGGGTCACCAGACCCAGCATATCACCCCAGTCCTGCAGATAGATAGGTTAGTGTCACAAAAACCAGCATATCACCCCAACCCTGCAGATAGATAGGTTAGTGTCACCAGCATATCACCCCAGCCCTGCAGATAGATAGGTTAGTGTCACCAGCATATCACCCCAGCCCTGCAGATAGATAGGTTAGTCTCACCAGAACCAGCATATCACCCCAGTCCTGCAGATAGATAGGTTAGTGTCACCAGACCCAGCATGTCACCCTAGCCCTGCAGATAGATAGGTTAGTGTCACCAGAACCAGCATATCACCCCAGCCCTGAAGATAGATAGGTTAGTGTCACCAGACCCAGCATATAACCCCAGCCCTGCATATAGATAGGTTAGTCTCACCAGATCCAGCATATCACCCCAGTCCTGCAGATAGATAGGTTAGTGTCACCAGAACCAGCATATCACCCCAGTCCTGCAGATAGATAGGTTAGTGTCACCAGACCCAGCATATCACCCCAGTCCTGCAGATAGATAGGTTAGTGTCACCAGACCCAGCATATCACCCCAGCCCTGCAGATAGATAGGTTAGTGTCACCAGAACCAGCATATCACCCCAGCCCTGCAGATAGATAGGTTAGTGTCACCAGAACCAGCATATCACCCCAGCCCTGCAGAGAGATAGGTTAGTGTCACCAGAACTAGCATATCACCCCAGCCCTGCAGATAGATAGGTTAGTGTCACCAGTACCAGCATATCACCCCAGCCCTGCAGATAGATAGGTTAGTGTCACCAGACCCAGCATATCACCCCAGCCCTGCAGATAGATAGGTTAGTGTCACCAGACCCAGCATAACACCCCAGGCCTGCAGATAGATAGGTTAGTGACACCAGAACCAGCATATCACCCCAGCCCTGCAGATAGATAGGTTACTGTCACCAGACCCAGCATATCACCCCAGCCCTGCAGATAGATAGGTTAGTGTCACCAGACCCAGCATATCACCCCAGCCCTGCAGATAGATAGGTTAGTGTCACCAGACCCCAGCATATCACCCCAGTCCTGCAGATAGATAGGTTAGCGTCACCAGACCCAGCATATCGCCCCAGCCCTGCAGATAGATAGGTTAGTGACACCAGAACCAGCATATCACCCCAGCCCTGCAGATAGATAGGTTACTGTCACCAGACCCAGCATATCACCCCAGTCCTGCAGATAGATAGGTTAGCGTCACCAGACCCAGCATATCGCCCCAGCCCTGCAGATAGATAGGTTAGCGTCACCAGAACCAGCATATCACCCCAGTCCTGCAGATAGATAGGTTAGTGTCACCAGAACCAGCATATCACCCCAGCCCTGCAGATAGATAGGTTAGTGTCACCAGAACCAGCATATCACCCCAGCCCTGCAGATAGATAGGTTAGTGTCACCAGACCCCAGCATATCACCCCAGTCCTGCAGATAGATAGGTTAGTGTCACCAGAACCAGCATATCACCCCAGACCTGCAGATAGATAGGTTAGTGTCACCAGAACCAGCATATCACCCCAGCCCCGGAGATAGATAGGTTAGTGTCACCAGAACTAGCATATCACCCCAGCCCTGCAGATAGATAGGTTAGTGTCACCAGAACCAGCATATCACCCCAGTCCTGCAGATAGATAGGTTAGTGTCACCAGAACCAGCATATCACCCCAGCCCCGGAGATAGATAGGTTAGTGTCACCAGAACCAGCATATCACCCCAGCCCTGCAGATAGATAGGTTACTGTCACCAGAACCAGCATATCACCCCAGCCCTGCAGATAGGTTAGTGTCACCACAACCAGCATATCACCCCAGCCCTGCAGATAGATAGGTTAGTGTCACCAGAGCCAGCATATCACCCCAGCCCTGCAGATAGATAGGTTAGTGTCACCAGACCCAGCATATCACCCCAGCCCTGCAGATAGATAGGTTAGTGTCACCAGACCCCAGCATATCACCCCAGCCCTGCAGATAGATAGGTTAGCGTCACCAGACCCAGCATATCACCCCAGCCCTGCAGATAGATAGGTTAGCGTCACCAGACCCAGCATATCGCCCTAGCCCTGCAGATAGATAGGTTAGCGTCACCAGACCCAGCATATCACCCCAGCCCTGCAGATAGATAGGTTAGCGTCACCAGACCCAGCATATCACCCCAGCCCTGCAGATAGATAGGTTAGCGTCACCAGGCCCAGCGTATCACCCCAGCCCTGCAAATAGATAGGTTAGCGTCACCGGATCCAGCATATCACCCCAGCCCTGCAGATAGATAGGTTAGTGTCACCAGAACCAGCATATCCCCCCAGCCCTGCAGATAGATAGGTTAGTGTCACCAGAACCAGCATATCACCCCAGCCCTGCAGATAGGTTAGTGTCACCAGTACCAGCATATCACCCCAGCCCTGCAGATAGATAGGTTACTGTCACCAGAACCAGCATATCACCCCAGCCCTGCAGATAGATAGGTTAGTGTCACCAGACCCAGCATATCACCCCAGCCCTGCAGATAGATAGGTTAGTGTCACCAGAACCAGCATATCACCCCAGCCCTGCAGATAGATAGGTTAGTGTCACCAGAACCAGCATATCACCCCAGCCCTGCAGATAGATAGGTTAGTGTCACCAGAACCAGCATATCACCCCAGCCCTGCAGATAGATAGGTTAGTGTCACCAGAACCAGCATATCACCCCAGCCCTGCAGATAGATAGGTTAGTGTCACCAGAACCAGCATATCATCCCAGCCCTGCAGATAGATAGGTTAGTGTCACCAGAACCAGCATATCACCCCAGCCCTGCAGATAGATAGGTTAGTGTCACCAGACCCAGCATATCACCCCAGCCCTGCAGATAGACAGGTTAGTGTCACCAGACCCAGCATATCACCCCAGCCCTGCAGATAGATAGGTTAGTGTCACCAGAACCAGCATATCACCCCAGCCCTGCAGATAGATAGGTTAGTGTCACCAGAACCAGCATATCACACCAGCCCTGCAGATAGATAGGTTAGTGTCACCAGAACCAGCATATCACCCCAGCCCTGCAGATAGATAGGTTAGTGTCACCAGACCCAGCATATCACCCCAGCCCTGCAGATAGATAGGTTAGTGTCACCAGAACCAGCATATCACCCCAGCCCTGCAGATAGATAGGTTAGTGTCACCAGACCCAGCATATCACCCCAGCCCTGCAGATAGATAGGTTAGTGTCTACAGAACCAGTATATCACCCCAGCCCTGCAGATAGATAGGTTAGTGTCACCAGAACCAGCATATCACCCCAGCCCTGCAGATAGATAGGTTAGTGTCACCAGAACCAGCATATCACCCCAGCCCCGCAGATAGATAGGTTAGTGTCACCAGACCCAGCATATCACCCCAGCCCTGCAGATAGATAGGTTACTGTCACCAGAACTAGAATATCACCCCAGCCCTGCAGATAGATAGGTTAGTGTCACCAGAACCAGCATATCACCCCAGCCCTGCAGATAGATAGGTTAGTGTCACCAGAACCAGCATATCACCCCAGCCCTGCAGATAGATAGGTTAGTGTCACCAGAACTAGAATATCACCCCAGCCCTGTAGATAGACATGTTCAGGTCGCCTGAATCAAACATTGTTTTCCTCTCGTGAATTGCAGCCTCTATTGCGGAGATATCTCTGTTTTTGTCAATATGCAAATGAGTTCTTTGGAGCAATGAGGGGGTTGCCATTGCTCTAAAGAGGTAAAGAGCAACACCTTTGTTGTTCCAAAGAGGTCATTTGCATATCGACAAAAACAGAGAAAGGGGGCACAACCTTGACTGCTATCATTATTGTATTATTAGCAAAAAGGGGTTAGAAAATGTCTCCAGGATAGAAGAACCAACACCAGACCTATTTACCTGGGCAGCAAAACCTGGTACTATGATAGGGGGTTCATTTTAGTCATTGTTACGGGGTCCCCTCTCTTCTACCTATATCAGTAGTCAGTACAGATTGCCGTATATAAAAACACTTTACGTCTTTGTTCTTGGCCGGTTGCCAAAAGAGCTAAGATGGCCGACAAGAAGTGACTTATTCTTGCTTGAATCTTACAGGAAGACAGTCAGATTTGTTTTTTGGTGGGCATGCCCTTTCCATTACAGCACCTCCGTATTTCTATTCTTCACTTTAGAGTCTTGAGTCTGGTCTATGGCTGAGGGGACGCTGGGAAGGTTTATTACAATGCGGCGTGATCCTTCTCAAAATCTGGGGCCGCATTTATTATCTGAGGAATTAATGAAGGGAACGGCGATCAGGCCCAGTATATACGTCAGCCCGGAGGTTTTATGTCCGTCATTGCTCTTCAATTATCCCCACTTGGTATAATCAGGCGCGGAGTCGAGCCGGGCCCGCTTGATTCATCGGATCTCTATGTCCTTGATTTGGCTGGAAGGATGGGAGAGGGCGAAAGGAAAAAAAATGGAGACGACGAAGGCATTATCATGTGAAGTCTGTAAATAAACAAATCCATCTCGGTACAAGTTAGTCTTGAAGTCTGGCCGCATAATTCACTGTCAGCTCAGTAGATTACAAACTTCACTCAGAGTAAAGGCAATAAAAGGAAGACGCAGAGCGAGCGGACGGGCAGGATTAGGGGACAGCACTGCCACTTAACGCCTGCAATACCGCCTCAGTAATGGAAGATTCGCAGAAGGGTCTTATTGAGTCAGCACCGAGACGGTTTCATATAATATAGACGTATTCCAGGTGACATACAGGGGGGGTAGACATCTAGGATCAAAGTGGGAATGGGATGTGACACCCGGGATAATAGGAGCAGCTGCTGCAGGCGCTCGGCTTTTAAGGACGAATAGAGGATTTATTGGGCTGCGAGAGATTTATAAGGAGGCTCCAGGTTACGAAGATGTCGTCTCAAGGTCTTCCCCAGCAGGATTGTACCGAACAGACTTATTTTTATTTTGTACATTCAGATGAATTTCCAGGATGATAATATCACAGATGGTCCAGGCGAGATGCAGAAATTGTGGTGCGGTGTACTTATTTATATTGTCACTTCAGTTTTCAGGGTAGGAAAAAAGAGGAGGCTGCTGAAATGTTACACGGGTGGAAGACGATCTTATAATGGACTCAACCACTATTGTTAAGGATTGTTGTCTAGAACTGCGAACACTTGATATGTTTAACCCCTGAGTCAGCTGCAGCAGCGCTCCCCACCCAAATGGGCTACACAATTGTTCTATCCAAGTCCACTTCATATTCCAAGTGAGCTTCGGTAGTGGTCCACTCTTATTTGGGCCTCTCAAGCACTGATGTAACTAAGGGTTAATGGGCCATGGTGCAAAAACTTGAAGTTAAAGTGCACACAAGTGTTCCATACCTAAGTGGGCTTCACAAGTGTTCCACCTCTGAGTAGATTTCACCAGTGTTCTATCTTCGAGTGGCCTTCACAAGTCTTCCATGTCTAAGTGGGCATCACATTCCTAAGTGAGCTTCACAGGTGTTCTGAGAAAGTTCACCAGTTTTCCACCTGGAAGTGGTTTTCGTATTCCTAAGTGGCCTTCATAAATGTTTCACCCCTGAGTAGGATTCACAAGTGTTCCATATCTAAGTGGGCTTCACAAATGTTTCACAACTGACTAAGCTTTATTAGCATTCTATGACTAAGTGGGTTTCACAAGTGTTCCACCTCCCAGAGGGCCGCACAAGTGTTCCGCCTCCTAGAGGGCCACACAAGTGTTCCACCTCCCAAAGTGTCGGACAAGTGTTCCGCCTCCTAGAGGGCCGCACAAGTGTTCCACCTCCCAGAGGGTCGCACAAGTGTTCCACCTCCCAAAGTTTCGGACAAGTGTTCCACCTCCTAGAGGGCTAGAGGGTCGCACAAGTGTTCCACCTCCCAGAGGGTCGCACAAGTGTTCCACCTCCCAAAGTTTCGGACAAGTGTTCCACCTCCTAGAGGGCTAGAGGGTCGCACAAGTGTTCCACCTCCCAGAGGGTCGCACAAGTGTTCCACCTCCCAAAGTGTCAGACAAGTGTTCCACCTCCCAGAGGGTCGCAGAAGTGTTCCACCTCACAGAGGGCCGCACAAGTGTTCCACCTCCCAAAGTGTCGGACAAGTGTTCCACCTCCCAGAGGGTCGCACAAGTGTTCCACCTCCCAGAGGGTCGCACAAGTGTTCCACCTCCTAGAGGGCCGCACAAATGTTCCACCTCCCAGAGGGTCGCACAAATGTTCCACCTCCCAAAGTGTCGGACAAGTGTTCCACCTCCCAGAGGGTCGCACAAGTGTTCCACCTCCCAAAGTGTCGGACAAGTGTTCCACCTCTGAGTAGATTTCACCAGTGTTCTATCTTCGAGTGGCCTTCACAAGTCTTCCATGTCTAAGTGGGCATCACATTCCTAAGTGAGCTTCACAGGTGTTCTGAGAAAGTTCACCAGTTTTCCACCTGGAAGTGGTTTTCGTATTCCTAAGTGGCCTTCATAAATGTTTCACCCCTGAGTAGGATTCACAAGTGTTCCATATCTAAGTGGGCTTCACAAATGTTTCACAACTGACTAAGCTTTATTAGCATTCTATGACTAAGTGGGTTTCACAAGTGTTCCACCTCCCAGAGGGCCGCACAAGTGTTCCGCCTCCTAGAGGGCCACACAAGTGTTCCACCTCCCAAAGTGTCGGACAAGTGTTCCACCTCCCAGAGGGTCGCACAAGTGTTCCACCTCATAGAGGGTCGCACAATTGTTCCACCTCCCAGAGGGTCGCACAAGTGTTCCACTTCCCAGAGGGTCGCACAAGTGTTCCACCTCCCAAAGTGTCGGACAAGTGTTCCACCTCCCAGAGGGCCGCACAAGTGTTACACCTCCCAGAGGGTCGCACAAGTGTTCCACCTCCCAAAGTTTCGGACAAGTGTTCCACCTCCTAGAGGGCTAGAGGGTCGCACAAGTGTTCCACCTCCCAGAGGGTCGCACAAGTGTTCCACCTCCCAAAGTTTCGGACAAGTGTTCCACCTCCTAGAGGGCTAGAGGGTCGCACAAGTGTTCCACCTCCCAGAGGGTCGCACAAGTGTTCCACCTCCCAAAGTGTCAGACAAGTGTTCCACCTCCCAAAGTGTCAGACAAGTGTTCCACCTCCCAGAGGGTCGCAGAAGTGTTCCACCTCCTAGAGGGCCGCACAAGTGTTCCACCTCCCAAAGTGTCGGACAAGTGTTCCACCTCCCAGAGGGTCGCACAAGTGTTCCACCTCCCAGAGGGTCGCACAAGTGTTCCACCTCCTAGAGGGCCGCACAAATGTTCCACCTCCCAGAGGGTCGCACAAATGTTCCACCTCCCAAAGTGTCGGACAAGTGTTCCACCTCCCAGAGGGTCGCACAAGTGTTCCACCTCCCAAAGTGTCGGACAAGTGTTCCACCTCTGAGTAGATTTCACCAGTGTTCTATCTTCGAGTGGCCTTCACAAGTCTTCCATGTCTAAGTGGGCATCACATTCCTAAGTGAGCTTCACAGGTGTTCTGAGAAAGTTCACCAGTTTTCCACCTGGAAGTGGTTTTCGTATTCCTAAGTGGCCTTCATAAATGTTTCACCCCTGAGTAGGATTCACAAGTGTTCCATATCTAAGTGGGCTTCACAAATGTTTCACAACTGACTAAGCTTTATTAGCATTCTATGACTAAGTGGGTTTCACAAGTATTCCACCTCCCAGAGGGCCGCACAAGTGTTCCGCCTCCTAGAGGGCCACACAAGTGTTCCACCTCCCAAAGTGTCGGACAAGTGTTCCGCCTCCTAGAGGGCCGCACAAGTGTTCCACCTCCCAGAGGGTCGCACAAGTGTTCCACCTCATAGAGGGTCGCACAATTGTTCCACCTCCCAGAGGGTCGCACAAGTGTTCCACTTCCCAGAGGGTCGCACAAGTGTTCCACCTCCCAAAGTGTCGGACAAGTGTTCCACCTCCCAGAGGGCCGCACAAGTGTTACACCTCCCAGAGGGTCGCACAAGTGTTCCACCTCCCAAAGTTTCGGACAAGTGTTCCACCTCCTAGAGGGCTAGAGGGTCGCACAAGTGTTCCACCTCCCAAAGTTTCGGACAAGTGTTCCACCTCCTAGAGGGCTAGAGGGTCGCACAAGTGTTCCACCTCCCAGAGGGTCGCACAAGTGTTCCACCTCCCAAAGTGTCAGACAAGTGTTCCACCTCCCAAAGTGTCAGACAAGTGTTCCACCTCCCAGAGGGTCGCAGAAGTGTTCCACCTCCTAGAGGGCCGCACAAGTGTTCCACCTCCCAAAGTGTCGGACAAGTGTTCCACCTCCCAGAGGGTCGCACAAGTGTTCCACCTCCTAGAGGGCCGCACAAATGTTCCACCTCCCAGAGGGTCGCACAAATGTTCCACCTCCCAAAGTGTCGGACAAGTGTTCCACCTCCCAGAGGGTCGCACAATTGTTCCACCTCCCAAAGTGTCGGACAAGTGTTCCACCTCTGAGTAGATTTCACCAGTGTTCTATCTTTGAGTGGCCTTCACAAGTCTTCCATGTCTAAGTGGGCATCACATTCCTAAGTGAGCTTCACAGGTGTTCTGAGAAAGTTCACCAGTTTTCCACCTGAAAGTGGTTTTCGTATTCCTAAGTGGCCTTCATAAATGTTTCACCCCTGAGTAGGATTCACAAGTGTTCCATATCTAAGTGGGCTTCACAAATGTTTCACAACTGACTAAGCTTTATTAGCATTCTATGACTAAGTGGGTTTCACAAGTGTTCCACCTCCCAGAGGGCCGCACAAGTGTTCCGCCTCCTAGAGGGCCACACAAGTGTTCCACCTCCCAAAGTGTCGGACAAGTGTTCCGCCTCCTAGAGGGCCGCACAAGTGTTCCACCTCCCAGAGGGTCGCACAAGTGTTCCACCTCATAGAGGGTCGCACAATTGTTCCACCTCCCAGAGGGTCGCACAAGTGTTCCACTTCCCAGAGGGTCGCACAAGTGTTCCACCTCCCAAAGTGTCGGACAAGTGTTCCACCTCCCAGAGGGCCGCACAAGTGTTACACCTCCCAGAGGGTTGCACAAGTGTTCCACCTCATAGAGGGTCGTACAATTGTTCCACCTCCCAAAGTGTCGGACAAGTGTTCCACCTCCCAGAGGGCCGCACAAGTGTTCCACCTCCTAGAGGGTCGCACAATTGTTCCACTTCCAAGTGGGCTTCACAGGTGTCCCATCCCTAAGTTCGCTTCACACCCCTCAGTGGGCTTTACAAACTTTCCATTGCCATGTGGGTTTTCCAAGTATTTCACCACAGTGTGGGCTTCACAATTGCTGGACCTCTAGGTGAGGGGCATAAATATCGACAACCTCTTCCACTCCTGACACCACAAATCAAAGTCATCATGGGAGCTACTAATGTAGAAATGAAAGTAACAGGAGGGGGCTCGGAAGCTCTATGGAAGTTCTACGGGAGCACGATCCTTTCCAGAACCCTATTTTCACAGATTACATAAAAACAACCAATCGGAAAAGTTTTGCAAAAAAGACAGAAGTTTCTGAAGACGTCTCGAAGAAAACCAGTAAAAGTAGTTTCAGAAGTTCCATCCTGAGTTTCCTTTTCTTCTAGTGAAATATGGGCCATGTGGACGTGACGTGCGCTACCTTGGCAGGCAGATGTTTGCCAGTCCTTAATCAGCAGCCTCTTCTTCGGGGATCGTCTCGCAGACGCCGCAGCCGCCTGTTTATTGTTTGTTTTTCTTCTATATTGTAACCATTTTTTTCTTGGTTTGTTTGAATTTCCGAGTATAGGAAAAATGTTTAATTTCCCGCAGCATCGGCTCCTTCACTACAGACCAGGCATCGATATCAATTAGCCATGTGAGAGGAGTCATATACGGCCGCCGCCAAGACGCAATTAGCGGAACGTTTAATTGGCTCAGATTAAAGGTATCAGGTAGATGTGCGCCATCCTGCTGACAATCTGCCGCCCGCTAATGATCCCTAGATAAGGGGATTTAAGAGACCCGGACGACTTTATAAAGTTCTCATTAAAGGGGTATCCCGGGCGCTCCGTAAATAAAGCTTAATGACCGGATAATGAAAAGTTCCACAACTTTCTATTAGACTCTGTGTAGACGCTTTCTTGTTCTGTGCAGACCTAATACTTCTCACAGCAGAGGTTTTGTTACAATACAATACAATAGAACAGAACGATACATTCTGTACGAGCGGCTAGGATTGTTTGAGGTTGCGGATCTCCACGGAGTTTACGTTAGGTCAGGAAGTAAATTTGGTAACTCGGAAAGTTTTTCAGCAAACAGAAGAGTTTTTCAGCGGCACGTATATATTTTGACACCACCGAAGAGAACAGAGTGTAAGCAACTGTTTATAGCAGCTGCGCCATATGGACGCTCCGATGAGTTCTCTGTATTTGTTATAAAAGTATTATATCTCATGTTTGTTCTGCTCAACATCCAGTAACTCGAGAATAAAGGTACAATAGACCCAGCTTTCCCAGACCCCTGAGCAGCAGATCTGCCTAATTATACAGTGATATAGCTGTGGCTTCTTAGGAGATAGATGAGCCTAGACATAGATGTCACAGAGAGCATTCAGTCACTGGCCAAGCCTGCGAGTGTGAATAACTAAACTGTAGCTGTCCAGGTGACTTTTCAGGATAAGCTGCCATGTGTGACCATGAGGAATAACCATCTCTGAACATTATATGATTTGTATTCTGCATTTTTAGCAGTTTTCCTCTCTGCAGGCTCTATCTGTAGTTTGCAGTTCTCCCTGAGCTGGTAGCTGGAGACTAGCTGCTATATATATATATATATATATATATATATATATATATATATATATATTATATGTACAGTACATGAGTAAGAGCGCTGTTCATGTCCATTATATGACCTATATTCAGCAATTTTATCAGTTTCCCCCTCTGCAGATTCTGCTTGTAGTTTGCAGTTCTCCCTGAGCTGGTAGCTGGAGACTAGCTGCTACATATATATATATATATATATATATATATACTAGCAG
The DNA here is from genome assembly GCA_947044405.1 of Leptodactylus fallax. Classification (NCBI taxonomy): domain Eukaryota; kingdom Metazoa; phylum Chordata; class Amphibia; order Anura; family Leptodactylidae; genus Leptodactylus; species Leptodactylus fallax. The sequence continues at coordinate 105,491 of CAMRHE010001206.1, read as the reverse complement.
AAGGACCCGGCTTCGCACAGGTATATTTCATTTTTTGTTTGCGTAGTGGCCCCATAAGAATTGGCCAGTTTTGCACTTGACATCCAGTATGGCAGTCCAGTATAGGTACAGTCTATATATGGCTGTGTTGTTATGGAAACCTGGTAAATGAAATGTGAACTTATATTGGCTAATACACGTGATATGACTGAATATTTAAGGACCTGCGAACTGCTATTGACTAATACAGGTCATACATAGCTTGGTTGCTATGGAAACCTGTGTGCCTGAGGAAAGTAAGCGCCTGCGAGCTCTTATTGGCTGATAAGGGACATGTGACCGTGTGTATGGCAGTTGGAATATGAGTGAAAGACTTGCAGGCTTGTATAGACTAATGTTGGTCATTTTTTGGGAATACTGTACCTCAGGAACGGTATGTCCAAGAGAGCTGAGACCCAGTCTATAATATTCCCGGACACCTGATGTACATGTGTGCCAAATTTGGTGAGGATCGGTAAAGTCGTTTGGTCGCGCATAAAGAACAGACAGACAGACAGGAACTCATTTTTATATATATAAGATATATATATATATATATATATATATATATATATATTATATGTACAGTACATGAGTAGGAGCGCTGTTCATGTCCATTATATGACCTATATTCAGCAATTTTATCAGTTTCCCCCTCTGCAGATTCTTCTTGTAGTTTGCAGTTCTCCCTGAGCTGGTAGCTGGAGCCTAGTTGCCATTACACTGTACGTGTACAGTACATGAAGAGAGTAACACTATTTATGGCCATTATATGACTTCTATTCTGCAATTTTTAGCGGTTTTCCCATCTGCAGGCGCTGCTTATAACTTGCAGTTCTCACTCACCTGGTAGGTGTAGACTAGCTGCCATACACCACACAGTAAGAAGAGCAGAATCTGCTCTATAACTGTCCCTGTCACTAAGAAACAGCCCCAGATCATGCAGAACATAGAGAAGTACAGACTGTACTGCTGAGAGTAAAGTACTTGGGCTGTGAAAGGAACTTCCTATTTAGCTGCAGCACGAGCCTAAGCCTCTGTCGGCTCCTGAAATAAGTGAGCTGCAATCTATCTCAAGATGGATTCAGGAGTGATTTTCAAGTGAACATCAATTTAGCAGGAGGGGGTGATAAGAGGAGAAAGAAGCATTTTTCTCTAAGATATAGCACAAAGTTTCTTCTTATCAGCAGTAGATACAGTTCATAAAAAAATCATGTTCATTAGCAAATTTTCCAAAAATTAGTGGTTTGGCCTGAAGAGACCCCGGCGTATAATAATAACACTTCTGGGTCAAAGGTTGATTTGCAAAACAAATCTTGTGAGGTTCGCCCATCAGTTGTCAGGAGGGGTGCGCTGTCCTTGTGGAGGCCTCCTATAAAGCTAAAGGCCATGAATGCTACCCTGGGGATTCTTGCTGGAAAAGGAAAAACTGTGCCTCTAGCGCCACCTATTGGAAGACAACAACCCTATATATACGTGTGTGACTGATAAAGAAGCCTTGTCACATGATATACGCAAAAATCTCTCCCAAAAATCTCTCCCCGTCCTGACAGCTGTGTCGGGTTCTTGCCCCTCATCACTGCAAGGTAGTGTTTTGGCTCATACCCCGAGTCATGTTACAAGGCTTCTTGGAAAGTCATATGTCATACTACCTTCCAATAGGTGGCGCTAGAGGCACAGATATACGTTTACCTGCAAGGAAATTTCCTTTCAATGTTTCTTATATTCACCTGAAGAGTAGAAATGTCAGGAACTTCTTACATATGGGGTTAATCCGTCCAGGGCTATATCTATGGGGGAACTCCGTGTGTACTGTATAGTAAGGAACCCTAGCTGGTTCTATATAAATATATACATATGCTCTGGATGTAGCTATATATGTGAGAACTCTAGTGCTGTATATGGGGGAACTCTGGCCAGATCTATATATGAGAGAGCTCTAGTGCTATATATGGGGGAACTCCTACTGGGCCTATATATGAGATCTCTAGTGTATTTATGGGGGACCTCTGGCTGTTGGGGAGATACATCTGACTAGTCGTATGTCATTTCTATTACTGGTGGACCATATAATGGGCAGCTCTGACTGGCACTATTTATGGGGGGACCCTGACTGATATTGGGGGGGTCTCTCTAAGAGATACATCACTACATATAGAATTTAGTCACACCTTACTGTGGCATCCCAGAGCTGGCTATGGCTGGGCTGAGGGTGATCTCTGTGCATTGTATTATTTCCTGTTGCTTCATAGCCTGTGTGACATAGCAGGGGGTCCTGAGTCTCACACAACACAGCGCCACCTAGTGAGCCTCACACATGCATTACACCTCCCATAGGATTGAATAGTAACCAAATGTCCAATGGGAGGACATCGCCTGGGAAAAGGGGAGGAGTCAGCTGATCACTGGGTCCCCATGGTAACACCCCTGCAGGAAGGTCCTGCGTGTGAGGAGTTAGAAGTGTGGAGTGTTAGGAGGAGGAGGTGAGGAGAGAAGTGTGATGTCCTGTGAAGAAAGCAGTGAGTTTAGTGCAGGAATCTCAAGTCCTAGACAGGCCCAGGAAGGTTGGAGAGCTGACATACTCCAGCTATTCAGAAGATCCTGTCCCCTGTCTGCCTAGCCATCACCCTGAAGGAAGTCAAGCATCATTATCTTGTCAGCATGAGACTGTGGAGAGAACATTCTGGAACACGTGCTCCATAGCAAGTATCACAGGATCCAGGGGCCAAGGCCAGACCTGTGGAATATCCCGCCACCCTGACTATTGCACCCCGAAACTCTGAGCTATCAGGACCACATAACGTGAGTGGGGAATATTATGTACTAGTATCATGGTGGGCATCCTCCTATGAGCCAAATAGGAGCCCAGACGCACCTTAGGGCTGTAACACTGAAGTATAAGGGCTAGGAACACCTTTCATCAAGTCTACCCTGCACCCCAGGACTTTGCTGTGTCACCAGGCGTACCCCGTTGTTTTGTATTGAAGAAACTGTTTAAGCATTTGTGCCTCCACACCCATGGAAGTAAAAGTTCAACTTTACAACCGTTTCTGTGTCTGACTCTGCACCGACAACATCAGGGCGCCCCAAACACCACCAGTCGGCACAGTATAGGGGAAGCGCCCCGGGGGAACAATCACCACCAACATTTGTGCAGCCCCCTCATCACCGGTACCAGTGGTGGTAACGTGGGACAGCACCAGCGCTGCGCCCTCGTGCCCAGAGACCGTGACAAGTCTGCGCTGTTTGCACCCCGCAATCCCAACTGCAGCGTTGCCTTCCATCTGGTCACCGCAAGAAAAACTGGCATCACGAACAGGATACGGGTGTGTGCCATTTTGAGAAAGTCGCCACGAAAAGTGCGCCAAATTGTCTCCAGAGCATCGGTCTTTATTGTGGACTTTGCTAAGATCAAGTTTATTCCCTGAGAGTGCTTGCCACAAAGAGGGGGAGCCCTAAACCCCTGAAGTAAGCCCTAAAGACTGTCCTCTCAGTGTGTTACAGCCCTGGAAGAGTTAAAACGCCTAGGACTTGTTTGCTGCGCCACATCGCTGTGTAAGAACGCCCACAAAGGGTTAACTGTACCTTGCAAAAGAGCGGGAGATTTTTAGCACTGCCCATGAGGCCAGGAGACCCATCTGCCGCCATCTTGGGAGAGCCCAGAATGCTGAGCGCAATGCTCCAGCGCACCCATACAAGAAAGTGAAAGGCGAACGTGCCAGTGCCATTTCTGACTCTCCGGTGCCGCATCACCGTCCCTGCTGTGCACCGCTGATCTCTGGTCCACGCTGCAGTTGCTGTCAGTGAGTACTGTGCCTCCCTGTCCTTGTCTTCAGTCCTCCCACGGCCCCAGCGAGTGTTTTCCGTGTACAGTGTCCGTGGGGAGTGCCACCATTAAAGAGGGGGAGCACACCGTCAGCCTGCATCACAGTGACTCTGTTAATAGCTACAGCATTCTTAAAGGGACAGCATTCCAAGTTGTAGTCTCCATTCCCTGCCAGCAAGCAGTTGAGTTTCTTAAAGAGACGGCGACCTAATTCCAGTCATACCTGCAAACAACATGACTGAGCAAAGTGACATTGTGCCATCTGTTTCTAGTGATCCAGCAGTGCCCATGGCGAGCAGCCTACCATTCTCCATGCCATTTTACCCTGGCGCACCATGGCTGCCGCGCTACAAAGGGGAGGCGCATACCCTCAGGGACTTTCGTGAGAAGATGCTGTCTCTCTTCCAGTTCTATCCTCTGAATACAGAACAGCAGATACAGATCCTGCTGGGCCAGCTTGAGGGTGCTGCAGCTAGGGAGGTCAAATCCTGGCCTGCCTCTGACAAAAGAACCCCTGGGCAAATTCTGGACAAACTCCAGGTGAACTTTGACGTGCGATCTGTCTCCGAGGTAAAGATGCGCTTCTTTTCCAGACGACAACTACCTGGTGAGACCCTGCGGGACTATGCTTTATCCCTCCAAGAGGCGTTCAGAGCTGTGGTGCAAGTGGATCCACGTGAAAATGTGGACTCTGATAAAATCTTGCTTGACCGCTTCATAGAAGGGGCAGGTACCACATTGCTCCAGAGTCAGTTGCGAATGCTTGCTGCACAACATCCCAGCATCACGTTTGCTGACTTCAAGGCCCTTGCCATCCAGGTCTTGGGACAGGAGCAGCCCCAGCCGAGCCCAGTCATCTGTGCTCCCTCACCTGGACCCTCAACAAGCATCGCTCCAGTTGTCCTGTCACTACCTCTGGGTACCTCACCTGCTGCCCAAACTGCGCAGACTACACCAGCAGACTCCAGAGATGACCTTCTGGCCCGAGTGGATCATCTGACCCGTGCCATGGAACAGATCACCGTCCGTCTAGATCGTCTGACCCAGCCGTCTTCATCGTCCAGTGATCCTTTGCGAAGTCTCAACATCTCACCTGAGTCGCCACCCAGACGTCCGTCTTCAGTGAAACCTCCGCAGAGTGAGAGGCCATACTGTACCTATTGCCATAGATATGGACACACCAGGCCTCAGTGTTTTCAGTTAAACGGGCCACCCCCGAGGCAGCGGGCCGCCCCTCGGGAGGAAAGAAGAAGGGCCCAGGTGAATCTTCAGTGCCATTGTCACGCTTCGTCTCAGCCTGCCCACACATCACAATCCGGGTGAACGGCGTCCCTCTGACAGCGTTGGTGGACACTGGATCTCAGGTAACAACCCTGCGCAAGCAGGTGTTCCTTGAACATTGGGACTTAGGTGTGTTGAATAGAACGCCTGACACATGGATAAATCTGTGTGCCAGCAATGGACAGCCCATACCACAGCAGGGTTATTGGGAACCCACTATCCAGATTGGGGACTTGAAACTGCCTAGACAGGGTGTAATTGTCACTGATGTAGAGGATGATAGGTTTGCAGTTGTAATATTAGGCATGAATGTTTTACGCCATTGCTTTGCAGGAGTGTTGGATGCCTTGCATGCCTCTCTCCTTACAGCTTCTCCCAGTGACCAGCAGACCATTCAGCGGGCCATTCGTGTACTCAATGCCCAGCACAAGTTCGCCAACAAACAAGGTGAAATTGGTCGAGTCCGGATCCAAGATACCCGTCCAGTAACCCTACAGCCTGGAACAGAAACTATGGTGTGGTGCCGTGCCCGTCCGGGCATAGAAAATCAGGACTACGAGGCCTTGCTACAACCCATACAGGTAGCTGGCCAACCACTTGTCATGGCTGCCCGCAGCCTTGTTACAGTTTCCAATGGACGTGTTCCTGTCCGCTTAGTCAACTTGGGCGATGCTCCCGTGAACCTCCACAAGTTCCACTCTGTGGCCCTGCTACACCGGTTAGCACCAGAAGACATTCTCTCTGGTGATTCTACCGCCACACAGCGTTCCACCCAAGCTGCTGAGAACATTCAGAATGGAGCCACGAAGTCCTGGTGGGATGAATTGAACGTGGGAGACGCCAATACCCCTATAGAGCACATCAATGGGGTTCGCAATGTGGCCAAGCGTTACCAACAGGCATTCAGCAAACACCCATTGGACTTTAGTAAGACCACGACCATACAACATCGCATTCTGACTGGCGACCACCATCCAATCAAGGAGCGTCACCGTCCAATACCACCTGCGATGTACCAACCGGTGAAAAAGTTGATCCGAGAGATGCGAGGTGCTGATGTCATCCGGGAGAGTAACAGCCCCTGGGCAGCCCCGCTAGTCCTTGTCAAGAAGAAAGACGGAACCCTACGATTTTGTGTGGACTATCGTAAACTCAACAACGTCACGCACAAAGACGCATACCCATTGCCGCGGATTGAGGAATCTCTAACGGCTTTGGGATCAGCTACCTGTTTCTCGACCCTGGACTTAACCAGTGGATACTGGCAAGTCCCTATGGCGCCTGAAGATCGTGAAAAGACTGCGTTTACGACCCCGATGGGACTCTTTGAATTCAATAGTATGCCATTTGGGCTATGTAATGCCCCAGCCACATTCCAACGGCTTATGGAGAGGTGCCTCGGCCATGAGAATTTCCAGAGTGTGCTACTGTACCTGGACGATGTTATTGTATTCTCCCGGACATACCAAGAACACCTTCGTCACCTGTCCGAGGTATTCAAGGTACTTATACAGCACGGCCTAAAGTTGAAGCCCTCCAAGTGCTACCTGTTGAAACCCCAAGTTCACTACCTTGGGCATGTCGTGAGCGCACAAGGCGTCCAACCTGATCCTGAAAAGATCACTGCAGTCCAGAACTGGCGAAGACCAACTACCGTCAAAGAAGTCCGAAGCTTCCTTGGATTCGCAGGTTACTACCAGCGTTTCATACCACACTTCGCCCAAGTAGCCGAGCCTCTGAATGAGTTGTTGCGCGGTTGTCCCAGAGAAAACTACAACCGAAAGCTTCCGGTAGACTGGACAGCGCGTCAAGAGGAAGCCTTTCAAGCGCTTAAAGCACTTCTGACGCAACCACCAATTCTAGCCTATCCCGACTACAGTCAGCCATTCCGCTTGTACACAGATGCAAGTCACCAAGGTTTGGGTGCAGTGTTGTCCCAGGTTCAGGACAACAAAGAGCGAGTCATCGCCTACGCCAGCAGGAGTCTGAGAGGCGCGGAGAAGAACGACCAGAACTATAGTTCTTTCAAACTCGAACTTCTGGCGCTTGTCTGGGCCGTGACAGAGAAGTTTAAAGACTACCTGGCTGCCACACCCTTTACCGTGTACACAGATAACAATCCGTTGGCGCATCTGGACACTGCTCGACTGGGAGCCCTTGAACAACGGTGGGCCTCAAGACTCGCGAATTACAAGTTCTCTGTCAAGTATCGCAGTGGCAAGTCCAACGCTAACGCTGATGCACTCTCAAGGTTGCCTGTGGGAGAAGAACCACCCCGAGAAGACATCTGGGAAGAAGTGGAGATGCCACCATTCTACAACAAGTTTGCCCAACAGGTTGCTATTGGTGTCCCTGTAGAAGGAGAATCTCTGGCGAAAACAGCTGCCGAATCCCTCCAGGAGCCATCTCTGTGGAAAACGTTCCAAGAAGAGAGCAGAGTTTTAGGAGAATTGTCAGATTTCCTGCTTACAGGAAGAATACCAACCCGTGTAAAGAGAGGTCTTCATGACATGGAATTAAAACGCCTTTGGCGACAGAGGAAGCGCCTGTTTGTCCAACGAGGCCTTCTACTTAGAAACACTCTTGATCCTGTCACAGGTGAAAGGCTTCATCAGATCCTCGTACCAAGAAGGGACGCACAGATGATACTTGAGGCGTATCATGACAGATCCGGTCACTTCGGGGTACAAAAGACCGAAGCTACCATCCGTCGTCGCTTCTATTGGGTTGGGATGAGGAGTGACATTGAGAGTTGGTGCCGAGAGTGTCCCGCCTGTAGTATCACCAAGGAAGGTAGAAGAGATCAGAAGGCCCCTCTACATCCAATTAAGACTCAAAAGCCGTGTGAAATTGTTGCTCTGGATCATGTGAAGTTGGGTCCCACACGTTCCGGCTACAGCTACGCTCTGACAATGGTGGATCATTACTCCAAGTTCCTTGTCATCGTGCCTGTCAGAGATCTTACAGCAAGAACTACGGCTGAGACCTTCTACGCAGAGTTTGTCCGCCATTACGGTTGTCCTGAGCATATCCTCACCGACCGTGGATCGGCGTTTGAATCCCAATTGTTCTGTGAGCTGTGTCAGTTCCAAGACTGCAAGAAGTTGCGAACCACAGCGTATCACCCTCAAGGGAATGGTATGTGCGAGAAGGCAAATCAAGTGATCATCGGCATGCTAAGAACAGCCGCAGTTACACCTGGTGTTGAGTGGCCTGAGCGTATCAAGGACTTGGCCTATATTTACAACAACACACCCCAAACATCTACGGGATACGCACCATTTTATCTAATGTTTGGAAGACAAGGTCAACTTCCTTCAGACTTAACCCTTGGTGTGAAGGTTCCTGACACCATCAATCCACTACCCATAACAGACTGGGTTGTTGAACACCGCCGACGTATGGAGGAAGCTAAAGAGATAGTTGAAACGCGCATGGATGAGGTTCGTAGGAGACAACAGGAGGATTACAACCATCACGCCCATGCAGCGCCCCTGAAAGTTGGCGACCGTGTATGGTTAAGGAATAACCATCGGAATGGGAAATTGGATCCATTCTGGGAGAAAGAACCATACAGTGTCATCTCCATACCATATCCTGAATCCGACGTGTATGAGATCTCTAAACCTGGGAGACAGCCCCAAGTAGTACACCGAAACCGTCTGAAGCTGTGCCTTAAAGAAGGACTACCCACAGAGGTGCCCCCAGCTGAGACAACGAGTACAGAAATCTTGTCACCTTCTGAAGCGAGAGACCCCCAACGTTAACTGAGCTTATGTGGGCGCCTAAACTACTACCATTTAGCTGTTATCCACCAATTGCTCTAGTGCAAGAGAACCCTTCGACAGATGATTTAATTGATTTCAGTGACTCTGTTCCTGATTCAAATCTCGTTCCACTTAGGCGTTCTGAGCGTACCACAAAAGGCGTACCTCCAACACGCTATAGTGATGCCATGGCTGTCCTTGGGTAAAAGAGGTTAACGGTCTCTGCTTCTGTATATATGTTATTCCTGCTCTGATTACATTAATGTTTTTCCTGTGTGTATATATAGTATATATATAATATCTTGCCATGTAATATAGTATTTACATTTATATGCAACAATCCAAGCCATAGTGCCTGGCTCACCGAGCCAAGGAAGTTCTGTTACCCCATTGCGGTATGGACATTGGTGCTAGAGTGCCTACTCTTCCTTACAGAAAGGACTGTTTATTGTTTCTCAGAGAGACTCTCATGATAATGGACACTCACGAAATTTGTGCCAGAGAGCCTCTGGACCCATTTGCACTACTGTTGTTTCTATATGGACTGTCTCATGGTACCGCCAAAAGGTTCCATAAGTCTGAGTTTAATTATCTCTCCGTTACCCTTCAGACTTCTCATGGACATTCCAGGACTATGCCGGGAGGTCTAACCTCAAGTTTCTAGGTATTATATTTTTCTAAACTGTTAGTGACATTTGCACTTTATTCGTATTTATTAACGTTATGTTACATTTCTCACCTTCACCCCAGCCCGTCGCCGAGGTCGGCTCAGTGAAAGAGGGGGAGTATGTGGCATCCCAGAGCTGGCTATGGCTGGGCTGAGGGTGATCTCTGTGCATTGTATTATTTCCTGTTGCTTCATAGCCTGTGTGACATAGCAGGGGGTCCTGAGTCTCACACAACACAGCGCCACCTAGTGAGCCTCACACATGCATTACACCTCCCATAGGATTGAATAGTAACCAAATGTCCAATGGGAGGACATCGCCTGGGAAAAGGGGAGGAGTCAGCTGATCACTGGGTCCCCATGGTAACACCCCTGCAGGAAGGTCCTGCGTGTGAGGAGTTAGAAGTGTGGAGTGTTAGGAGGAGGAGGTGAGGAGATAAGTGTGATGTCCTGTGAAGAAAGCAGTGAGTTTAGTGCAGGAATCTCAAGTCCTAGACAGGCCCAGGAAGGTTGGAGAGCTGACATACTCCAGCTATTCAGAAGATCCTGTCCCCTGTCTGCCTAGCCATCGCCCTGAAGGAAGTCAAGCATCATTATCTTGTCAGCATGAGACTGTGGAGAGAACATTCTGGAACACGCGCTCCATAGCAAGTATCACAGGATCCAGGGGCCAAGGCCAGACCTGTGGAATATCCTGCCACCCTGACTATTGCACCCCGAAACTCTGAGCTATCAGGACCACATAACGTGAGTGGGGAATATTATGTACTAGTATCATGGTGGGCATCCTCCTATGTGCCAAATAGGAGCCCAGACGCACCTTAGGGCTGTAACACTGAAGTGTAAGGGGCTAGGAACACCTTTCATCAAGTCTACCCTGCACCCCAGGACTTTGCTGTGTCACCAGGCGTACCCCGTTGTTTTGTATTGAAGAAACTGTTTAAGCATTTGTGCCTCCACACCCATGGAAGTAAAAGTTCAACTTTACAACCGTTTCTGTGTCTGACTCTGCACCGACAACATCAGGGCTCCCCAAACACCACCAGTCGGCACAGTATAGGGGAAGCGCCCCGGGGGAACAATCACCACCAACATTTGTGCAGCCCCCTCATCACCGGTACCAGTGGTGGTAACGTGGGACAGAACCAGCGCTGCGCCCTCGTGCCCAGAGACCGTGACAAGTCTGCGCTGTTTGCACCCCGCAATCCCAACTGCAGCGTTGCCTTCCATCTGGTCACCGCATTACGATCACCCACATGGGTCACAGGGTGTCATGGGAGTTGTAGTCTTACCACAATTAGGTGATACGGTGCAGGTGCCGTCTATGAACTACAAGTCCCAGTGCTCACAGTGTTATATTGGAGAAAGATAACCTTGAAGTCTTATGCAAATGAGGCAGTAGGTGCACTGGGGGCGGGCCTTGAGCTCTTGCTGCTCAGACGCCTACCATCTCCTGCCTGCGCCACCCTGTGCAGTGAAAGTTGATCCTCCCACTGCTATGACATCATCCATCCTACTTGAGCAGTGCTCCTGGGGTTGAAGGCCCGCCCCCAGTGCACCAACTGCTTCATTTGAATAAGACTTTAAAGTTATTTTTCTCTAAATCTCCAAAAGTGACACATATAACCAAGGTAGGTTGTTTATCACTGTAATGTGCTCTATTACATGGCGGAGACTCCCTTTAAGCCTGCTTTGTCTTCTTCGGGCTGTCTAGCCTATGGATAGGTCCCTAATATGTAAATCCGGGATACCCCTTTAATATCCGCCTGATTGCTCGCCTCCTTTATAGACGTCCCGCCAGCTGACAGACGGGTCACACCACCATATAAGCCCCGGTTACCCCGTGGAAAGTTTTGCGGCGTCTTTCACGTTCTGGGCTTGTCCTTTCCTGTCTCTCTTCCTTCCAGTCGGAGCGCTCGGCTGTAGAGTCGAGTCTTCGGCCATGCTTAATTAATCAACGGCAAGAACCAAATTTATCTGGATTATTCCTTACAAGACAGATTCTCCGCAGTAACGGCGAATGGGGAAATGAGAGCGCGGAGCAATTACAGAGAGAACCTGCCGAGAATTCCGATCCTCGCAACCTTCTAACAGCAGGAAGTGCCGCAACGTGAGGACTGTTATGTATCCAAGACACCTAGAAACTGACCTGACTGACGGGGGGAGCCGACTGTGAACCGACGTGAGGAAAACTATTGCAGAATTGTGCGTGTGGCGACTTGTACGACCCCAGGAATTCTTATATTCCAACTTTGTAGAACTTTGTGAAGAACATTTGTAAGAATAATCTGGCCCGGGTCACATAGGATGAGGCAATTTAGTCACACCGTGTCCCGTCCATATCTACCGTACCACAGCAGCCGGCCTGTGACATCACATCTACTCTACTCACAACCAGAGCTGCACTCCCATTTCCTCTGGTGTCCTAGCAGCACTCATGCAGCACTTCTCCTCTTCTTACACTTGGTCCCATTCTCTGCGATGCATCATGGGAGCCAAATGGCGGCGGAGCAAAGTAGTAATGCAGGGGGACAGATTTACTGATACTGGAAAAATGCTCAAAATGTATCACCAACCTACATCTTCCGAGACACTTTTCCTTCTATCAGATCTTCTTTGTCTTACTTTAGACCAAATTTGCGGCAAAAAATTTTGGTAAAATTTTGTGCATTTCAGGCAGAGCCTCCTAGTTTTAAGTTGTACCCCATTTTAGATATCCTTGAAAACTGTCTAGTGAAATGCAAAATCTGTCTAAGGCCGGGGCCCTATATGGCGTAAACGCCGCGGAAAAAAAAACGCGGCATTTTACAGTCACAGCAAAGTGGATGGGATGCTATCGAATCCCATGCCCACTCTGTGGTAAAATACGCAGTACGGACACGCAGTGATTACCAGGGACGGACACGCGTAGCAGTTTTGGAAATTGCAGCATGTCAATTATATCTACGGAAACGCCGGCGGTTTCCCTATAGGTATAATTGAAGCAGAGGAAACCTTGGCGAACCTTCTATGCAAAGCGCTGCGGGAAGAACCTGGATGTGTTGTCACCGCAGCTTTGCCCCCAGCACTTTATTGCTGCAGAACGCCACGTGGGGCCTTAGCGTAAAGTACAAATTCGGGGCATGGTATGTACAGAATTCTGAGTAACTCTCCCCCACTGACTACGGTTTGCCTTCCTGGTTTACATGACAGGTATATAAAGAGAAGAAAATGCTTTATTAACACAATAACTTAATTTGAGGACACTCGGCTCAGTCTCCGCCATTTCCTATACTCAGCTCAGTCTCACCTACAGTAGGTACGGAAAGTATTCAGACCCCTTTACATTTTTCACTCTTTGTTTCATTGCAGCCATTTGCTAAAAGCAAAAAAGTTCCTTTTATTCCTCACTAATGTACACTCAGCTCCCCATCCTGACAGAAAAAAACAGAAATGTAGATATTTTTGCAAATTTATTAAAAAAGAAAAACTGAAATCTCCCCTGGCCATAAGTATTCGGAGCCTTTGCTGTGACCCTCATATATAACTCACTGCTGTCCATTTCCTTCTGATCCTCCTTGAGATGGTTCTACTCCTTCATTGGAGTCCACCTGTGTATAATTAAACTGATTGGACTTGATTAGGAAAGGCGCCCACCTGTCTATATAAGACCTCACAGCTCACAGTGCATGAAGAGCAAATGAGAATCAGGAGGTCAAAGGAACTGCCCAAGGAGCTCAGAGACAGAATTGTGGCAAGGCACAGATCTGGCCAAGGTTCCTCAGAGCACAGCGGCCTCCATAATCCTTACATGGAAGAAGTTTGGGACGAGCAGAACTCTTCCTAGACCTGGCCGTCCAGCCAAACTGAGCAATGGTGGGAGAAGAGCCTTGGTGAGAGAGATAAAGAAGAACCCAAAGATGACTGTGGCCGAGCTCCAGAGATGCAGTAGGGAGATGGGAGAAAGTTCCACAAAGTCACTATCACTGCAGCCTCCACCAGTCGGGGCTTTATGGCAGAGGGGCCTGAAGGAAGCCTCTCCTCAGTGCAAGACATAGGAAAGCCAAAAAACACATGAAGGACTCCCAGACTATGAGAAATAAGATTCTCTGCTCTGAGGAGACGAAGATTGAACTTTTTGGCGTTAATTCTAAGCGGTATGTGTGGAGAAAACCAGGCCCTGCTCATCACCTGCCCAATACAATCCCAACAGTGAGACATGTTGGTGGCAGCATCATGCTATGGGGGACAGGACGACTGGTTGTAACTGAAGGAAAGATGAATGCGGCCAAGTACAGAGAGATCCTGGAAGAAAACCTCTGCCAGAGTGCTCTGGACCTCAGACTGGGCCGAAGGTTCCAACAAGACAATGACTCTAAGCACACAGCTAAAATAACTAAGGAACAACTCTGTGACCATTCCTGACTGGCCCAGCCAGAGCCCGGACCTCAACCCAACTGAGCATCTCTGGAGAGACCTGAAAATGGCTCCACCAACATTCACCATCCAACCTGACGGAACTGGAGAGGATCTGCAAGGAAGAATGGCCGAGGATCCCCAAATCCAGATGTGACAAACTTGTTGCATCATTCCCAAGAAGACTCCTGGCTGTACTAGCTCAGAAGGAAGCGGCTTCTACTCAATACTGCGCAAAGGCTCCGAATACTTATGGCCATGGGAGATTGCAGGGTTTCTTTTTTAATAAATTTGCAAAAATATCTACATTTCTGTTTTTTTTTCTGTTACGATGGGGAGCTGAGTGTACATTAATGAGAAATAAAAGGAACTTTTCTTGCTTTTAGCAAATGTCTGCAATGAAACAAAGACTGAAAAATTTAAAGGGGTCTGAATACTTTCTGTACTCACTGTATATCCTATACTTGGCTCGGTCTCCGCCATATCTTATACTCGGCTCAGTCTCTGCTACATCCTATTCTTAATACCGGATTTTCTGTGCATTCTCCAGCTCGTCCTCTTCGTGCAACTGGAAGCATTAAAGTGTCTGATGAAAGAATAACAAGGAGTCCAATAACCATTCAGCCCATCTAAATCTGTAAGAGCAGCGCCACCCCCGGCCAGGACCCATTTGGAGGGGTTCTCCTTAGTCTTCAGGTTGAATGTCCATACGTATGTTGGTCCTCTCTGCCGAGTCTTATACACGGGGCAGGCATAGACGTTGCGGGTGTCCTGCTTGTCCACAGGGATGGCCTTGATGAAGATGACCGGCATTGCCGGTGTCAAGTCTTTGAGTCTGGCGTCTGTGATGATGCTGGTCTGTGAAAAGGAAATGGAAGACAAGTAGTGTCAGGACTTTAAGGGGCCGCTGTGCTGTAGGTTACGCTGCAGATGCTTAGTATACACGATGGTGAATTCACACTTTATTTTTACTGTCAGTTCCCACATTTTACTATACATGTACAAGTGCAAGATGGCGCCACCTCTATAGCTGGACTGTCGCCATTAGCTGTGCGTAAGTCGCAGCTGACACCCTCCTGCAGCACCATCAATCCAAGTGTTTAACCCCTTATATGTCACAGTCAGTCATGATCGCAGCCTAAAGGGTTGTTTGCTACTGTTGCCCCCCATGCCTCTATCTTGGAGCGCCATCGTGCTGTCATGGCAGACCAGGATGTGATTAAGGACCCCAGCTCTGCCATTATTAACCCTCTATTAGGTTGGCAAAACCTGGAAAACCCATAGATTGGGGTGAATAGGAAGTCAGAATCCAATCCAAGACACCTTGGAAGTCTCAGTATACAGCTGGTAAGAGCCTCGGATGGAGTCATGTGACCGCTTCTTCCCTCCATCTTTGACTAGATCCCTTTAAATACCCTGTACCATTAAGTAGCGGGTGAAAAGTCGTCTTCTGTAGCTTTATAAATCTTCTTCCTTCCTCTTCCTGAACCAGAATTACATCACATCTGATTATAAATCACCATGGAAACAATATCTGGAGGATTCGCCGTTATATATTCCGCACAAACGCCCCAAAGAGCGGCCAAGATAAATGATGTGATAATATTGAGATGAATGTGAGGAGACGACGATTTCTGGGTCTTAAGCACCGCAGATATATTAATGATAAATGACGCTGTGAGGACGCGGAATACGCCGCACTTTATTAATGTGTTTACCAGCGCGGCTGCTTTTAAATAGTATTTTTTTTTTTTAATTTCTTCTTGGGAAATCTGTCAGGTTGTTATAAATGGTTGAGGCGGCCGCCATCTTCTCGTCACATTAGCGCAGTCCATATCCCAGAAGGTTCTGCGGCTGCGCGCCGCCTACTGTACAGACAGCGCATTAGTAGGATGTGATCCTGAAACACAATGGGGGGAATTTATCAGAAAACTAATCGGCGGTTTCTGTGATGTGAACCAGCCTGACTTATACAGGGAGATCTCCATTCTGGAGGTCGGAGCCCCTTAATAATTCATGTGCGCCTCGTAGGAAACGCCAGTCGTAATCCATCAACCCCCTATAATATAGATTAGTGAATGGACGCCCCCCATAGGGGTAGGAGAGGGCCGGACGTGTAACTCTTACTTATACGTGGTATCACATTTCCTTCTTACATATCATGGGGGACGATTTACCCAACCTGGTGTCATCTGTCCAAGGAACAACCGCTCCACTAACCACCCGGGTAGGATTATGTAGTGAGGTGCACAACCTGATAATGGCAGGTAAGAAGGTAAAAATAAAACCAGCAATTCCTGGAGACTGCGCCAGAGGAAGGCCGATTATCTCTAGGTGTAATACAGGTCATAGGTGTGGTAATGTTATGGCAGTGGGGTGACCTGAAGAAACTGTGTATACCGTATATACACATTCTGTGGATACAATCTAATGATGATGGCCGATAACAGAGAACAACAGTGAGCCAGTGCTGTATATACAAATATATACAATCCTCTGATAATGGCTGATAATAAGAAGTTCCCTGCATGACAACCAGAACCGTGCAGTTCTGGAACAGCTGATCTGCAGGTGTCCCGGTTGTCAGACCCTCACAGACCTAATATTGATGCATACCTCCCATTTGTTCTGGATTGAGCAGGACAGTTCCAGATTCCAGGTCCTGTCCTGGACAGTGAGAGGTATTTCCTGTCCGTTCCCTGCCTCACCATTCGGCCCCTGTCTCTGCTCCCGGCTCTTAGGAGCAGCAGCTGCGATGTGGAGACGTCATTTACATCAGGCCTGTCACTACCTGAGGGGCAGAAACAGGAGAGAACAGCAGGGAACAGGGAAAGGTGAGTATTAGGGGTTTGTTTTTTTTGATGGATCACTTGGAGGGACTATATATACTGTGGGGACACCTTCAGGGCGTCTGTATACTATGGGGCAACTGGAGGGGGACTGTATACTGTGGGGACACCTGATGGGGGACTGTATACTATGGGGCAACTGGAGGGGGACTGTATACTGTGGGGACACCTTCAGGGTGTCTGTATACTATGGGGCAACTGGAGGGGGACTGTATACTGTGGGGACACCTGATGGGGGACTGTATACTATGGAGCAACTGGAGGGGGGACTGTATACTATGGAGCAACTGGAGGGGGACTGTATACTATGGAGCAACTGGAGGGGGACTGTATACTATTGAGCAACTGGAGGGGGACTGTATACTGTGGGGACACCTGATGGGGGACTGTATACTATTGAGCAACTGGAGGGGGGCTGTATACTGTGGGGACACCTGATGGGGGTCTGTATACTATGGAGCAACTGGAGGGGGACTGTATACTATGGAGCAACTGGAGGGGGACTGTATACTATGGAGCAACTGGAGGGGGACTGTATACTATGGAGCAACTGGAGGGGGACTGTATACTATGGAGCAACTGGAGGGGGACTGTATACTATGGAGCAACTGGAGGGGGACTGTATACTATGGAGCAACTGGAGGGGGACTGTATACTATTGAGCAACTGGAGGGGGACTGTATACTATGGAGTAACTGGAGGGGGGCTGTATACAGTGGGGACACCTGATGGGGGTCTGTATACTATGGAGCAACTGGAGGGGGTCTGTATACTATGGAGCAACTGGAGGGGGTCTGTATACTATTGAGCAACTGGAGGGGGACTGTATACTATTGAGCAACTGGAGGGGGACTGTATACTATGGAGCAACTGGAGGGGGACTGTATACTGTGGGGACACCTGGTGGGGGACTGTATATTGTGGGGACACCTGGTGGGGGACTGTATACTATGGGGACACCTGATGGGGGACTGTATACTATGGGGACACCTGATGGGGGACTGTATACTGTGGGGACACCTGGTGGGGGACTGTATACTGTGGGGACACCTGGTGGGGGACTGTATACTGTGGGGACACATGGTGGGGGACTGTATACTGTGGGGACACCTGGTGGGGGACTGTATACTGTGGGGACACCTGATGGGGGACTGTATACTATGGGGACACCTGATGGGGGACTGTATACTATGGGGACACCTGATGGGGGACTGTATACTGTGGGGACACCTGGTGGGGGACTGTATACTGTGGGGACACCTGGTGGGGGACTGTATACTGTGGGGACACCTGATGGGGGACTGTATACTGTGGGGACACCTGATGGGGGACTGTATACTGTGGGGACACCTGGTGGGGGACTGTATACTGTGGGGACACCTGATGGGGGACTGTATACTGTGGGGACACCTGGTGGGGGACTGTATACTGTGGGGACACCTGATGGGGGACTGTATACTGTGGGGACACCTGATGGGGGACTGTATACTATGGGGACACCTGATGGGGGACTGTATACTGTGGGGACACCTGATGGGGGACTGTATACTGTGGGGACACATGGTGGAGGACTGTATACTGTGGGGACACCTGATGGGGGACTGTATACTGTGGGGACACCTGATGGGGGACTGTATACTATGGGGACACCTGATGGGGGACTGTATACTGTGGGGACACATGGTGGGGGACTGTATACTATGGGGACACCTGATGGGGGACTGTATACTATGGGGACACCTGGTGGAGGACTGTATACAGTGGGGACACCTGATGGGGGACTGTATACTATGGGGACACCTGATGGGGGACTGTATACTGTGGGGACACCTGGTGGGGGACTGTATACTATGGGGACACCTGATGGGGGACTGTATACTGTGGGGACACCTGGTGGAGGACTGTATACTGTGGGGACACCTGATGGGGGACTGTATACTGTGGGGACACCTGATGGGGGACTGTATACTATGGGGACACCTGATGGGGGACTGTATACTGTGGGGACACATGGTGGGGGACTGTATACTGTGGGGACACCTGGTGGGGGACTGTATACTATGGGGACACCTGGTGGAGGACTGTATACTATGGGGAAACCTGATGGGGGACTGTATACTATGGGGACACCTGATGGGGGACTGTATACTGTGGGGACACCTGATGGGGGACTGTATACTGTGGGGACACATGGTGGGGGACTGTATACTGTGGGGACACCTGGTGGGGGACTGTATACTGTGGGGACACCTGATGGGGTACTGTATACTGTGGGGACACCTGATGGGGGACTGTATACTGTGGGGACACCTGATGGGGGACTGTATACTGTGGGGACACCTGATGGGGGACTGTATACTGTGGGGACACCTGATGGGGGACTGTATACTATGGGGACACCTGATGGGGGACTGTATACTGTGGGGACACCTGATGGGGGACTGTATACTGTGGGGACACCTGATGGGGGACTGTATACTATGGGGACACCTGATGGGGGACTGTATACTGTGGGGACACCTGATGGGGGACTGTATACTGTGGGGACACCTGATGGGGGACTGTATACTGTGGGGACACCTGATGGGGGACTGTATACTATGGGGACACCTGGTGGAGGACTGTATACTATGGGGACACCTGATGGGGGACTGTATACTGTGGGGACACATGGTGGGGGACTGTATACTATGGGGACACCTGATGGGGGACTGTATACTATGGGGACACCTGGTGGAGGACTGTATACAGTGGGGACACCTGATGGGGGACTGTATACTATGGGGACACCTGATGGGGGACTGTATACTGTGGGGACACCTGGTGGGGGACTGTATACTATGGGGACACCTGATGGGGGACTGTATACTGTGGGGACACCTGGTGGAGGACTGTATACTGTGGGGACACCTGGTGGAGGACTGTATACTATGGGGACACCTGATGGGGGACTGTATACTATGGGGACACCTGATGGGGGACTGTATACTGTGGGGACACCTGGTGGGGGACTGTATACTATGGGGACACCTGATGGGGGACTGTATACTGTGGGGACACCTGGTGGAGGACTGTATACTGTGGGGACACCTGATGGGGGACTGTATACTATGGGGACACCTGATGGGGGACTGTATACTGTGGGGACACATGGTGGGGGACTGTATACTATGGGGACACCTGATGGGGGACTGTATACTATGGGGACACCTGGTGGAGGACTGTATACAGTGGGGACACCTGATGGGGGACTGTATACTATGGGGACACCTGATGGGGGACTGTATACTGTGGGGACACCTGGTGGGGGACTGTATACTATGGGGACACCTGATGGGGGACTGTATACTGTGGGGACACCTGGTGGAGGACTGTATACTGTGGGGACACCTGATGGGGGACTGTATACTGTGGGGACACCTGATGGGGGACTGTATACTATGGGGACACCTGATGGGGGACTGTATACTGTGGGGACACATGGTGGGGGACTGTATACTGTGGGGACACCTGGTGGGGGACTGTATACTATGGGGACACCTGGTGGAGGACTGTATACTATGGGGAAACCTGATGGGGGACTGTATACTATGGGGACACCTGATGGGGGACTGTATACTGTGGGGACACCTGATGGGGGACTGTATACTGTGGGGACACATGGTGGGGGACTGTATACTATGGGGACACCTGATGGGGGACTGTATACTGTGGGGACACCTGATGGGGGACTGTATACTGTGGGGACACATGGTGGGGGACTGTATACTGTGGGGACACCTGGTGGGGGACTGTATACTGTGGGGACACCTGATGGGGTACTGTATACTGTGGGGACACCTGATGGGGGACTGTATACTGTGGGGACACCTGATGGGGGACTGTATACTGTGGGGACACCTGATGGGGGACTGTATACTGTGGGGACACCTGATGGGGGACTGTATACTATGGGGACACCTGATGGGGGACTGTATACTGTGGGGACACCTGATGGGGGACTGTATACTGTGGGGACACCTGATGGGGGACTGTATACTATGGGGACACCTGATGGGGGACTGTATACTGTGGGGACACCTGATGGGGGACTGTATACTGTGGGGACACCTGATGGGGGACTGTATACTGTGGGGTTTTCTACATGTCAGGGCCACTATAGGGGTGTTATACTGTGTGGGGGCACAAAGAGACATGGATGGGATTGGGCGGGGCCAATGTGGAAGTGGGTGGGGCTGGAGGTGGGTCTTACTATATATAATTAGAGCACTCCGCACTTTCTGTCCCTTTTTCAGTCATTGGGAGGTTTATGGATGACTTATCTCGAGGACAGCCCATCAATATCACAAAGGCAAATAACCCCTGTAAAGGGAGACCGTCAGCAGGATTGGCTTCATGTATGACAGTTTCAGTAAGCAGTCTGTCTAAGATTAGTCATATGGATTTAACACTGTCAGTAGTTTTGAGGGGTCAGTCCTGCTGACTGTTTATGGTACTGCACGTATTTTTTCAATGAAAAGGATGTGAAGGGTTAAATCCGCACGAGTGATCTGTGACAGACGTTGCTAAGGACTTACTGCCTGACAACCCCAGGCTGCAGTTGGTAGGCAGTTCACCCCTAGCACCTCGCTGGGCAGCCATCAGGCCGCTCCCCATCTCTCCTCTATGAATAGGTAGGCTGCGGACAGCGCCCCCTTCCATGGATCGGCTCAGTATGTTACGCAGGGATCTTACGCTCATGATCACAAACAGATTTACAGTTTCACTCGGATCCAGGGCGCCAAAAAAATCTAAGCAGAATCGGGTCTCGATGCATTGAGGGCTTCACCTTCTCTACATCTGACATCGGGGTCTTGGTCTGACACTGAGCAAACCATTGAGGCCTCCATCGCCTTTGTGCCGAATCTCACTTCCACCAGTCAACCTTGAAGATCGTCCTTTGTTCATTGAGGCAGGGGCTCGTCTCTCACAGACCGCGGGGACGGGCAGCGAATCGCTCCCAGATGACCCACTTTATCAGGCCTGTACTATTGTAAGGATTATGTCCATGATTTCCTGTCCATGACTATAGGGGCAGCCATCTTGCCTGAGCTTCTCCTCTACCCTGTTTAACAGCATTTAGTGATCTGCTTTACAGCAGTTCCATGGTCGCAGGCTGCAATAGTCTGGAGTCAAATCACTGAGGTCTATGGGAGAGTTTTCTAGACATGCTCTGTACAAAGAGGGGGATGAGATAAGCTGTGACATCCTTTATTATCAGTAATAGTATGGCTCAGTGGTGTTCTCTATAGAGGTGTTATCTTCTATTGTAATCCTATCTGTGATGTAAATGCAAAACAAATCTATACAGATTTGGTAAGTGTCAGCCTTTTATTAGGCTAAGTGGCCAGGGTGAAAATTGCAGAATATAGTGCTTTTTTTAAATACAGACTGTGACGTCGAAATTAAAAAAAAAAAAATCCAAAATTATTTTTTGAAAATATTTTTAAAATAAAAGATAGGTATTTTTTTTTAGTTACATGTTCCCTTTAAGGTCACTCTCAATTCCTCAGGCCTCACAGCAGAGCCAATATGGCTGCACATAGACATCCCTATGAGTCTGTATAATGGTGCTGTGTGTTGTCATATCATATTTCCACAAAATCACAACATTTTGGGGTAAGAGCAGATAAAAAGGCAATATAACTGAATATACTCCAGTCACAGCTAAAGCTGCATTCTAAATTCTGCTGTCTCACATGTCCCTGCAGCCCTCTAGTATAGATTTTGTACCAATAACCAGAGTGTTCTGATTTTATCACCTGTCTCATGTAGAGCTGTCTGGTGCTTTATGATATCTTGGCTAAGTTTTTGGGGATGATGAGAAGTTTAAAGTATAAGCCAAAAAAATTGTGAACTTTGCAGCTTTGGATGTGACTGGAGAACAAGCCCAGACGCGGCATTACCTGTGTGTCCCAGCGAGCCCCCTCCATGAACAGCCCATGGACATAGGCGCCTTCTCGGGGCGGGCTGCTGAAGTCCTCTCGGTTCTTCTTGGTCACATCGCACTGCAGGGTCATCTTATCCAGCGGCCACTCGTTCTTCCTGGCCATGGACTGCATGATGGCTGTAAGGAAAGACTGGGGGTTGAAGAAACCGGCCAGCCAGACCGCAGAAGGCAAAGCAAAGTCTCCGGTCCAGGTCTCTAGCTCCTTGATACGAATGAGGAGGTCGACAAACCAGCCAGCTAAGCCAGCCATGGATGGGTAAGCCCTCTTGGTCCATGACTCGGGGACCATGTCCAGGAAAATGGCGTTCTGTAGATTCTCCATGTCACTAGTCATCGTCAGTTCACCCTGGAGGACAAGGAGGGAACAACAGTCAGTATTTCCACCTAACAATGAGGTGAGGAGAGCGTTATATGATTTATATGGCTGCCGAAAATAACCAAGAAGGAGGATTACAGGACACTCAAGATGGAGGTCAAGGTGCCACTTAATGATCGCGCTTCTCTAGGAGCTATTTTGTTAGGATGCAGTTTGGGAAGTCAATGTCAGGTGTGACCTGTACAGGGAGGTACAAAGGGAAGACTCCACATTCTTATTTTACATCCACACCACATCTAATCTGCATCTAAACCAATAAAGATGTCCGCCGGCCTCCAGGTGGTTTCCTATATTGATGATCTGTACACAGGATCAGTGGGAGTCAAGTAATAGACGCAACACCCAGGCCCTGCACTGATCAGCTGATTTGCTACCTCCAGTAATCGTCCTTGTGCACTGTGCAGTGGTGGCGCTGGGTTACTGCAGCTCTGCACCTATTACCTGAATAGGAGCAGAACTGTCTACAGCCTTGTCCAGTGCACCTGGAAGTAGCCAAATCAGCTGATCAGTGCGGGGCCTGGGGGTTGGACCCCCATGGATCTAATACCGATGGTCTATCCTGTAGATTGGTCACCAGTACAAAAAGCCACATGGGGGCTGTAAAACCCCTTTTAAGGGGACGTGCATCTTTTGTCATGTTGCTGTGAGGAGAGGTACAGATATTTTCTGGGGTTCCCACACAGGACGCTGAT
Organism: Leptodactylus fallax; assembly: GCA_947044405.1. NCBI lineage: Eukaryota > Metazoa > Chordata > Amphibia > Anura > Leptodactylidae > Leptodactylus > Leptodactylus fallax. Next base: position 81,631 of record CAMRHE010001206.1, on the reverse strand, counting down.
GGTTTTTTTACCTTAAGCCCTAAGTCGAGCTCCTTCAGGGAACGTTTGATCTCACTAGTCAGCATGTTCATCCTCTCACACTCCTGGAAGGCGACCACTACGTACGGCGTCCTCTCCTCCGCCTTTGCCATCAGTTCTGCGATATTAAACTCCTCCGGGAGTTTCTCGAGGATTTCGTCCAGCGTGGCTTTGACCTGTTGACAAAGCGCACATTTTGGGTGTTAACACAACGGGTTCACGCTGTACTTGAACATGTCGTGGTGGTCCTGGGAGGATGGGAACTGCAATCTCTGCCTGACCTCCATGTGCCAGTCCAGCCTCTCAGCTCTATTACCGCACACAATAGGATCCATTAGCCATAAACAGAGATTCATTATCCCAGAGCGAGCGGGCTCGCTCACCTCATGGCTACGAGTGCGGCAGCGGACATGATCTGGATGCAACTCTATTCCTTTTTAATAATGTCCTGAGATTTCCAGCGGCAGCTTCTTAGCTTACAGAGATGATATTGCCATCCACTAATACAAACAAACCCGGTGTGAGTTTATCGGAGGCGCTCAATAATTCAGCGCGTCTCTCTGGTAACGTAACGCGCTGCAGCTGGGGAACGGCTCGTCCTAATAAATGTCTTTGTGTGCATTGATCCTGAGTATTGCGAGGGGTTACAGAGCACTGTGGGATGTTAACTGTATAACAATACATTAATGCACGCTTAGGATTACCGGCTTCACAGGAGAAACATTTATAGCCCGGGCCGTGGGCTGTATGGAAAATGTATTCGCCATGTTATATTACTATATATATATATATATTACTAGCTTATATAGCAGGGGTGACATCCAGAGATCCTATACAATGAACAGGATGTGATCAATAGGATTGAGAGTCACACTGATGCAGGTCTGGAACAATGTGATGTAACAAGGCTCAGAGCCGCAGTGAAGGATTCTGGGAAGTGAGTGCGCTCGCATGCTGCGGCTCATGTGTTCTATGGTGATGTGTGTCAGGATAAGACAGATTCAGGGACTCTCAGCTATATGACAAGCCTACAGATGAGGCTGCTGTACAGTGTGAACACCTCCTGTGCTAACAAGGGCTGTGTGTGCGGAGCGTCAGGCCCCCATCATTACTCCTCACTGAGTCACATCAGGAGTTCAGCTGTCTAATATGAAATAAGCTGTCCGTCTCAGTGAGGGATAAATCCCCCATAATTATACATCCATGACCAGTCTGATACTGGCCTATAGTACCCTGCACTGCTTTCCTACACGTGTACATACCTTCTCCTCCCGAGTGACCCCTCCACCTTCGCCCATGCTGCTGTCACGAGGCTGCATCTCCAGCACGGTGCGGAACAACTTCTCCGATGTCTGCGTCAGGAAGCCAATCTCTGCATTGGGGTGCAGGCCGTACAAATAAGGAGACTCGGCTGGGAGGACGTCATCGATATACTGGAATGAGAAGCAGGACCCTGCTGTGAAGACACTGGTAATGCATATCCTCTACCACACTCAATGTGAATGACCCCCACTGTATGCATCCATGCCCCGTCCGGCTGTGGGGGTCGTGACTAGCTCTAAGTCACCACCACCCTCTAACTCAATACCTGATGGTAACCATTGTAATCCATATTTCCAGGAAGCGGGAAGCCGGGGGCCAGGAGCAGCTCTCCTTCCATCATTTCAGGCTTTATGAACTCTTCCAGATAAGTCCTGCAGAGCCGCCGGTCCCAGTCATCCGTGATATGACCTCCGTACATGATCTCGCCAAACAGATAACGCAGGTCGTCATAGGGGACCTGAAACACAAAGTAAATAGGGCGTAAAGGACACAGAGCAGCCGCCAGTCAGACAACGGGGAGCATTTGTGTGGCAAGGGCTCGGCACTGACTTCTGCGTCATTTGGCAGCCGAATTCGGGGAACAAAGAGTCAGTGAGCTAAACGGCTAATACACACAGCTGCCTGGCAGTAGGATACAGACGCCGGGGTCCACGTATTCATAGGCTGTGTGTGTAGCCTAATACAGAGAGCATTTATCTGTAGTGGAACTATCGCTCCCAGCTTCCAATCTCACTGCCCGTACCTTACATTCAGATCACCTCAATGAATAAAAGATCGTCCTATCACCATAAAGTTTTAGAGACGGACAGCCCAGCGCCCGGCACCTGCTCTGCTGTCACTTCACAATTTGCAGCTTTCATTTTGCTGGTGGCTTACAGTAAGCCCATGTGCATTGTATGAAATCACAAAATGTGCGGCAAGACGCCATCTAGAGGTCAGTCCAGGCATTACCAGCGACATGTCTTCATCTTCACAGTTTATGTTGAGCTAAGCTACATAAGACACTGACTCACTATATAAATATACTGCATTACTGCTTCTGCTTACACTCCAGAGCTGAAATCTCCCAGCATGCCCTGCCTATTCACTGCCAGCACAAAACCTGCTCTGTGATTTACATTCTGGGAAGTGCTTTGTGTACTGCAGCCCCTGTACATTTTTCTGATATAGCAATAGTTATATGCCCCCCTTCTGACTGACAGTGACTCTCCAGATCTATACCTCCTGCATATAGTTAATTTTGCCCCCTTCTGACTGACAGTGAGTCCCCAGGTCTATGCTCCTTGCATACAGTTAATTCTGCGCCCCTTCTGACTCAGTGTCTGCCCCCTGCACATAGTTAATTCTGCTCCCCCCTTGTGACTGACGTTGAGTCTCCATGTCTATCCCCCCTGTATGTAGATAATTTTGCCCCCCTTGTGACTCCCAGTGAGTCTCCGCATCTACGCCCCCTGCACATAGTTAATTCTACCACCCCTTTGACCGATAGCCAGGCTCTGGGTCTTACCTTGGCATTGGCTTCCAGATAGTTATACAATACATTGACTGAAATTGTGAGGTCTCCGGTGTTAAAGGGATAGGAGCGGTTCCAACCCTGAGGTCCAAACTTCCTCCTCTCGGCCACCACGGCGTGGAAGTAACACAGAGCGAACAGGATGCTTTTGAACTCTGACTCACGTGCACACATCTCCAGGGTGTCCTGTGTATGAAGGTACATGTTACCTGCCTGGCTGTCACTTATACAGACTTGGTGCTGCCTCGTGTGCTGACCCTCCACCGGTCATGGGCTAGCAGATGTTACCTGGTTGAAGTTATCCAGTGCTTTGTGCAGGTTGGCGTGCATGCCGGTTGGAGGCTCGTTGGTGATTTTGATAGAGTTCTCGAGGATACCCTGAGGAATGATGTGACCCTCAGGAGAACCGGCGGGCTCAGCGCTGATGAATACACGGAAGTTAGGGTGGCTGCCTTCACTGTGATGTTCCAGCTTCTTCTCCAGTGTGCTCAGCCACTTGGCCACCAGATGAATGTTCTGTCGTGGGTAATGAACATGAGTGTGAGATGGGTTCAGGGATGTAATACGTGCTCAGATTTTATTCCCCCCTTTTCTACTGAAGAATCTGACAGTCTGCAAAGGACAACTCACACAGACAAAACCTCCCTAAACCTTTTATCCTGGAAGCCACATCCTCTAAAGGCTTTGGGCACCACGGACATGTAATAATGATTTCTACATACAGTACGTTGGTGAATACATCCAGGACTAAGCTATGGCCTACCCTTAGGACAAGTCATCAGTATCAGTTCTGTGGGGGTCCAAAACCCCATAGATTTAGACAGTGACTTCCTTCATCCATCCTTATAATTGGCTATGTAATACACGGCCAGTAAGGGGAGGGCTTCAGTCACAGGGGCAGATCCTGCTAAATGATGGCACCTGCAAAGACTGTAGCGGCCCATCGGCTTCTCCATAGGATGCTTGTTATATAAACTCCTGGACTGTACCCATCATAAGGTGTGTAATAACAGGCATTTATCACCCTGACCCTCCAGCAGTGGAGACGGCTTAGCCTAGCCATGAAAGAAAACTCCGCTCCTCAATTTACAGCCTGACTATAGCGCAGCGAAGCAACAATGTATGAAAATGAGGAGAGTCCAGGATTAAATTAACCGGCCTCGAACACAACTCAAGTGACATTTTAGCTAATGGAGGCCGACGGCTCTGCAAATGAGAAATATAGGTTACGTCTTCTATTACTGAGAGCCCTGAGCAACTGGAAAGAGTTAAAGGATCAAAGGTCATTCAAGACCTGAATCATGGAACTGTAATGGCGGCCATGATGTACCGGAGGATTAATATTGTGGATTTAAAACCAGTAAACTAAGTGACAATCTAGACAGAGAGTCATACAGGGATGATACGACAGAGCGCCCCCCATCACATGTCACCCCAGGGGCCACCCATGATGCAGCTGGGCAGGCAATATCGACATTATAGGAATGGGCGGCCGGAGAGCAACAGGCGCAGATCTCATCCATGTAATCCACATACCGGAGGCTTAATATAACATCTGGGCCTGTAGAGCAGCTGAGACACAGAACTGACACTTGGCCAAACATCATAAGACTTCTGAATAATTACAGCCCAGTCTACGACTGCTAAGAGCTTATTTTCTAGAGAGGTCACAGATGTTGATGGAATTAGGATATGTTGGAAGGTCAGAGAGTCCGCGCCAAGTGCAGAATCCCCTCTCAGTGCCCTCAAAGAACCAAAGAATAAACAGAAGAGCGTCTCCAAACCTGAAGGATGACCCAGTGTCCATCCCGGGCCGCCAGATCCAGCGCCTGTTCAGCTACAACCTCCTGTCCCTGCCCCAGAGACACGTTATGTAGGTTCCGATTGTCAAATGTGTAGCCAAGTTTTCTTCCTGTGCAAAAAAACATAATGTTCCCATCATAGTAAAGAAACAGCCATAAGCTCCATATTATAGTGTTTACATATAGAAATGGACCCTGTACATACATTACATTACTGATCCTGAGTTACATCCTGTATTATACTCCAGAGCTGCGCTCACTATTCTGCTGGTACAGTCACTGTGTACATACATTACATTACTTATCCTGTATTATACTCCAGAGCTGTGCTCACTATTCTGCTGGTACAGTCACTGTGTACATACATTACATTACTTATCCTGTATTATACTCCAGAGCTGCGCTCACTATTCTGCTGGTACAGTCACTGTGTACATACATTACATTACTTATCCTGTACTGATCCTGAGTTACATCCTGTATTATACTCCAGAGCTGTGCTCACTATTCTGCTGGTACAGTCACTGTGTACATACATTACATTACTTATCCTGTACTGATCCTGAGTTACATCCTGTATTATACCTCAGAGCTGCGCTCACTATTCTGCTGGTGCAGTCACTGTGTACATATATTACATTACTTATCCTGTATTATACTCCAGAGCTGCGCTCACTATTCTGCTGGCGCAGTCACTGTGTACATACATTACATTACTTATCCTGTACTGATCCTGAGTTACATCCTGTATTATACCTCAGAGCTGCGCTCACTATTCTGCTGGTGCAGTCACTGTGTACATATATTACATTACTTATCCTGTATTATAATCCAGAGCTGCGCTCACTATTCTGCTGGTACAGTCACTGTGTACATACATTACATTACTTATCCTGTATTATACTCCAGAGCTGCGCTCACTATTCTGCTGGTACAATGATATCAGTTACCTTGTTTCTCCACATCTTTCAGAGGGTCTACACCAGGAGATAAGATGAAGAACATAGGTGTGCTCGGCCCAGACTCCTCAAAGGATGTGGCAAAGTCAAGCGATCTACCTACAACATATTTACTGCCCAATTTTTCCTCCACAAAATCCCTTAAAGAGAAAAAAACAGAGAAAACATAATGTGGTTAGTCAGATTTTATTAGTCAGGAGTCTGTACAGACCTGGGGTGACTTGTAAGGATCTCTGTCCTGAGCACTAACAGCAAAGCAGCAGAAAGACCTTTATGATAAGTAACGCAACGTGATCAGAGGAAAGACAAATGAATTCAGTAAGAGTTGTGAGACGTGAGGAAGGCTGGGGCAGATCTGGGAGTGAGTGGAGCAGCCGTGCTCTGTGTGCAGCTGTGCTGAGGACGGGGCGGCCTCTCTGGAGATACAGACTTGTATGGAGTATCCTCTCTATCTCCTCGGCAGTCAGCTGCACACTTGGAACACTTCCTCTGCTGCGGGCCGCCAGCTCCTCGGCTCAGCTGCGGCACGGATGAGTCGGTCTCTCCAGACTAATTACTCTGTATATTACGTGTATGGAGACTTCAGAGCAGAGCTCAGGGGGGCGCTATATCATAGTCTGTCGGGGGTTACCGAAATATTTGTATGCTCTCAGGCCTTGTTAAAGATTTCTGTCTAAAACTAGCTACAGAACAAGCTGCACACGCGCTCGAAATCTTTAGTGCTGTGGCCTGAGTGGCCAGTTACTTATTTCTGGTGGAAACCGCAAGCATTGGTGCCACTGACTGACAAGACTGACAATGGGGAGGATCCTCTTGTGGCTCCACTGCAGAAATCTGAGGGTCAGCATAAGATATGCAAGGTCTGAACACACTCGTACGGTCTACTGTGTCGTAGATATCACGTAATATAATGGCGTGTCCTCACCTGACGGCATACGTCATCCGATCGGGGCGTAACGCCCGCATCATGCACAGTCTTTGGAGAGCGGTCTTGTTCTTCCATTCTTGGGGGAACTTTTCTTTCTCCGGGCATTCCGACTCTACGAACTTCTTCCATCGCTTGGCAGACCCTTCTATGTCTCGATCCAAGCTGCGGAATTCATCCATGGAAGAAAGAGCCTTTAGAAGAGAAGATATTTGTGTAAGGAGAATGGGAGACGTCACGGCCATCTTACTTCTGTGCAGGGGTGTAACTACCGGGGTAGCAGCTGCCACAGGGCCCGGGACATTACAGGGCCCCACAGGCTGTTACCTGCTGGAGTAACCCCAGCAGATAACGGGCCCTATATACTTACCGATCCCCGGGGTCCTGCTCATAGCCGTCTGTGCTTCTCATTCTGAAAAGACCCCAGAGTATAATAATTGTTCATGGGTGGTCCACAATGGGGCATAATACTGTGTGCAGGGGCCACTATGGGACATAATACCGTGTGCAGGGGCCACTATGGGATATAATACAGTGTGTATGGGCCACTATGGGGCATAATACTGTGTGCAGGGGCCACTATGGGGCATAATACTGTGTGAAGCGGCCACTATGGGGCATAATACTGTGTGAAGCGGCCACTATGGGGCATAAAACTGTGTGCAGGGGCCACTATGAGGCATAATACTGTGTGCAGGGGCCACTATGGGGCATAATACTGTGTGAAGGGGCTTCTATAGCGCATAATACTGTGTGCAGGGGCCACTATGGGGCATAATACAGTGTGTATGGGCCACTATGGGGCATAATACTGTGTGCAGGGGCCACTATGGGGCATAATACTGTGTGCAGGGGCCACTATGGGGCATAATACTGTGTGCAGGGGCCACTATGGGGCATAATACTGTGTGAAGGGGCCTCTATAGCGCATAATACTGTGTGCAGGGGCCACTATGGGGCATAATACTGTGTGCAGGGGCCACTATGGGGCTTAATACTGTGTGCAGGGGCCACTATGGGGAATAATACTGTGTGCAGGGGCCACTATGGGGCATAATACTGTGTGCAGGGGCCACTATGGCACATAATAGTGTGAGCAGGAATGCGGTTTTTTGGGGGGGGTTAGAGGGGGGCGTTCCAGAGGGAAGGTTGGGGGGCGGCGGTTCAGGGGGTGGGGGGTGGGGCCATGTCAAATGTTCACCTTGGGGCCCAGCCATTCCTAGTTACGTAACTGCTTCTGTGCAAGTCTACAGACTGCAGCCACAGATACAGCACCGCCTACTGGTCACATCTTACTTTGCAGCACATCCTATAGCTCCTGACACATGAATAGAATGCAAGAACTATAATAAAGACTGAAACTTAAAAAGACTGGACATTATGATGGATGAAGCACGGGTAACGTAAGTGTGTCACAGTACAGGAAGCTGGATGACAGGCACATCAGCCATGTAAAGCGGCCATTAGCAGTCACCCTGCAGTATCTGAAATCTATATTAAATAAGACGACTTTGGGGCTGTAAAAAATGATAAGAAAGTAGAAGCAGAGATTAACAAGATGTAGGTATGAGTAATGTAGTCCTAGCATTCAGCTAACTTGTCCGGTCGGCTGAGAGGCGGCAGCTTTGTTTCTGTGCAGCGGCGGCGGCGGCCACCATTAAACACAGAGGACGGATGCGCTTTTATCAGAATCTTCTGCCACAGGCGATTCTACAGAAACGAGGGCTGCAGCTGTGAGCCAGCGCTGGATCTGCTTCATGCACAATAACTCTTGGAGGGCAGACAAGAGACGGGAGAGTGGGCACCTCCAGAGGGGCATGCAAGGGGATGTGGGGGGTCTATTTAACTCTTTATTATCCAGCACAGAGTAGTTTATTGTTTCCTCTGCTGTCTAAAAGACACAAAAAACTCCCAAAATACCCCTAAGGCCAGAAGAAAATAGGACAGAGCACAATACAGTGCCCCCCAGTGGTCAAATCACTAAAGGAAACATATTTACTGAGTCCCGGTGTCTTTAGATCACATGGACTGACCAGAAATCCTTTATCTGATTTATCTGCTTCTAGGAAAGTAGGGTGACAAGCAATATGTTCCATTACTACACTGTCCTGAGGGTTGTCAGCAGCTTCTCAAGAAACAGATATAGCAGGTCAGTCCCAGACTCCTGGGTGGGTGTCAGTACTGTGGTTGTACTGCAGGTGGCAGTGCTGAGATGGTGTGCACTGATTTCATGTGCTGCGCATTCACAGAGTATTAGTTAAGATAATTCCCGCATACAATAAACCTTTAATGAAGTGCTAGGAACCTTTAATTAGGTTAATTGCCGTTCTCTTGTATACAGCATATAATCAGGCAGGACCTGCACACACCGGGGAGGCTGCTCTGTGCAGTGTAAGGGTGCAGAGCGTCTGCAGAACACAATACCTGTAACTGGTATTATGTATAATCAGGCAGGACCTGCACACACCGGGGAGGCTGCTCTGTGTAGTGTAAGGGTGCAGAGCGTCTGCAGAACACAATACCTGTAACTGGTATTATGTATAATCAGGCAGGACCTGCACACACCGGGAGGCTGCTCTGTGCAGTGTAAGGGTGCAGAGCGTCTGCAGAACACAATACCTGTAACTGGTATTATGTATAATCAGGCAGGACCTGCACACACCGAGAGGCTGCTCTGTGTAGTGTAAGGGTGCAGAGCGTCTGCAGAACACAATACCTGTAACTGGTATTATGTATAATCAGGCAGGACCTGCACACACCGGGAGGCTGCTCTGTGTAGTGTAAGGGTGCAGAGCGTCTGCAGAACACAATATCTGTAACTGGTATTATGTATAATCAGGCAGGACCTGCACACACCGGGGAGGCTGCTCTGTGCAGTGTAAGGGTGCAGAGCGTCTGCAGAACACAATACCTGTAAGTGGTATTATGTATAATCAGGCAGGACCTGCACACACCGGGGAGGCTGCTCTGTGCAGTGTAAGGGTGCAGAGCGTCTGCAGAACACAATACCTGTAACTGGTATTATGTATAATCAGGCAGGACCTGCACACACCGGGAGGCTGCTCTGTGCAGTGTAAGGGTGCAGAGCGTCTGCAGAACACAATACCTGTAACTGGTATTATGTATAATCAGGCAGGACCTGCACACACCGGGGAGGCTGCTCTGTGTAGTGTAAGGGTGCAGAGCGTCTGCAGAACACAATACCTGTAACTGGTATTATGTATAATCAGGCAGGACCTGCACACACCGGGAGGCTGCTCTGTGCAGTGTAAGGGTGCAGAGCGTCTGCAGAACACAATACCTGTAACTGGTATTATGTATAATCAGGCAGGACCTGCACACACCGGGAGGCTGCTCTGTGCAGTGTAAGGGTGCAGAGCGTCTGCAGAACACAATACCTGTAACTGGTATTATGTATAATCAGGCAGGACCTGCACACACCGGGGAGGCTGCTCTGTGTAGTGTAAGGGTGCAGAGCGTCTGCAGAACACAATACCTGTAACTGGTATTATGTATAATCAGGCAGGACCTGCACACACCGGGGAGGCTGCTCCGTGTAGTGTAAGGGTGCAGAGCGTCTGCAGAACACAATACCTGTAACTGGTATTATATATAATCAGGCAGGACCTGCACACACCGGGGAGGCTGCTCTGTGCAGTGTAAGGGTGCAGAGCGTCTGCAGAACACAATACCTGTAACTGGTATTATATATAATCAGGCAGGACCTGCACACACCGGGGAGGCTGCTCTGTGTAGTGTAAGGGTGCAGAGCGTCTGCAGAACACAATACCTGTAACTGGTATTATATATAATCAGGCAGGACCTGCACACACCGGGGAGGCTGCTCTGTGCAGTGTAAGGGTGCAGAGCGTCTGCAGAACACAATACCTGTAACTGGTATTATGTATAATCAGGCAGGACCTGCACACACCGGGGAGGCTGCTCTGTGTAGTGTAAGGGTGCAGAGCGTCTGCAGAACACAATACCTGTAACTGGTATTATGTATAATCAGGCAGGACCTGCACACACCGGGGAGGCTGCTCTGTGCAGTGTAAGGGTGCAGAGCGTCTGCAGAACACAATACCTGTAACTGGTATTATGTATAATCAGGCAGGACCTGCACACACCGGGGAGGCTGCTCTGTGTAGTGTAAGGGTGCAGAGCGTCTGCAGAACACAATACCTGTAACTGGTATTACGTATAATCAGGCAGGACCTGCACACACCGGGGAGGCTGCTCTGTGCAGTGTAAGGGTGCAGAGCGTCTGCAGAACACAATACCTGTAACTGGTATTATGTATAATCAGGCAGGACCTGCACACACCGGGGAGGCTGCTCTGTGTAGTGTAAGGGTGCAGAGCGTCTGCAGAACACAATTCCTGTAACTGGTATTATGTATAATCAGGCAGGACCTGCACACACCGGGGAGGCTGCTCTGTGCAGTGTAAGGGAGCAGAGCGTCTGCAGAACACAATACCTGTAACTGGTATTATGTATAATCAGGCAGGACCTGCACACACCGGGGGAGGCTGCTCTGTGCAGTGTAAGGGAGCAGAGCGTCTGCAGAACACAATACCTGTAACTGGTATTATGTATAATCAGGCAGGACCTGCACACACCGGGGAGGCTGCTCTGTGTAGTGTAAGGGTGCAGAGCGTCTGCAGAACACAATACCTGTAACTGGTATTATGTATAATCAGGCAGGACCTGCACACACCGGGGAGGCTGCTCTGTGCAGTGTAAGGGAGCAGAGGGGGCGTCTGGTTCGCCCCCCGGGGGCCCCGGGCCCAGAACACAATACCTGTAACTGGTATTATGTATAATCAGGCAGGACCTGTGTAAGAGACAGCCAATGTTGTCTTAAGCTTCATTTGTCTGTATAAACTGTTAATGTTGAATGTATTTCTGTGATTCTGTTCCTTTAAGACAGCAGCCATTGTAATTGTGACATGATGCTGGAGTGAGACCCCCCCCCTTTATGTCAGCTTGCCTGTTCTGCAGACAGAGTGTGAGCAGAGAAGCAGGAAGTGACGAGACAGAGAGCAGCAGCCATCTTGGTAAGTGTTGTATTGAACTGGTGTGGAGATTTTTCTGTACAGCTAAGCTGTATCTTGGTCCAGAGACAAACAGAGTGTAAAGAGACAACAGGACTAGTGAGTCCACGTGAAAGGAACTGTGCTCAGTGGCTGATCAGTGAGACTGACATTGTGACTGTGTATATGGATACCACAGATAGAGACTCGCAGTGCTGTTGATGTACTGGACGGCACCTGCTAAATCCCGGCTTACATCCCAGCTCAGTGTATGGATTCGGCAGGACTGTCAGTGTGCTGAGTGGAATCTGCTGTTGGATTACATTGCATTCATTGGGTTTCCCTGTTAAAAAGGACTTCATTTCTCCCAAGATCCTGATAACCGTGAGGAGAGGACGCTTCACTATAAAAGAAAGGAACGACTTTGGGCCCCACCGCGCGCTTCTACGGACTGTAAGCGGTCCACCTGGACCACTGGGGAAAAGGGGGTGCACCCAAATGTGAAGTCAGGGTCAGTTAGGGATAGTTTTGAGTATATTGTTCATTCAGTGTCCATACTGCAGAAGTGGACAGAGTAAAAGTAGAAACCATTGCAGAATTTGCCTTGAAATTGTTCATGCTATATTGTATATTTTGCTTGTCTTTAGCCCTGTCATTTTACCTTTAACTAGCCTTTATTAACTTATAGTAAATATATATTTTTTTTCTTGAACTACCGCGTGTGCGTTCATTTCTGGTTGCGGAGTCCAAACCACCTGCCTTGCTCTCGGTTCACACCTGCACACACCGGGGAGGCTGCTCTGTGTAGTGTAAGGGTGCAGAGCGTCTGCAGAACACAATACCTGTAACTGGTATTATGTATAATCAGGCAGGACCTGCACACACCGGGGAGGCTGCTCTGTGCAGTGTAAGGGTGCAGAGCGTCTGCAGAACACAATACCTGTAACTGGTATTATGTATAATCAGGCAGGACCTGCACACACCGGGAGGCTGCTCTGTGCAGTGTAAGGGTGCAGAGCGTCTGCAGAACACAATACCTGTAACTGGTATTATGTATAATCAGGCAGGACCTGCACACACCGGGAGGCTGCTCTGTGCAGTGTAAGGGTGCAGAGCGTCTGCAGAACACAATACCTGTAACTGGTATTATGTATAATCAGGCAGGACCTGCACACACCGGGAGGCTGCTCTGTGCAGTGTAAGGGTGCAGAGCGTCTGCAGAACACAATACCTGTAAGTGGTATTATGTATAATCAGGCAGGACCTGCACACACCGGGAGGCTGCTCTGTGCAGTGTAAGGGTGCAGAGCGTCTGCAGAACACAATACCTGTAACTGGTATTATGTATAATCAGGCAGGACCTGCACACACCGGGGAGGCTGCTCCGTGTAGTGTAAGGGTGCAGAGCGTCTGCAGAACACAATACCTGTAACTGGTATTATGTATAATCAGGCAGGACCTGCACACACCGGGGAGGCTGCTCCGTGTAGTGTAAGGGTGCAGAGCGTCTGCAGAACACAATACCTGTAACTGGTATTATGTATAATCAGGCAGGACCTGCACACACCGGGGAGGCTGCTCTGTGCAGTGTAAGGGTGCAGAGCGTCTGCAGAACACAATACCTGTAACTGGTATTATGTATAATCAGGCAGGACCTGCACACACCGGGGAGGCTGCTCTGTGTAGTGTAGGGGTGCAGAGCGTCTGCAGAACACAATACCTGTAACTGGTATTATGTATAATCAGGCAGGACCTGCACACACCGGGGAGGCTGCTCTGTGTAGTGTAAGGGTGCAGAGCGTCTGCAGAACACAATACCTGTAACTGGTATTATGTATAATCAGGCAGGACCTGCACACACCGGGAGGCTGCTTTGTGTAGTGTAAGGGTGCAGAGCGTCTGCAGAACACAATACCTGTAACTGGTATTATGTATAATCAGGCAGGACCTGCACACACCGGGAGGCTGCTCTGTGCAGTGTAAGGGTGCAGAGCGTCTGCAGAACACAATACCTGTAACTGGTATTATGTATAATCAGGCAGGACCTGCACACACCGGGGAGGCTGCTCTGTGTAGTGTAAGGGTGCAGAGCGTCTGCAGAACACAATACCTGTAACTGGTATTATGTATAATCAGGCAGGACCTGCACACACCGGGAGGCTGCTCTGTGCAGTGTAAGGGTGCAGAGCGTCTGCAGAACACAATACCTGTAACTGGTATTATGTATAATCAGGCAGGACCTGCACACACCGGGAGGCTGCTCTGTGCAGTGTAAGGGTGCAGAGCGTCTGCAGAACACAATACCTGTAACTGGTATTATGTATAATCAGGCAGGACCTGCACACACCGGGGAGGCTGCTGTGTAGTGTAAGGGTGCAGAGCGTCTGCAGAACACAATACCTGTAACTGGTATTATGTATAATCAGGCAGGACCTGCACACACCGGGAGGCTGCTCTGTGCAGTGTAAGGGTGCAGAGCGTCTGCAGAACACAATACCTGTAACTGGTATTATGTATAATCAGGCAGGACCTGCACACACCGGGGAGGCTGCTCTGTGTAGTGTAAGGGTGCAGAGCGTCTGCAGAACACAATACCTGTAACTGGTATTATGTATAATCAGGCAGGACCTGCACACACCGGGGAGGCTGCTCCGTGTAGTGTAAGGGTGCAGAGCGTCTGCAGAACACAATACCTGTAACTGGTATTATGTATAATCAGGCAGGACCTGCACACACCGGGGAGGCTGCTCTGTGCAGTGTAAGGGTGCAGAGCGTCTGCAGAACACAATACCTGTAACTGGTATTATGTATAATCAGGCAGGACCTGCACACACCGAGAGGCTGCTCTGTGTAGTGTAAGGGTGCAGAGCGTCTGCAGAACACAATACCTGTAACTGGTATTATGTATAATCAGGCAGGACCTGCACACACCGAGAGGCTGCTCTGTGCAGTGTAAGGGTGCAGAGCGTCTGCAGAACACAATACCTGTAACTGGTATTATGTATAATCAGGCAGGACCTGCACACACCGGGGAGGCTGCTCTGTGTAGTGTAAGGGTGCAGAGCGTCTGCAGAACACAATTCCTGTAACTGGTATTATGTATAATCAGGCAGGACCTGCACACACCGGGAGGCTGCTCTGTGCAGTGTAAGGGTGCAGAGCGTCTGCAGAACACAATACCTGTAACTGGTATTATGTATAATCAGGCAGGACCTGCACACACCGGGAGGCTGCTCTGTGCAGTGTAAGGGTGCAGAGCGTCTGCAGAACACAATACCTGTAACTGGTATTATGTATAATCAGGCAGGACCTGCACACACCGGGGAGGCTGCTCTGTGTAGTGTAAGGGTGCAGAGCGTCTGCAGAACACAATACCTGTAACTGGTATTATGTATAATCAGGCAGGACCTGCACACACCGGGGAGGCTGCTCTGTGTAGTGTAAGGGTGCAGAGCGTCTGCAGAACACAATACCTGTAACTGGTATTATGTATAATCAGGCAGGACCTGCACACACCGGGGAGGCTGCTCTGTGCAGTGTAAGGGTGCAGAGCGTCTGCAGAACACAATACCTGTAACTGGTATTATGTATAATCAGGCAGGACCTGCACACACCGGGGAGGCTGCTCTGTGTAGTGTAAGGGTGCAGAGCGTCTGCAGAACACAATACCTGTAACTGGTATTATGTATAATCAGGCAGGACCTGCACACACCGGGGAGGCTGCTCTGTGTAGTGTAAGGGTGCAGAGCGTCTGCAGAACACAATACCTGTAACTGGTATTATGTATAATCAGGCAGGACCTGCACACACCGGGAGGCTGCTCTGTGCAGTGTAAGGGTGCAGAGCGTCTGCAGAACACAATACCTGTAACTGGTATTATGTATAATCAGGCAGGACCTGCACACACCGGGGAGGCTGCTCTGTGTAGTGTAAGGGTGCAGAGCGTCTGCAGAACACAATACCTGTAACTGGTATTATGTATAATCAGGCAGGACCTGCACACACCGGGAGGCTGCTCTGTGCAGTGTAGGGGTGCAGAGCGTCTGCAGAACACAATACCTGTAACTGGTATTATGTATAATCAGGCAGGACCTGCACACACCGGGGAGGCTGCTCTGTGCAGTGTAGGGGTGCAGAGCGTCTGCAGAACACAATACCTGTAACTGGTATTATGTATAATCAGGCAGGACCTGCACACACCGGGAGGCTGCTCTGTGCAGTGTAAGGGTGCAGAGCGTCTGCAGAACACAATACCTGTAACTGGTATTATGTATAATCAGGCAGGACCTGCACACACCGGGAGGCTGCTCTGTGTAGTGTAAGGGAGCAGAGCGTCTGCAGAACACAATACCTGTAACTGGTATTATATATAATCAGGCAGGACCTGCACACACCGGGGAGGCTGCTCTGTGCAGTGTAAGGGTGCAGAGCGTCTGCAGAACACAATACCTGTAACTGGTATTATGTATAATCAGGCAGGACCTGCACACACCGGGGAGGCTGCTCTGTGTAGTGTAAGGGTGCAGAGCGTCTGCAGAACACAATACCTGTAACTGGTATTACGTATAATCAGGCAGGACCTGCACACACCGGGGAGGCTGCTCTGTGCAGTGTAAGGGTGCAGAGCGTCTGCAGAACACAATACCTGTAACTGGTATTATGTATAATCAGGCAGGACCTGCACACACCGGGGAGGCTGCTCTGTGCAGTGTAGGGGTGCAGAGCGTCTGCAGAACACAATACCTGTAACTGGTATTATGTATAATCAGGCAGGACCTGCACACACCGGGGAGGCTGCTCCGTGTAGTGTAAGGGTGCAGAGCGTCTGCAGAACACAATACCTGTAACTGGTATTATGTATAATCAGGCAGGACCTGCACACACCGGGAGGCTGCTCTGTGCAGTGTAAGGGTGCAGAGCGTCTGCAGAACACAATACCTGTAACTGGTATTATGTATAATCAGGCAGGACCTGCACACACCGGGGAGGCTGCTCTGTGCAGTGTAAGGGTGCAGAGCATCTGCAGAACACAATACCTGTAACTGGTATTATGTATAATCAGGCAGGACCTGCACACACCGGGAGGCTGCTCTGTGCAGTGTAAGGGTGCAGAGCGTCTGCAGAACACAATACCTGTAACTGGTATTATGTATAATCAGGCAGGACCTGCACACACCGGGGAGGCTGCTCTGTGTAGTGTAAGGGTGCAGAGCGTCTGCAGAACACAATACCTGTAACTGGTATTATGTATAATCAGGCAGGACCTGCACACACCGGGGAGGCTGCTCTGTGCAGTGTAAGGGAGCAGAGCGTCTGCAGAACACAATACCTGTAACTGGTATTATGTATAATCAGGCAGGACCTGCACACACCGGGGAGGCTGCTCTGTGCAGTGTAAGGGAGCAGAGCGTCTGCAGAACACAATACCTGTAACTGGTATTATGTATAATCAGGCAGGACCTGCACACACCGGGGAGGCTGCTCTGTGCAGTGTAAGGGTGCAGAGCGTCTGCAGAACACAATACCTGTAACTGGTATTATGTATAATCAGGCAGGACCTGCACACACCGGGGAGGCTGCTCTGTGTAGTGTAAGGGTGCAGAGCGTCTGCAGAACACAATACCTGTAACTGGTATTATGTATAATCAGGCAGGACCTGCACACACCGGGGAGGCTGCTCTGTGCAGTGTAAGGGTGCAGAGCGTCTGCAGAACACAATACCTGTAACTGGTATTATGTATAATCAGGCAGGACCTGCACACACCGGGGAGGCTGCTCTGTGCAGTGTAAGGGTGCAGAGGTTGGATAAGTTGGACATGATGGACCTGTGTCTTCATCCAACCTCATGAACCTCTGATACAAGGCATCTGCATGTGCCGCCATATGTGATGATACGTGGGATGAATGGGGCAGTCATATTAACCCATTGCTGTGAAGGAAAGGGTTACGCTGACTACGGTTCCATCCCACTGCTATATAAAACTCCTCCAGCTTCATCACCGAGCCCCGGGGCATCTCCTTTTTCTGGAAATAAAGTCATCAAACCATTGCCATGCCTGTATTGTCCCAGATCAAATGTCCTCGAGTGAAGACAATGACAGAACGCACACAGTCCTGATAAACGACTCAACAGTAGGGGGCGCCCTGTATCGGGAATACACCTACCTTGACGCCACCCCAAGACTGGTTGGAGAGGAAATCCACAGGGCTTGTCAGTCCAGGCTGGGCTGGGTACCTCAGAAGGAAGTCTAACTCTGTCATATTGATCTCCTTATTCATCAGCAGGATCTGAAACGGAGGAGAGAAGGTTTGGGAAAATTCCGGACGATTAGGCGGTTCAGTGCCGGACCGGTGGTTGTGCCAGACTGATCTGATGCTATCCGATATTGATCAGTGAGTTACCTGAAAGGCGACCTGTGCAGTGTATGTCAACTTATCACTCTCAAAGAGGCCCCTGGTCGTGTACTGGAAGACGGAGAATGTGATGCTGTCGATGAGGTTTGTCACGCGCTGCTTCAGGACCTCGTCTGCCGGAGCCTTCTGGACGGCCTGCTGGAAAACCACGCTGAACGCCTGAAAGAGACACAAGAAGCCACGTTATAGCGGAATTATTACTTTTATCATCGTGCAGTGTACGGTCATAACCTGCAGGGGAAGAGGTATGGCTTGAAGCTCTTGGGCTCCTATGTAAAACCTGTAATGAGGCCCCTACCTTGTGCCATACAGAATAATGGTATATTTTATGTGGCAGAGACCTCTGGGCTCAGTAAGGATTGCTATCGCTGCACCCCCTATAGCTATGCCCCTGTGTAGGGGGCGCA
Source organism: Leptodactylus fallax (assembly GCA_947044405.1). Taxonomy (NCBI): domain Eukaryota; kingdom Metazoa; phylum Chordata; class Amphibia; order Anura; family Leptodactylidae; genus Leptodactylus; species Leptodactylus fallax. The sequence continues at coordinate 63,238 of CAMRHE010001206.1, read as the reverse complement.
AACAAACTACACAAGTGGTCAAAAGTGGACAAGACATGTGCGGAAACTTGACTATTGTTCTATGTTATCAGCCATGTCAGTCCAGGGTTTAGGCTGGTCAAAGGTACAATATATGTGCCAAAGAGCTGTCCCTGCCAACAAGTCTGTCCTATTCTAGTAGTCATTGGGAAAGCTATGGAGACTGAATGGGGAAGGGGAATCGGCCCAAATGTCCCTCCACTAGGTGGGTTCATTCTGATTTTTGCTATGTGTGCGCCCCCTGAATCTTCTTGTAGTGTCAGCGCCAGGAGTACAACCTGAGAGGTGGAGATCTACTCATGTCACTTGCAAAGGTCTTGAGATCCCCTTTGTACTGAGTTGTGACAGGACCATGGCGGGACAGGTGGGTAATTTGCGACACTAGTCCCACACTCTGACTCCTTCAGCAGACAGGGACTCCCAGCATTACTGATCACTATGATACAAGGAGTCCTGCTCTCCTGACCGGGTCCAGACCAGAAAATCCAGCTATGGACCAGATTTTCTGGCCAGGATTCCCCCATGTGCCTAACAAGACAAATGATCGACATTCAGCAGTTCCTGACCTTCAGGGAGAACTGGTACATGGGGTGGATCTTGTTGAGGTCGTTCATTATGAAGTAGAGCAGCGAGGCGCGGGCGGCGGCAGGGCGATAGTGCTCCCGAGCTTCATTAATCTTTGCTTCAGTCACTTTGGCTTCTTGCACCTTAAGAAAAAAAAAACGATTCTTAGATGTTTTATGACAGCGAACAGGCCGCAGTCGTGACACCAGCACGGCATGCGCAGTATATCGGGACTTACCTTCTCTTCAATTTCAGCCGCTGTTTTCTTAGTGATTTCGAGGTTCTCCACCAGTTCTATGTCCCCAAGGAAATTTCCAGAGGCGGATGAAAGGCGAGACAACAGATTGTCTTCCAGGGTCTTCAGGGTGATCTTGAAGCCATTCTGCTGCTTGGTTAAATTTGACTGGAAAAAAAAAAGAAAAATCTTAGTTTACAGGAAGAAAAAGGAAGATGTTCATGCGGCCATCTTAATAGAGGACAATTCCCGAACGCCTGCCTATCTAGGCTCCAGCAGTAAAACCACGACCAGTCTGCTACTATTGTGCACTACTTAGTATGGGGTCAGGTGTGGAGATTCAGTCTTCACAGCAAACTGTAAAGCAAGATGTTCTTGGTTTACCAAACAGGAGTGTACCGTGCTGGCATCTAGTGGTTAATATGAAAACTACAATGTCTCAATCATTTCTTTAGGGACAAGAATCTCTCACATTGAGGAGAGCACCAGTGAAGGTGTGTAGAGATTTTAATTGCCTTTCGCCCTCTACTTAGCATCTACATATCACAAGGCATTATGGGAAAGGAGCTGGGGAGCTCATGCGCCCTCTGTTGGATGTAACAAATCCTCAATTTGCTTTTGACTCACCGAGCCTTGAGACAGCAAAAGGGATTTTAGCTCATTTCTTTGACAGAATTAAAAACTTCAGTAACAAACTTCAGAATCAGTCCCTTCCTGCTGACAGTGTCCCTTTAAGGAACATATATGCTTTTGGTGCAGCTTCGGCCCTGTTGCACACTGAATGTCTTACAGCATTTATTACTGCTGTTTAGTAGCAGGAGAGGATGTACTGCAGGAGCGACTGCACCCCCTAAAGGTCACACCATGTATGACGGCGCCTCCGCTGGCACACAACACCTTGCAGGGTTTTAGTAAAGCGTCTTCTCTTCTGAGCAGTAGAAGAACAAAGAAATGCGATAAAAATCAAGAGCGTTAAGAAGTGCGCCTCTCCCAGCTGCGGACGTGAGTCCTAATCTGAACATCTTCCTGGGCTGATTGCAGCCGCGTCCTTCTAGATGTGTTTGTATTGAAATAAAAAAAAAAGAGAAGAAATAATTCCCATTTATCTTCCCTCCTGAGCTCCTGATTACCGCAGATAAGAAACTTTTCTCACAAAGGAAAATTAGCCGAGTGCTGCAGTTACTCAGACTGTCTCAGATGAGCAGCGTAATCTTCATCACCCCCACCCCACTGAATTCCTTAGAAAGGACCCGCTCTATGAGGAGTTTTTTTTTTTGTCTTAGTCTAAATATTTTAAAGGTGAACAGCAGAGATGTAGCAGAGCCGCAGATGCTGCACTCACACCCTGCTATAGGATCTGGAGTCCCACTGCCAAGCGAGGTCTTTGCTATTCCCCCCATTATGAGACCTAATTTTGGAGTTTACAGCTTTTCTTTCCTATGGAAAGACGCGTCATGAGTCGTGCTGACTGCTCCTGGGAGCTGTGGTCCTTAAAGTGGCCCCCAGCTTTAGCTATGCCTGTATAATGTACAGAATCTGCCTAAAGATCCCATCAAAGTAATATGGGACTTAGACACTGATGGTTTGTCCTTAGGATAGGTCATCAGTAAGAGACTGGTGTGGGTCCATCACCTGGGACCCACACGATCAGCTGATTGAAGTGGTTGCAGGCTCAGATGAGCACTGTTGTGTCTACACTGAATACCAAGCAGGCCTAAATTTCAGAAAACTGGTGAATTTGGTGCTGCTGAAGGCCCCGCCCACACAACGTCCTTGTGCTCTGCTTGGTATTGCAACTCAACCCCATTAACTTGAATGGGACTGAGCTACTGCTGTACCAAGGAAGTGTTGCAGCACTTGTGAGCGCTGCGGCCCTCTTAAACCAGCTGATCTGTGGGGTCCCAGGTGTCAGACTCCCGCCGGTCACATATTGATGACCTATGCTAAGACTAGGCCATCAGTATGTAAGTTCTGGAGAACCCCTTTAAATAGAAAATCATGACAAGCTAGCAAAACCTGGGACAGGCTGCAATTCACATCACAACCACTGGGGGGCCACACATATAGTATAACACATTGTGACACTATGTTGCAAGATTATGTTGTCCTGAAAATCTTCTCACCTTGTGATATACCTATGTGGACATGCCCGGCTCATAGGACACGTGAGGAGAACACGCGTGTACCGGTGATAAAGCAGCGTCTGGCTAAGCATATCTTCTACCTCAATGGACCTGCACATGGAGGTCGGGTGACAGCGCTGTCATGTATAATAATCCTCCATACCTTCAGCTCCTCCAGGTCCGGCCGCTCCATGCTCACCACCGCCGCCAGCAGCTGGTCTTCCAGTCCGTCTCGGGTGACTGTGAAGTTGATGAGGGTGCACTGTGCCTGCATCTCCGGCTGGTAATGTGGGTTGGCGAGTTTTGTGTGAAGAATGAGGCGGAAATTGGGACTGTACTCACACTCCTTGTCCCCAATCTTAATGTACCTGGAAGAGAGGACGAAGGAGGAGGTGAGAAGAAGAGACGGATTCGGAGAGTTCTGCCGCTTTCTCTTAGACTATGGGGGGGATTTGTCATTATTGTTACATCACTTTTTGGGGGTAACAGGCACAAATTGGATATTTGCAACTATTTAACGCCAATTGTGACTTAAATAGTTGCAAGTGAGGTTTATGTCCTGGCCCCACCTCTTTTCAGTAACTGGGAGGGGCTTGGTGAGTGGGTGGGTCCATCACATACACCGTATTCATCATTTTTTCCGATTTTCTTAAGGACGTGTCACGAGTCAGGGGCGTCCTCTCAACATCCTCGCTCATTGCTGGTGCACATTTTGCCGTGATGACTCCACCCCCTTTTAGAAAAGTGGCGAGGCGGCGCTAAAACACCATTTGCAACTATTTTAGATGCCAGTGCTGCTAAATAGTCACAAATTACCAATTAACACCATTAATGAATTCCCCCCCCCCATTGTTTATATCCGGAGAACATTCTCACTGCTGAGAGTTTGTTACATTGTCTACGGTATCCATCCAACGTGTTCCCAGTCACTGACAAGAAGCAGAGATCTTCAGAATGATGAGGAAGTGAAACACAAAGTAACAGAAAAAGTTGCAAAAATTCACATTACATAATTGTGAAGCAGAAATCCTGCAGCACATCCTGAATTTTTAATTCTGCTCTGGTTGCGACTAGAGCATAAGGTGCGATGTGACTGCTGGGTTTATACTGGCATGTCCTGTGCACGGTATGGCGGTGCAGTAGTTTCACATTACTGATGGCAGAGCCTGCGGGTAGTCTCTAATGTGTAGGGGCCCATCGCTCCCACGCGCAGCTGCCTGCCGCTGAGAACGTCATTGTCTCTTCTGCTGCCAGGGAAATGGTTTTTATGGAGCCAGAACGGATTTAGCGAGAGAACGCGGCGGCTTTATAGAAGCAAAACATAAAAGGAAATGAAGAACATTTATTGTGTGCTGTGTCCGCAGCCAGCCGAGTGCAGGGCCCGCCGCTTATCTCCTGCCGCACATGTCTGCACAGCCCTCCTGGCGCCCTCACATCACACCGTGCTGTAAGAGAGACACATGCACCCCCGGACTGATGGAAGGGAAGCAAAACTGTTCTGAAGGGGAAGTTCTGAAATGTTATAATAGACTCTGGGCTGCATTGTCTAAGATCTCTGCTAGCTGTCAGTGACTAAGGATGGGCTTTATATACCAAAAACTGGACCCAGAAGGTGAATACAATCTATTACTATCTGTTATCAGCCATGTCAGGAGGGGAGAGGCCGACTGTAGGACAGGGGAATACAATCTATTACTATCTGTTATCAGCCACGTCAGGAGGGGAGAGGCCGACTGTAGGACAGGGGAATACAATCTATTACTATCTGTTATCAGCCACGTCAGGAGAGGAGAGGCCGACTGTAGGACAGGGGAATACAATCTATTACTATCTGTTATCAGCCATGTCAGGAGGGGAGAGGCCGACTGTAGGACAGGGGAATACAATCTATTACTATCTGTTATCAGACATATCAGGGGAGGGGAGAGGCCGACTGTAGGACAGGGGAATACAATCTATTACTATCTGTTATCAGCCATGTCAGGAGAGGAGAGGCCGACTGTAGGACAGGGGAATACAATCTATTACTATCTGTTATCAGTCATGTCAGGAGAGGAGAGGCCGACTGTAGGACAGGGGAATACAATCTATTACTATCTGTTATCAGCCATGTCAGGAGAGGAGAGGCCGACTGTAGGACAGGGGAATACAATCTATTACTATCTGTTATCTGCCATGTCAGGAGGGGAGAGGCCGACTGTAGGACAGGGGAATACAATCTATTACTATCTGTTATCAGCCACATCACGAAGGGAGAGGCCGACTGTAGGACAGGGGAATACAATCTATTACTATCTGTTATCAGCCATGTCAGGAGGGGAGAGGCCGACTGTAGGACAGGTGACTACAATCTATTACTATCTGTTATCAGCCATGTCAGGAGAGGAGAGGCCGACTGTAGGACAGGGGAATACAATCTATTACTATCTGTTATCTGCCATGTCAGGAGGGGAGAGGCCGACTGTAGGACAGGGGAATACAATCTATTACTATCTGTTATCTGCCATGTCAGGAGGGGAGAGGCCGACTGTAGGACAGGGGAATACAATCTATTACTATCTGTTATCAGCCATGTCAGGAGAGGAGAGGCCGACTGTAGGACAGGGGAATACAATCTATTACTATCTGTTATCAGCCATGTCAGGAGAGGAGAGGCCGACTGTAGGACAGGGGAATACAATCTATTACTATCTGTTATCAGCCATGTCAGGAGAGGCCGACTGTAGGACAGGGGAATACAATCTATTACTATCTGTTATCAGCCATGTCAGGAGGGGAGAGGCCGACTGTAGGACAGGGGAATACAATCTATTACTATCTGTTATCAGCCATGTCAGGAGGGGAGAGGCCGACTGTAGGACAGGGGAATACAATCTATTACTATCTGTTATCAGCCACATCACGAAGGGAGAGGCCGACTGTAGGACAGGGGAATACAATCTATTACTATCTGTTATCAGCCATGTCAGGAGGGGAGAGGCCGACTGTAGGACAGGGGAATACAATCTATTACTATCTGTTATCAGCCATGTCAGGAGAGGAGAGGCCGACTGTAGGACAGGGGAATACAATCTATTACTATCTGTTATCAGCCATGTCAGGAGGGGAGAGGCCGACTGTAGGACAGGGGAATACAATCTATTACTATCTGTTATCAGCCATGTCAGGAGGGAAGAGGCCGACTGTAGGACAGGGGAATACAATCTATTACTATCTGTTATCAGCCACGTCAGGAGGGGAGAGGCCGACTGTAGGACAGGGGAATACAATCTATTACTATCTGTTATCAGTCATGTCAGGAGAGGAGAGGCCGACTGTAGGACAGGGGAATACAATCTATTACTATCTGTTATCAGCCATGTCAGGAGGGGAGAGGCCGACTGTAGGACAGGGGAATACAATCTATTACTATCTGTTATCAGACATATCAGGGGAGGGGAGAGGCCGACTGTAGGACAGGGAATACAATCTATTACTATCTGTTATCAGCCATGTCAGGAGAGGAGAGGCCGACTGTAGGACAGGGGAATACAATCTATTACTATCTGTTATCAGCCATGTCAGGAGGGGAGAGGCCGACTGTAGGACAGGGGAATACAATCTATTACTATCTGTTATCAGCCATGTCAGGAGGGGAGAGGCCGACTAGGACAGGGGAATACAATCTATTACTATCTGTTATCAGCCATGTCAGGAGGGGAGAGGCCGACTGTAGGACAGGGGAATACAATCTATTACTATCTGTTATCAGCCACGTCAGGAGAGGAGAGGCCGACTGTAGGACAGGGGAATACAATCTATTACTATCTGGTATCAGCCATGTCAGGAGGGGAGAGGCCGACTGTAGGACAGGGGAATACAATCTATTACTATCTGTTATCAGCCATGTCAGGAGAGGAGAGGCCGACTGTAGGACAGGGGAATACAATCTATTACTATCTGTTATCAGTCATGTCAGGAGAGGAGAGGCTGACTGTAGGACAGGGGAATACAATCTATTACTATCTGTTATCAGCCATGTCAGGAGAGGCCGACTGTAGGACAGGGGAATACAATCTATTACTATCTGTTATCAGCCATGTCAGGAGGGGAGAGGCCGACTGTAGGACAGGGGAATACAATCTATTACTATCTGTTATCAGCCATGTCAGGAGGGGCCGACTGTAGGACAGGGGAATACAATCTATTACTATCTGTTATCAGCCACGTCAGGAGGGGCCGACTGTAGGACAGGGGAATACAATCTATTACTATCTGTTATCAGCCATGTCAGGGGGGGGAGAGGCCGACTGTAGGACAGGGGAATACAATCTATTACTATCTGTTATCAGCCATGTCAGGAGGGGAGAGGCCGACTGTAGGACAGGTGACTACAATCTATTACTATCTGTTATCAGCCATGTCAGGGGGGGGAGAGGCCGACTGTAGGACAGGGGAATACAATCTATTACTATCTGTTATCAGCCATGTCAGGAGGGGAGAGGCCGACTGTAGGACAGGGGAATACAATCTATTACTATCTGTTATCAGCCATGTCAGGAGGGGAGAGGCCGACTGTAGGACAAGTGACTACAATCTATTACTACCTGTTATCAGCCATGTCAGGGGGGGGAGAGGCCGACTGTAGGACAGGGGAATACAATCTATTACTATCTGTTATCAGCCATGTCAGGAGGGGAGAGGCCGACTGTAGGACAGGGGAATACAATCTATTACTATCTGTTATCAGCCATGTCAGGAGGGGAGAGGCCGACTGTAGGACAGGGGAATACAATCTATTACTATCTGTTATCAGCCATGTCAGGAGGGGAGAGGCCGACTGTAGGACAGGGGAATACAATCTATTACTATCTGTTATCAGCCATGTCAGGGGGGGAGAGGCCAACTGTAGGACAGGGGAATACAATCTATTACTATCTGTTATCAGCCATGTCAGGAGGGGAGAGGCCGACTGTAGGACAGGGGAATACAATCTATTACTATCTGTTATCAGCCATGTCAGGGGGGGAGAGGCCGACTGTAGGACAGGGGAATACAATCTATTACTATCTGTTATCAGCCATGTCAGGGGGGGGGAGAGGCCGACTGTAGGACAGGGGAATACAATCTATTACTATCTGTTATCAGCCATGTCAGGAGGGGAGAGGCCGACTGTAGGACGGGGGAATACAATCTATTACTATCTGTTATCAGCCACGTCAGGAGAGGAGAGGCCGACTGTAGGACAGGTGAATACAATCTATTACTATCTGTTATCAGCCATGTCAGGAGGGGAGAGGCCGACTGTAAAACAGGGGAATACAATCTATTACTATCTGTTATCAGCCATGTCAGGAGGGGAGAGGCCGACTGTAGGACAGGGGAATACAATCTATTACTATCTGTTATCAGCCATGTCAGGAGAGGCCGACTGTAGGACAGGGGAATACAATCTATTACTATCTGTTATCAGCCATGTCAGGAGGGGAGAGGCCGACTGTAGGACAGGGGAATACAATCTATTACTATCTGTTATCAGCCATGCCAGGAGAGGAGAGGCCGACTGTAGGACAGGGGAATACAATCTATTACTATCTGTTATCAGCCATGTCAGGAGGGGAGAGGCCGACTGTAGGACAGGGGAATACAATCTATTACTATCTGTTATCAGCCATGTCAGGAGAGGCCGACTGTAGGACAGGGGAATACAATCTATTACTATCTGTTATCAGCCATGTCAGGAGGGGAGAGGCCGACTGTAGGACAGGGGAATACAATCTATTACTATCTGTTATCAGCCATGTCAGGAGGGGAGAGGCCGACTGTAGGACAGGTGAATACAATCTATTACTATCTGTTATCAGCCACGTCAGGAGGGGAGAGGCCGACTGTAGGACAGGTGAATACAATCTATTACTATCTGCCATCAGCCATGTCAGGAGGGGAGAGGCCGACTGTAGGACAGGTGACTACAATCTATTACTATCTGTTATCAGCCATGTCAGGAGGGGAGAGGCCGACTGTAGGACAGGTGAATACAATCTATTACTATCTGCCATCAGCCACGTCAGGAGGGGAGAGGCCGACTGTAGGACAGGGGAATACAATCTATTACTATCTGGTATCAGCCATGTCAGGAGGGGAGAGGCCGACTGTAGGACAGGGGAATACAATCTATTACTATCTGTTATCAGCCATGTCAGGAGAGGAGAGGCCGACTGTAGGACAGGGGAATACAATCTATTACTATCTGCCATCAGCCATGTCAGGAGGGGAGAGGCCGACTGTAGGACAGGGGAATACAATCTATTACTATCTGTTATCAGCCACGTCAGGAGGGGAGAGGCCGACTGTAGGACAGGGGAATACAATCTATTACTATCTGGTATCAGCCACGTCAGGAGGGGAGAGGCCGACTGTAGGACAGGGGAATACAATCTATTACTATCTGGTATCAGCCATGTCAGGAGAGGAGAGGCCGACTGTAGGACAGGGGAATACAATCTATTACTATCTGGTATCAGCCATGTCAGGAGGGGAGAGGCCGACTGTAGGACAGGGGAATACAATCTATTACTATCTGTTATCAGCCATGTCAGGAGGGGAGAGGCCGACTGTAGGACAGGGGAATACAATCTATTACTATCTGCCATCAGCCATGTCAGGAGGGGAGAGGCCGACTGTAGGACAGGGGAATACAATCTATTACTATCTGTTATCAGCCATGTCAGGAGAGGAGAGGCCGACTGTAGGACAGGGGAATACAATCTATTACTATCTGTTATCAGCCATGTCAGGAGAGGCCGACTGTAGGACAGGGGAATACAATCTATTACTATCTGTTATCAGCCATGTCAGGAGGGGAGAGGCCGACTGTAGGACAGGGGAATACAATCTATTACTATCTGTTATCAGCCATGTCAGGAGGGGAGAGGCCGACTGTAGGACAGGGGAATACAATCTATTACTATCTGTTATCGGCCATTTCAAGCCAAGAGAGACCCTTTACCTCCACATGGGACTGATATAATAGAGAAACTTCAGATGTAGTGGATGATGGACAGTTGTTCCTCAGCCCATTACAGGTGACTCCTAGCAGTGACTATAGTGGATATTATATGACAGGTGAACCTTCCCCCATAATTAGCGCTGAGCGGTCGCTCCTGTCCCCCTCCTCACTTCCGCTGACAGGTTAGTGATTGGATGTCATTATATTATTATATTATATATCATCCCGTCCTCTTAATGAGCCTCTAAATGACTCTTGTCGCCGCTTTTTCCTTTCAGTAGCTCGGGAATATTTTATCACATTTTAGGTTCTGTCTGCTGAGGTGATAAAAAGTGCCATTTAAAGGAAGCGTCTCTGATCCTCCTGCGACTTTGCTCTGGCATTATCAACCTGACAACAATCCTATGGCACACTGAAAATGATGGGACGTCTGTGGTGTCACTTCCTGCCTGTGGGACGTGGCAGATGCTGGAGGCAGTGACAGACTGGTAATCTCTCATATTAGGTATGAGGCTCTTAAACGGAAACTGACACCAGACTAAGGCTCCTCACAAGCACTCTATGGCTATGTTCACACAGTATGTTCCCCCAGGTGGTAGGCTGCTGCCAGAAGTGTCTTCAGAGAGCAGAAGTACCCACCAATGGCCATCTCTCTTTGCACACTTGGCTGAGGTAGGTATATGGGGTGGATTGAGGGTATTAGTTGTCAGCCAAAAAAGTTTGGAAGACAGCTGCTGCAAATGTATGGTTGTTGTTAGAACATATGGGCTCTTAGGAGGTTCACATTTGGTGTGGATCCAGTAGGGGGTGCTGCCATGGCTACAGGCATGTTAGCTGTGTGGTCAGCTAGGCCTGGTACAACTACACACCCAACGCCACAGTATTTCTTGTTGCAGTCAAGTAAATACACATGTGTAACCCTAATCTGCCTAGTTTGACACGGACACAGGGGGTAGTGCCTAATACTAACGGTCACGAGAGGTGCGTGGACTCAGAGACAGGAGGCCAGATGGACACAGGGTTGGTGCTTAGTACTAACGGTCACGAGAGGGGTGTGGACTCACAGTCACAGGAGGCCACATGGACACAGGGGTGGTGCCTAATACTAACGGTCACGAGAGGGGCGTGGACTCAGTGACAGGAGGCCACATGGACACAGGGGTGGTGCTTAGTACTAACGGTCACGAGAGGGGTGTGGACTCACAGTCACAGGAGGCCACATGGACACAGGGGGTAGTGCCTAATACTAACGGTCACGAGAGGGGCGTGGACTCAGTGACAGGAGGCCACATGGACACAGGGGGTAGTGCCTAATACTAACGGTCACGAGAGGGGCGTGGACTCAGTGACAGGAGGCCACATGGACACAGGGGTGGTGCTTAGTACTAACGGTCACGAGAGGGGTGTGGACTCACAGTCACAGGAGGCCACATGGACACAGGGGTGGTGCCTAATACTAACGGTCACGAGAGGGGCGTGGACTCAGTGACAGGAGGCCACATGGACACAGGGGTGGTGCTTAGTACTAACGGTCACGAGAGGGGCGTGGACTCAGTGACAGGAGGCCACATGGACACAGGGGGTACTGCCTAATACTAACGGTCACGAGAGGGGTGTGGACTCACAGTCACAGGAGGCCACATGGACACAGGGGTGGTGCCTAATACTAACGGTCACGAGAGGGGCGTGGACTCAGTGACAGGAGGCCACATGGACACAGGGGTGGTGCTTAGTACTAACGGTCACGAGAGGGGTGTGGACTCACAGTCACAGGAGGCCACATGGACACAGGGGGTAGTGCCTAATACTAACGGTCACGATAGGGGCGTGGACTCAGTGACAGGAGGCCACATGGACACAGGGGGTAGTGCCTAATACTAACGGTCACGAGAGGGGCGTGGACTCACAGTCACAGGAGGCCACATGGACACAGGGGTGGTGCCTAATACTAACGGTCACGAGAGGGGCGTGGACTCAGTGACAGGAGGCCACATGGACACAGGGGTGGTGCTTAGTACTAACGGTCACGAGAGGGGTGTGGACTCACAGTCACAGGAGGCCACATGGACACAGGGGGTAGTGCCTAATACTAACGGTCACGATAGGGGCGTGGACTCAGTGACAGGAGGCCACATGGACACAGGGGGTAGTGCCTAATACTAACGGTCACGAGAGGGGCGTGGACTCTCAGTCACAGGAGGCCACATGGACACAGGGGGTAGTGCCTAATACTAACGGTCACGAGAGGGGCGTGGACTCAGTGACAGGAGGCCACATGGACACAGGGGTGGTGCTTAGTACTAACGGTCACGAGAGGGGCGTGGACTCAGTGACAGGAGGCCACATGGACACAGGGGGTAGTGCCTAATACTAACGGTCACGAGAGGGGTGTGGACTCACAGTCACAGGAGGCCACATGGACACAGGGGTGGTGCCTAATACTAACGGTCACGAGAGGGGCGTGGACTCAGTGACAGGAGGCCACATGGACACAGGGGTGGTGCCTAATACTAACGGTCACGAGAGGGGCGTGGACTCAGTGACAGGAGGCCACATGGACACAGGGGTGGTGCTTAGTACTAACGGTCACGAGAGGGGTGTGGACTCACAGTCACAGGAGGCCACATGGACACAGGGGGTAGTGCCTAATACTAACGGTCACGAGAGGGGCGTGGACTCACAGTCACAGGAGGCCACATGGACACAGGGGGTAGTGCCTAATACTAACGGTCACGAGAGGGGCGTGGACTCAGTGACAGGAGGCCACATGGACACAGGGGTGGTGCTTAGTACTAACGGTCACGAGAGGGGTGTGGACTCACAGTCACAGGAGGCCACATGGACACAGGGGTGGTGCCTAATACTAACGGTCACGAGAGGGGCGTGGACTCAGTGACAGGAGGCCACATGGACACAGGGGTGGTGCTTAGTACTAACGGTCACGAGAGGGGCGTGGACTCAGTGACAGGAGGCCACATGGACACAGGGGGTAGTGCCTAATACTAACGGTCACGAGAGGGGTGTGGACTCACAGTCACAGGAGGCCACATGGACACAGGGGTGGTGCCTAATACTAACGGTCACGAGAGGGGCGTGGACTCAGTGACAGGAGGCCACATGGACACAGGGGTGGTGCTTAGTACTAACGGTCACGAGAGGGGTGTGGACTCACAGTCACAGGAGGCCACATGGACACAGGGGGTAGTGCCTAATACTAACGGTCACGATAGGGGCGTGGACTCAGTGACAGGAGGCCACATGGACACAGGGGGTAGTGCCTAATACTAACGGTCACGAGAGGGGCGTGGACTCACAGTCACAGGAGGCCACATGGACACAGGGGTGGTGCCTAATACTAACGGTCACGAGAGGGGCGTGGACTCAGTGACAGGAGGCCACATGGACACAGGGGTGGTGCTTAGTACTAACGGTCACGAGAGGGGTGTGGACTCACAGTCACAGGAGGCCACATGGACACAGGGGGTAGTGCCTAATACTAACGGTCACGATAGGGGCGTGGACTCAGTGACAGGAGGCCACATGGACACAGGGGGTAGTGCCTAATACTAACGGTCACGAGAGGGGCGTGGACTCTCAGTCACAGGAGGCCACATGGACACAGGAGGTAGTGCCTAATACTAACGGTCACGAGAGGGGCGTGGACTCAGTGACAGGAGGCCACATGGACACAGGGGTGGTGCTTAGTACTAACGGTCACGAGAGGGGCGTGGACTCAGTGACAGGAGGCCACATGGACACAGGGGGTAGTGCCTAATACTAACGGTCACGAGAGGGGTGTGGACTCACAGTCACAGGAGGCCACATGGACACAGGGGTGGTGCCTAATACTAACGGTCACGAGAGGGGCGTGGACTCAGTGACAGGAGGCCACATGGACACAGGGGTGGTGCTTAGTACTAACGGTCACGAGAGGGGTGTGGACTCACAGTCACAGGAGGCCACATGGACACAGGGGGTAGTGCCTAATACTAACGGTCACGATAGGGGCGTGGACTCAGTGACAGGAGGCCACATGGACACAGGGGGTAGTGCCTAATACTAACGGTCACGAGAGGGGCGTGGACTCACAGTCACAGGAGGCCACATGGACACAGGGGGTAGTGCCTAATACTAACGGTCACGAGAGGGGCGTGGACTCAGTGACAGGAGGCCACATGGACACAGGGGTGGTGCTTAGTACTAACGGTCACGAGAGGGGTGTGGACTCACAGTCACAGGAGGCCACATGGACACAGGGGTGGTGCCTAATACTAACGGTCACGAGAGGGGCGTGGACTCAGTGACAGGAGGCCACATGGACACAGGGGTGGTGCTTAGTACTAACGGTCACGAGAGGGGTGTGGACTCACAGTCACAGGAGGCCACATGGACACAGGGGGTAGTGCCTAATACTAACGGTCACGAGAGGGGCGTGGACTCAGTGACAGGAGGCCACATGGACACAGGGGGTAGTGCCTAATACTAACGGTCACGAGAGGGGCGTGGACTCAGTGACAGGAGGCCACATGGACACAGGGGGTAGTGCCTAATACTAACGGTCACGAGAGGGGTGTGGACTCACAGTCACAGGAGGCCACATGGACACAGGGGTGGTGCCTAATACTAACGGTCACGAGAGGGGCGTGGACTCAGTGACAGGAGGCCACATGGACACAGGGGTGGTGCTTAGTACTAACGGTCACGAGAGGGGTGTGGACTCACAGTCACAGGAGGCCACATGGACACAGGGGGTAGTGCCTAATACTAACGGTCACGAGAGGGGCGTGGACTCACAGTCACAGGAGGCCACATGGACACAGGGGGTAGTGCCTAATACTAACGGTCACGAGAGGGGCGTGGACTCAGTGACAGGAGGCCACATGGACACAGGGGTGGTGCTTAGTACTAACGGTCACGAGAGGGGTGTGGACTCACAGTCACAGGAGGCCACATGGACACAGGGGTGGTGCCTAATACTAACGGTCACGAGAGGGGCGTGGACTCAGTGACAGGAGGCCACATGGACACAGGGGTGGTGCTTAGTACTAACGGTCACGAGAGGGGCGTGGACTCAGTGACAGGAGGCCACATGGACACAGGGGGTAGTGCCTAATACTAACGGTCACGAGAGGGGTGTGGACTCACAGTCACAGGAGGCCACATGGACACAGGGGTGGTGCCTAATACTAACGGTCACGAGAGGGGCGTGGACTCAGTGACAGGAGGCCACATGGACACAGGGGTGGTGCTTAGTACTAACGGTCACGAGAGGGGTGTGGACTCACAGTCACAGGAGGCCACATGGACACAGGGGGTAGTGCCTAATACTAACGGTCACGATAGGGGCGTGGACTCAGTGACAGGAGGCCACATGGACACAGGGGGTAGTGCCTAATACTAACGGTCACGAGAGGGGCGTGGACTCACAGTCACAGGAGGCCACATGGACACAGGGGTGGTGCCTAATACTAACGGTCACGAGAGGGGCGTGGACTCAGTGACAGGAGGCCACATGGACACAGGGGTGGTGCTTAGTACTAACGGTCACGAGAGGGGTGTGGACTCACAGTCACAGGAGGCCACATGGACACAGGGGGTAGTGCCTAATACTAACGGTCACGATAGGGGCGTGGACTCAGTGACAGGAGGCCACATGGACACAGGGGGTAGTGCCTAATACTAACGGTCACGAGAGGGGCGTGGACTCTCAGTCACAGGAGGCCACATGGACACAGGGGGTAGTGCCTAATACTAACGGTCACGAGAGGGGCGTGGACTCAGTGACAGGAGGCCACATGGACACAGGGGTGGTGCTTAGTACTAACGGTCACGAGAGGGGCGTGGACTCAGTGACAGGAGGCCACATGGACACAGGGGGTAGTGCCTAATACTAACGGTCACGAGAGGGGTGTGGACTCACAGTCACAGGAGGCCACATGGACACAGGGGTGGTGCCTAATACTAACGGTCACGAGAGGGGCGTGGACTCAGTGACAGGAGGCCACATGGACACAGGGGTGGTGCCTAATACTAACGGTCACGAGAGGGGCGTGGACTCAGTGACAGGAGGCCACATGGACACAGGGGTGGTGCTTAGTACTAACGGTCACGAGAGGGGTGTGGACTCACAGTCACAGGAGGCCACATGGACACAGGGGGTAGTGCCTAATACTAACGGTCACGAGAGGGGCGTGGACTCACAGTCACAGGAGGCCACATGGACACAGGGGGTAGTGCCTAATACTAACGGTCACGAGAGGGGCGTGGACTCAGTGACAGGAGGCCACATGGACACAGGGGTGGTGCTTAGTACTAACGGTCACGAGAGGGGTGTGGACTCAGTGACAGGAGGCCACATGGACACAGGGGTGGTGCCTAATACTAACGGTCACGAGAGGGGCGTGGACTCAGTGACAGGAGGCCACATGGACACAGGGGTGGTGCTTAGTACTAACGGTCACGAGAGGGGCGTGGACTCAGTGACAGGAGGCCACATGGACACAGGGGGTAGTGCCTAATACTAACGGTCACGAGAGGGGTGTGGACTCACAGTCACAGGAGGCCACATGGACACAGGGGTGGTGCCTAATACTAACGGTCACGAGAGGGACGTGGACTCAGTGACAGGAGGCCACATGGACACAGGGGTGGTGCTTAGTACTAACGGTCACGAGAGGGGTGTGGACTCACAGTCACAGGAGGCCACATGGACACAGGGGGTAGTGCCTAATACTAACGGTCACGAGAGGGGCGTGGACTCACAGTCACAGGAGGCCACATGGACACAGGGGGTAGTGCCTAATACTAACGGTCACGAGAGGGGCGTGGACTCAGTGACAGGAGGCCACATGGACACAGGGGTGGTGCTTAGTACTAACGGTCACGAGAGGGGTGTGGACTCACAGTCACAGGAGGCCACATGGACACAGGGGTGGTGCCTAATACTAACGGTCACGAGAGGGGCGTGGACTCAGTGACAGGAGGCCACATGGACACAGGGGTGGTGCTTAGTACTAACGGTCACGAGAGGGGTGTGGACTCACAGTCACAGGAGGCCACATGGACACAGGGGGTAGTGCCTAATACTAACGGTCACGATAGGGGCGTGGACTCAGTGACAGGAGGCCACATGGACACAGGGGGTAGTGCCTAATACTAACGGTCACGAGAGGGGCGTGGACTCACAGTCACAGGAGGCCACATGGACACAGGGGTGGTGCCTAATACTAACGGTCACGAGAGGGGCGTGGACTCAGTGACAGGAGGCCACATGGACACAGGGGTGGTGCTTAGTACTAACGGTCACGAGAGGGGTGTGGACTCACAGTCACAGGAGGCCACATGGACACAGGGGGTAGTGCCTAATACTAACGGTCACGATAGGGGCGTGGACTCAGTGACAGGAGGCCACATGGACACAGGGGGTAGTGCCTAATACTAACGGTCACGAGAGGGGCGTGGACTCTCAGTCACAGGAGGCCACATGGACACAGGGGGTAGTGCCTAATACTAACGGTCACGAGAGGGGCGTGGACTCAGTGACAGGAGGCCACATGGACACAGGGGTGGTGCTTAGTACTAACGGTCACGAGAGGGGCGTGGACTCAGTGACAGGAGGCCACATGGACACAGGGGGTAGTGCCTAATACTAACGGTCACGAGAGGGGTGTGGACTCTCAGTCACAGGAGGCCACATGGACACAGGGGTGGTGCCTAATACTAACGGTCACGAGAGGGGCGTGGACTCAGTGACAGGAGGCCACATGGACACAGGGGTGGTGCTTAGTACTAACGGTCACGAGAGGGGTGTGGACTCACAGTCACAGGAGGCCACATGGACACAGGGGGTAGTGCCTAATACTAACGGTCACGATAGGGGCGTGGACTCAGTGACAGGAGGCCACATGGACACAGGGGGTAGTGCCTAATACTAACGGTCACGAGAGGGGCGTGGACTCACAGTCACAGGAGGCCACATGGACACAGGGGGTAGTGCCTAATACTAACGGTCACGAGAGGGGCGTGGACTCAGTGACAGGAGGCCACATGGACACAGGGGTGGTGCTTAGTACTAACGGTCACGAGAGGGGTGTGGACTCACAGTCACAGGAGGCCACATGGACACAGGGGTGGTGCCTAATACTAACGGTCACGAGAGGGGCGTGGACTCAGTGACAGGAGGCCACATGGACACAGGGGTGGTGCTTAGTACTAACGGTCACGAGAGGGGCGTGGACTCAGTGACAGGAGGCCACATGGACACAGGGGGTAGTGCCTAATACTAACGGTCACGAGAGGGGCGTGGACTCAGTGACAGGAGGCCACATGGACACAGGGGGTAGTGCCTAATACTAACGGTCACGAGAGGGGCGTGGACTCAGTGACAGGAGGCCACATGGACACAGGGGTGGTGCCTAATACTAACGGTCACGAGAGGGGCGTGGACTCAGTGACAGGAGGCCACATGGACACAGGGGGTAGTGCCTAATACTAACGGTCACGAGAGGGGCGTGGACTCAGTGACAGGAGGCCACATGGACACAGGGGGTAGTGCCTAATACTAACGGTCACGAGAGGGGCGTGGACTCACAGTCACAGGAGGCCACATGGACACAGGGGTGGTGCCTAATACTAACGGTCACGAGAGGGGCGTGGACTCACAGTCACAGGAGGCCACATGGACACAGGGGTGGTGCCTAGTACTAACAGTCACGAGAGGGGCGTGGACTCACAGTCACAGGAGGCCACATGGACACAGGGGTGGTGCCTAATACTAACGGTCACGAGAAGGGCGTGGACTCAGTGACAGGAGGCCACATGGACACAGGGGGTAGTGCCTAATACTAACGGTCACGAGAAGGGCGTGGACTCAGTGACAGGAGGCCACATGGACACAGGGGTGGTGCCTAATATTAACAGTCATCCCAGTTCTGGGATTTACCTTCCTTTCTTAATGGTTTCTCTTCCCAGTAAAGGTCCCAGGACGGGGTCCACGCTCTCCTCTAAATTCTCGATCAGCACCACATCCCCAGCTGACAGCGCCCTCTCCAGGGTGTCCAGGTATCTGCAGAACAACAGCAGGCGTTAATGTACTGGTAGATTTTGCACATTTTCCCAGTGAGAGGTCAGAACCATTTCCCATTTCCTGACTGGCACTTTAGTGGGTACATTCCCCGTTCATACAAACCCTCTCTGTCCGATCCGGATAACGCGCAGATCTTCTCCATATTTGTTCTTGATCCACTTGATCCCCTGTAGTTGTGGGTCTACCATTAGCGGCCATCTCTCGCAGTTGGTGAGGATAGTGGCGTTCTCTGTGGACATGCGGTCAGCAGGCAGGCCTTCATTCTGCCAAGCTGCAATATCAGCATCATCGGTCAGCATGGTCAGGGGGTCCAAAGACTCAGTCACTGGGATGGGGACCTGGAGACAGACCATAAGTAATGAGGGACAGTGAGAGGCACCCAAATAACGCTAGGTCCACAGTGGTGCTGGTTGTCTATCAGAGCACCAGAAGAACAAACAGAGCTCTAAAACAGAGGACACCAACCAAGCCCAAGGGACCCCACTGACCATAACCGAAATCACTGGAAGAAAAAGTCGAGCATCTAGGAGTGTGACAGGGTGAGAGTTACATAATGGAAGGAGCAGGGTCCCCAGCAGCACAGAGTATGTCAGGAGAGGAGTGTGCTGATCTTACAGAGGAGGTCACAGGGTGAGAGTTACATAGTGGGAGGAGCAGGGTCCCCAGCAGTACAGAGTATTTCAGGAGAGGAATGTGCTGATCTTATAGGGAGGTCACAGGGTGAGAGTTACATAGTGGGAGGAGCATGGTCCCCAGCAGCACAGAGTATTTCAGGAGAGGAGTGTGCTGATCATATATAGGAGGTCACAGGGTGAGAGTTACATAGTGGGA
Organism: Leptodactylus fallax; assembly: GCA_947044405.1. Taxonomy (NCBI): domain Eukaryota; kingdom Metazoa; phylum Chordata; class Amphibia; order Anura; family Leptodactylidae; genus Leptodactylus; species Leptodactylus fallax. The sequence goes on along the minus strand of CAMRHE010001206.1, from coordinate 43,394 downwards.
GGAGCAGGGTCCCCAGCAGCACAGAGTATTTCAGGAGAGGAGTGTGCTGATCATATATAGGAGGTCACAGGGTGAGAGTTACATAGTGGGAGGAGCAGGGTCCCCAGCAGCACAGAGTATTTCAGGAGAGGAGTGTGCTGATCTTATAGGGAGGTCACAGGGTGAGAGTTACATAGTGGGAGGAGCAGGGTCCCCAGCAGCACAGAGTATTTCAGGAGAGGAGTGTGCTGATCTTATAGGGAGGTCACAGGGTGAGAGTTACATAGTGGGAGGAGCAGGGTCCCCAGCAGCACAGAGTATTTCAGGAGAGGAGTGTGCTGATCTTATAGGGAGGTCACAGGGTGAGAGTTACATAGTGTGAGGAGCAGGTCCCCAGCAGCACAGAGTATTTCAGGAGAGGAGTGTGCTGATCTTATAGAGGAGGTCACAGGGTGAGAGTTACATAGTGGGAGGAGCAGGGTCCCCAGCAGTACAGAGTATTTCAGGAGAGGAGTGTGCTGATCTTATAGGGAGGTCACAGGGTGAGAGTTACATAGAGGGAGGAGCAGGGTCCCAAGCAGTACAGAGTATTTCAGGAGAGGAGTGTGCTGATCTTATAGAGGAGGTCACAGGGTGAGAGTTACATAGTGGAGGAGCAGGGTCCCCAGCAGTACAGAGTATTTCAGGAGAGGAGTGTGCTGATCTTATAGGGGAGGTCACAGACTGAAAGTTATATAGTGGATGGAACAGGGTCCCAGCAGCACAGAGTATTTCAGGAGAGGGCACAATGATACATACTGAGTATATGACATGTCCTTTCATTGAGTACTAGTTGTCCCCGTCCTCTTTACCTCCTATTCTGTGAGGCCATATCTGACTAATACACTGTGTATAACCTCCGGCTGTGAGACACTTACAGATCTGACCTCCTCCCATCTGTCTTATTCCTCTCATGCATAATCAACAAATAAAGCCACAAACCCTGGCGCTTCGCTCTGCCCTGCACAAGCAGCATGGTCCCAGCATGGCCCTCGAGAGCAGAGTATTATGTGAGAGCCCCGCTGACTGCTCCACTATTGTACAGAGCGTCAATATACTGAAATGTGCCCGAGCCGAGCACAAGCCGATCCCTTATACTAACACTCCTGGGTCACGTCCTGACTATTACCATGTAAAGTTTTATACAGTATCACCACCACCACCATCATCATCATCATCATAAAGAAGCGGCCTCACCGCACTGCTCTTAAAGGAGCTGGGGCTTCTGATTATTTCACAGATTATATCTAAAAAGAATCAGCATGATACTGAGGTACATTGTGTCTTAAGCTCCAGTAACACCCAGAGCTGCATTCATAATGCTGCTAGGTTACTGTTCACATTCAAGCTCCCAAAGCTCTCTGCTGGGTCACTGTCTATATGAAGCATTTTCTGAATTCCTGCATGAATAATTTACTCTCAAAGTTTGACAAAATCCCTCAATGCAACGCAATATTACTGCATTATGAGATATCAGATTAGGGATCAGATGTGGGATCAGAACGTGTCAGTGCTCTATCAGCAAATACATCCATGAGGAGATGTAAATGCAGCTCTAGATGTGACTAGAGTATGAAATTAAGTACTTGCTATGTGCGATTTGTAGATTTATATCCCATAATGATGCCCACAAGCCGCCCTGCGCTCTATAAGATGGCGCTGACAGACTCACTCTAAGCTGGCCCAGGTACGGTCTCCAGGTCTTATCCATCAGGTCCTGTCTGTATCTCTTGGTGAAGTAGCCGAGGTACGAGACGAAGGCGGTGATGAGGAGGACGTCCCCACATAGCGTGCTCTCCTGGAGCTTGAAGTTTCTGACAGCTTCTGCCCATCTGACGTTCTCTGAGGCGAGTCCTCCGACCTAAAGCAGGGAGAAGTAGGAGCCACGATTACTGGAGGCCTATGCGAGTATGTGCCATGATCCATCTATGCTCCTGATATCGCATCCTGTCGGCCATATTAGCATCTAATGTCTGTCAACCAACCATGTACACAGCCTGTATGTCAGGCTTCTCCTCCTTCAGCTCCTCCTGTCACATATTCATTCTGTGACATCTCTGCCCTCCCTTTGGCCTTCTGCACTTGGGTGAATACAGACTGGATAATCCTCCAAACTCAGTCAGGGGACCAGGACTCCTTGCATCACAGTGATCTATAAAGCGGGGAGTCCCTACCTTCTTGAGGCTGCGCTGCTCCTGTCCTTGGGAAGACAGGGACTTCTAGCATCATACAGCACTAGCTATGCAAGGAGTCCTGGGACCACATCCAGCCCAGACAATGTGAGGTCCAGATATTCAGGACCATTTTTGTTCTTGTGCAGTGGAAAGCGCTGCAGAAAAAAACTTAATGCGTTTCCACCGCGGTTTCTTACGCAACGCTTTTTGGCTGTGGTCGCTACGTGGCTTTACAACCTGACAGTATATAAGCCGCACCTGGAGGACAGCTAATGTGCATACACGATATATTACATAGACAGCAGTGCTAACACCACAGAGAGGGAACCAGCAGTGGGGTCATGTAATTTAGAGATGGCATGCTGGGGGTTGTAGTCTTCTAACAGCTGGAGCCTTTCGCTTTATAGGGTGCTTGGTGATTATGAAAGGACTGTAAGAAATATTACAGATTTTACGTTCTGTCTGTGTCCGGCACTGAGCGAAGGTGGAAAGTTAAGCAAATCTGGAGCGACCTGTAAAATCAGCCGCCGGCAACAACCTCAGTAACTAATTCATCTCTGTCAGTGGCGGCGAAAGGGTGACAGAGGATCGGCAGCCGCCCAGTAATAACTGTATGGAGTAAGACTGGATAGAGATCCATCAAGGAATAGGGTGGATACAATTTACAGATAAGGACACAATATTTAATTTACACGGTGACCCCTCCCCCAATATTAACACTCAATGAAACAAAAGTATCAAAATAATAACATTACCAGGCGGTTGGCAAGAGAGATGGTGAGAGCAGTCGTGTCCGCTTCCTGCTGACATTTCAGTTTATCCGCAGTGGCCTTCTCAAACTTGGCCGTCAGCTTGGCAAGATTCTCATTCAGATGCTGTCACATAATAATAATGTAATAATTGTGTAATATCATCAACATGTGACATATTCTACACGTGGAGCATGACATCAAGATCATATTATTACAGTACTAATATTATACATAGGAGCAGTATTATAGTAGTTATATTCTTGTACATAGGCGCAGTATTATAGTAGTTATATTCTTGTACATAGGAGCAGTATTATAGTAGTTATATTCTTGTACATAGGAGGTAGTATTATAGTAGTTATATTCTTGTACATAGGAGCAGTATTATAGTAGTTATATTCTTGTACATAGGAGCAGTATTATAGTAGTTATATTCTTGTACATAGGAGCAGTATTATAGTAGTTATATTCTTGTACATAGGAGGTAGTATTATAGTAGTTATATTCTTGTACATAGGAGCAGTATTATAGTAGTTATATTCTTGTACATAGGAGGTAGTATTATAGTAGTTATATTCTTGTACATAGTAGTAGTATTATAGTAGTTATATTCTTGTACATAGGAGTAGTATTATAGTAGTTATATTCTTGTACATAGTAGTAGTATTATAGTAGTTATATTCTTGTACATAGGAGGTAGTATTATAGTAGTTATATTCTTGTACATAGGAGCAGTATTATAGTAGTTATATTCTTGTACATAGGAGCAGTATTATAGTAGTTATATTCTTGTACATAGGAGTAGTATTATAGTAGTTATATTCTTGTACATAGGAGGTAGTATTATAGTAGTTATATTCTTGTACATAGTAGTAGTATTATAGTAGTTATATTCTTGTACATAGGAGGTAGTATTATAGTAGTTATATTCTTGTACATAGGAGTAGTATTATAGTAGTTATATTCTTGTACATAGTAGTATTATTATAGTAGTTATATTCTTGTACATAGTAGTATTATAGTAGTTATATTCTTGTACATAGGAGCAGTATTATAGTAGTTATATTCTTGTACATAGGGGACAGTATTATAGTAGTTATATTCTTGTACATAGGAGCAGTATTATAGTAGTTATATTCTTGTACATAGGAGCAGTATTATAGTAGTTATATTCTTGTACATAGGAGCAGTATTATAGTAGTTATATTCTTGTACATAGGAGCAGTATTATAGTAGTTATATTCTTGTACATAGTAGTAGTATTATAGTAGTTATATTCTTGTACATAGGAGTAGTATTATAGTAGTTATATTCTTGTACATAGGAGCAGTATTATAGTAGTTATATTCTTGTACATAGGGGCAGTATTATAGTGGTTATATTCTTGTACATAGGAGCAGTATTATAGTAGTTATATTCTTGTACATAGGAGTAGTATTATAGTAGTTATATTCTTGTACATAGGGGCAGTATTATAGTGGTTATATTCTTGTACATAGGAGCAGTATTATAGTAGTTATATTCTTGTACATAGGAGTAGTATTATAGTAGTTATATTCTTGTACATAGGAGCAGTATTATAGTAGTTATATTCTTGTACATAGGAGTAGTATTATAGTAGTTATATTCTTGTACATAGCAGCAGTATTATAGTAGTTATATTCTTGTACATAGAGGCAGTATTATAGTAGTTATATTCTTGTACATAGGAGTAGTATTATAGTAGTTATATTCTTGTACATAGGGGGCAGTATTATAGTAGTTATATTCTTGTACATAGGAGTAGTATTATAGTAGTTATATTCTTGTACATAGGAGCAGTATTATAGTAGTTATATTCTTGTACATAGGAGCAGTATTATAGTAGTTATATTCTTGTACATAGGAGGCAGGATTATTATAGTATATTCTTGTACATAGGAGTAGTATTATAGTAGTTATACTCTTGTACATAGGGGGCAGTATTATAGTAGTTATATTCTTGTACATAGGAGCAGTATTATAGTAGTTATATTCTTGTACATAGGAGGTAGTATTATAGTAGTTATATTCTTGTACATAGGAGGCAGGATTATTATAGTATATTCTTGTACACAGAGGCGGTATAACAACTGTGCATCTATCCAATAGAAAGTGACTTACAGCTATTTTGGCTTTGATACTGGATAGTTTTTCCTCTGCCGCTGCCAGTTCAGCGTTTGCTTTGTTCAGCGCTTGGCGTTTCGGCTCTACCTCACAGTAAACTTCATAGAACTTGACAATGTTAACAACCCAGGAGCAGAGACCAGCAGCAGCGAGGGATTTAGAGGCAATAAATTCGGGGTTGAACTCTGGATCTTGTAGGTAGGGCTGAATGGCTTTTATGCAGTTTTCATGAATATTTTCCTTATTAAAGTTTATTAAGGAGTCTAGGAAGCCATCTACTTTGCCCATGACCACTCTGGCGGCCTTCCAGCTCCTGTCTTTTGGGACTTTACCCCCTGGGGCTGTGAGGACCATGACTGCTGCTGTGACGTTGGTGACAGCTGAAGGTGGGGCGCCAAAAGACTTCAGCTCTGTCAGATTGTTCTGCAAAGACAAGTAAGTAGATCGGCTCAGAAGATAAAAAAATAATATAATTGTGATAGAAACAAATCTTGGTAAACCACAGAGGACCCTGACAAATCCCCCTCCATACTTAAGACCTATGGCTGTACCTTGTTGAGTGTGTTCAAGGCTTCTTGAGCAGCCACTAAAGCCGGTTCTGCTTTGGCCAAATCCGTCTCGCAGTCCTTCTGCTTCTTCCCGACCTCCTCTGCTATAACGGCCACCTTCTTTTCCTCCTCGTCAGCCACGGCTTTCTCCTTACCCACTTTCTCAGTCTCCACTCCAACCACCTGGATGAGTTTATCCGCATCCTCGTTCTTCTGTTTTAGCTCCACCTCTTGCGCCGCTAGTTTGGCTTTCAGGTCATCCACCTGTCAGCAGAAACAATGGTATTAGAGAATACTGAGAGTATTTAGAACTGCTGGGGTCCAATTGTTCAGGAGGACGGGTCACTGACATTTCCCCTACATAGTTCCTGAAATACTTTGTGCTGCTGTAAAGATATAGACCTACTCCTACCCTCGGAATCCACAGTGAAAGAGCAAGCAAATTGCAGAAATATTTACATTCATTGACAATAAAAAATGTTGGATTGTTGCAAAACTGGTCCTGCAGTGATGTGAATGATTACAGTTTAGGTCCGGTCAGACACTGGGTCTTGCCACAAGATGGCATTAAAGTGATTCCTCCGCTGTGCTATACAAAGGCTCTCAGAGGCTACCTGAGTAGTGCACATCTTGGGGAGAGATCGCTGACTGCTAGATAGGTCTCTAAAATACACTTGAAGACATTATGCAGAATTAACAGACTTTGAGAGCGGGCTCAGCACTGGACTGAGAGAACAGGATGGCGGTTTAATGAACTGCCGCCATCTAGGCCGCCATCAGAGGTTATGTGAGGGCGCACACAGCAAACCAGACCCAGACAGACCCCCAGTACCGAGGATCATTTCATCCGCAGACAAGCAGCAGCAGCGCCCACAGTCTCCTTGTCCACCATACACAGGTGACGCCTTCATTACACCCCGGGCTCTGCTCACACCATTACCAGACACTTAGCAGAAGGATATTTGGTGTCCTCGCCCCCATTACGTGTCCTGTCACAGACAGTCAGCCACCATCGCCTTTGTTTCAGTAGTGTCGTGGACGGCTGCGGCCTGGAGCCATGTAGTGTTTAGTGATGAGTTTAGGTTCTCTTTGAGATCTGACCATGGTCAGGTCAGAGTATGGCCGCCTCGTGGTGAAGAGACACACTGCCCCCTGCTGGTGTGATGATGTAGGCAGCCATAATATATGACCGTCAGTCACCCCTAGTAGTGATAGGAGGGACACTAACAGCTCATGTACAGGAAATCCTGCGGCCATATGTATTGTCTCTCATGGCAGGGCAGACAACTGGTATTATTCAGCAGGATAATGCTCACCCACACAACAAGGGTTCTCAGGAATGTCTCCACCAGATTACACTTCCTTGGTAGGACTAGCAGGGACACAAGCTTCAGCAACCTACGAGTGTGCAGGAACCACAGGCCAAGCTGCAACTTCTGCAGACAAATGTGCCACAGGATACCATACAGAACCTGTATACCTCCAAGCCTAACCGTATCTCATCTTGTATCCAGGTGAGAGGCGGCCAACAGGGTACCAGAGCCTCCGCCCCATTGTATACTTTTCCCCAGTAACCTTCTCCTTTGCCTGTAATATTGTCATCACCTCCATAGATCATCATCACATTCACACTGAGAAAGTTTCATTCCAGTACATCTCTTTCTTGGTGCGGTATTATGTTGTCAATGAGCGTATATGTGCACGAATATGACCGCATCATCATCCTTCATCTAAGGTCCATAAAGTAAATTGAGGTTGTAAGCAAAATGCACTGAGATTTTAGCAATTACCGTGGAAACATTCTTCTACATTTTTTAAACCTATGGAGACCAGATGGAAATTGAAATGTTGGTTGTGGAGAAATAAGAGGCGAGGTGCGTCATGCCCGGCTGCAGCGGTGGGGCGCTCAGGAATCATGTAGGTGTCGGAGATTAAAAGGGTAGACAGTCATATGGGATTCACCTTATGGCCGTGCAGCATTGTTAGAACAATTACTATGAGGAGATGCTGGCTGCCGGGAGTCTCGGGGGGGATCTTTTAGGTTCTGGAACAGAATATATTACTTGTACTTGAGATACTTTTGCAACTAAATGAATTAGTTTCCACTTGGCCTTTACAACTATATTTTCACAGTTAAAGGGATCCTCTCTGTATATTGGATGATGTGGTACAGGAGAACGTGTTGGTATCTGGACTCCTGACACACCAGCGACATGGTCTGGGATCCTCCCTGTATATTGGATGATGCGGTACAGGAGAACGTGTTGGTATCTGGACTCCTGACACACCAGCGACATGGTCTGGGATCCTCCCTGTATATAGGATGATGCGGTACAGGAGAACGTGTTGGTATCTGGACTCCTGACACACCAGCGACATGGTCTGGGATCCTCTCTGTATATTGGATGATGTGGTACAGGAGAACGTGTTGGTATCTGGACTCCTGACACACCAGCGACATGGTCTGGGATCCTCCCTGTATATTGGATGATGTGGTACAGGAGAACGTGTTGGTATCTGGACTCCTGACACACCAGCGACATGGTCTGGGATCCTCTCTGTATATTTGGTGGTGTGGTACAGGAGAACGTGTTGGTATCTGGACTCCTGACACACCAGCGACATGGTCTGGGATCCTCTCTGTATATTTGGTGGTGTGGTACAGGAGAACGTGTTGGTATCTGGACTCCTGACACACCAGCGACATGGTCTGGGATCCTCCCTGTATATAGGATGATGCAGTACAGGAGAACGTGTTGGTATCTGGACTCCTGACACACCAGCGACATGGTCTGGGATCCTCCCTTTATATTGGATGATGTGGTACAGGAGAACGTGTTGGTATCTGGACTCCTGACACACCAGCGACATGGTCTGGGATCCTCCCTGTATATTGGATGATGCGGTACAGGAGAACGTGTTGGTATCTGGACTCCTGACACACCAGCGACATGGTCTGGGATCCTCTCTGTATATTGGATGATGTGGTACAGGAGAACGTGTTGGTATCTGGACTCCTGACACACCAGCGACATGGTCTGGGATCCTCTCTGTATATTTGGTGGTGTGGTACAGGAGAACGTGTTGGTATCTGGACTCCTGACACACCAGCGACATGGTCTGGGATCCTCTCTGTATATTTGGTGGTGTGGTACAGGAGAACGTGTTGGTATCTGGACTCCTGACACACCAGCGACATGGTCTGGGATCCTCCCTGTATATAGGATGATGCAGTACAGGAGAACGTGTTGGTATCTGGACTCCTGACACACCAGCGACATGGTCTGGGATCCTCTCTGTATATTTGGTGGTGTGGTACAGGAGATCGTGTTGGTATCTGGACTCTTCACACTCCTGACACACCAGCGACATGGTCTGGGATCCTCTATGTCAGACTTGTCAGACACAGGAAGAGACATGTGGCGACATGTGGCTCCTGATTGGCTGCTCACGTGTAACTTCCTGTTAGACAGCAGAGCTGATCGGGGAGCCAGTTTCTGTGCACAATATCGAGGAGCAAGTACCAGGTGACAACACCATGTGGACCTGGGGAGGGAGGCGTCTGCGGTAGGCACTACTACTGTACTCGGAACAATTTAGGGCCATGACAGGAGTTACTCGCTCTCAGCACTCAGGTTAAGAGTACAGGAGTTGAGACAGAACTAAGGTTGGAGGTGTGGCCAAGTTAATAAGGGGAGGGACTTAAATATGAAAAACAAGGTCCATGAATAAAGGGCTTGTCCAGGTTTTTTTACTTATGGCCTAATCTTAGAATAGGCCATAAGTATCTGATGTTCGGGGCCATTTCCAATGACTGTGCTATACAGTGTATGAAGCCGAAGCTTCCAGCTCAGTGCACTGGATAGTACAGGCATTAGGGTCTGACTTCATGATGTCACCATACCTGGGCAGATGTGCTGTTTAACTTTTCCAAGCCGTTCTCCAGACGCTCCATCTTGGCAGCGAGCTCCTTGCGCTTCTTATACAGCAGGTTCTGGTAGAGCTTGATCTGCTCCAGGAAAGACTTGGGGGTGGTGTAATTGTAGCGCCGCTCATTGCTTAGGTAGGATTTGGACATCTCATTCACGCTGGTGTGCACGTAGGCCATGAATTTACTTATGGATTCCTTAACAGGTGCCTGAGGTGAAGCAAAAGACAAGAAGATAATCTTTTATGTAGGGTTTACTGCTATGGAATAAACCACAAAAATCTGCTGATGGAACAGAGACCTCACCTCAATATTCTCCGTCTCTTGGAGGAAACGGAGACTGACAGACTCTAGCGCCTCCTGTGGCCACTCATGGAACCAATCGATTGCGGTGCAATTTACCACTGCAGGGAATTTTCTGCTTCTAACCCGTAACTTGTTACCAACGGGGGAGAAACACAAAGCGACCTAAAGAAGAAAAGGATGACGTCAGAGAAATGGGATAAAATAATGTGACGTCACTAAGAAATGTGTAAGTTATGTCTACTATAAGGTAGTGCTCTATACACTGAGGGCTCCTGTCTGTAGAGGGCAGTATAGTAGTTGTAGTCTTAGGCTTCATGCACATGGCAGTGACCATTGTCATACTGACCCATTTGTTTCTCTGACCCCATACACACACCTGTAAATTATCATGGGTCCATGTATGTGGCTGTGAGCTCTGAGGAAACCTCAGGACTGGTCCTATACGTTTTCGTTTTGCGGCCCAGGCTCACTGAAGGCAGTGAATGGGGCTGCGGAGACACAGGCGGGGCACGGATATCATCCATGTATCTTCTATGCTGTTCAACCATGCATGCAGCCTTACACATAGGGGAAGTATCATAGCACTATAAGGCGACTGGCTGCAACTCCTTCACTAATGTAAGTCAATGGAGTTGCATTACGGCAAGATGTTGCGAATTGAGCACTTTAAAACTGCTTAGTCTAAGTTTGCAGCGTCTAAAACTTGAGTATTAATAAATCTGTCCCCATAAGTTTCCAGTGCTATGTTGTTATACTCCTGTGCCCCCTCCATACTGCTCCATCTGTGTCAGTCCTTACTGACGTTCTATTCATGGTTTGCAGAGCTATAGAAGGGATGAAACAGCTCTGTGTGAACACTGATTAGAAATAGGCTTTAAATAGCAGAATAAATATTTTTTCGGATGAACCCTGTGATTATCATCAGTCGTCGCGGCTGCACCTGCCATCTGTGGGGCTGCCCTTGAATAAGTGGTTGAAAGGTTCATCTCCATCATCTGGGTGCTCGGCATTTAGCGCTGTGACTCGGGATTCCCCGCGTTAAGCAGATTGTTGGGTTTTTTCCTATTTGTGCGAGCGGAATCCCTTCTGATGGCGTTTTGTGGCAGCTGAATGGGCTAATCATTGTTTCAGTCTTTTCTAAGAGATTGTTGTTGTGTAATCACGTTGGAGATGCGTCTTGTGAAAATGTATTGATTGGGTAATCACATTTCAGCCGCTTTTTCTATCAGGCGTTTGCACGCCGCAGCCGCCATCTGTCGCCCCCTCCCTCCTCCATTATAAACAGAGAACGCAAAGAGAAGCGAGGCCGCCAGACGCTCCAATAATGCTGCTTCTCAGAGCGAGGACCAGGCGGCTGCATCTGCAGAGTCAACTGTATGGGACTGGTGCAGAGCTATCAGAGAATTACTGATTATATGTAGGGTGATAGACATAGGGGCCCGAGGAGAAAATATCCTGAATAGGAGGGCCCTCTACATCAAAATCAGGAAGATTCATTTGTGTAGAGGTCATAAATCAAGCTGCAAGGACTCCAGTAAAACTACAGTATTCTACCCCTCATTCTTCTGGGGACCCTGCTCCTCCACTATGTAACCTGTGACCTCCTCTATAAGATGAGCACACTCCTCTCCTGAAATACTCTGTACTGCTGGGGACCCTGCTCCTCCCACTATGTAACTCTCACCCTGTGACCTCCCTGTAAGATCAGCACACTCCTCTCCTGACATACTCTGTACTGCTGGGGACCTGCTCCTCCCACTATGTAACTCTCACCCTGTGACCTCCTATATATGATCAGCACACTCCTCTCCTGAAATACTCTGTACTGCTGGGGACCCTGCTCCTCCACTATGTAACTCTCACTCTGTGACCTCCTATATATGATCAGCACACTCCTCTCCTGAAATACTCTGTGCTGCTGGGGACCCTGCTCCTCCCACTATGTAACTCTCACCCTGTGACCTCCTCTATAAGATCAGCACACTCCTCTCCTGAAATACTCTGTACTGCTGGGGACCCTGCTCCTCCCACTATGTAACTCTCACCCTGTTACCTCCTCTATAAGATCAGCACACTCCTCTCCTGAAATACTCTGTGCTGCTGGGGACCCTGCTCCTCCCACTATGTAACTCTCACCCTGTGACCTCCTCTATAAGATCAGCAGACTCCTCTCCTGAAATACTCTGTACTGCTGGGGACCCTGCTCCTCCCACTATGTAACTCTCACCCTGTGACCTCCTCTATAAGATCAGCACACTCCTCTCCTGAAATACTCTGTGCTGCTGGGGACCCTGCTCCTCCCACTATGTAACTCTCACCCTGTGACCTCCTCTATAAGATCAGCACACTCCTCTCCTGAAATACTCTGTACTGCTGGGGACCTGCTCCTCCACTATGTAACTCTCACCCTGTGACCTCCCCTATAAGATCAGCACACTCCTCTCCTGAAATACTCTGTGCTGCTGGGGACCCTGCTCCTCCCACTATGTAACTCTCACCCTGTGACCTCCCCTATAAGATCAGCACACTCCTCTCCTGAAATACTCTGTGCTGCTGGGGACCCTGCTCCTCCCACTATGTAACTCTCACCCTGTGACCTCCTCTATAAGATCAGCACAGTGCTCTCCTGAAATACTCTGTGCTGCAGGAAGATTATGCACCACCCACTATCTTTCTATCTCTCGCAAAAGCTGAACTTTCCTATCCTGAAATACTCTGTGCTGCTGGAGTCCCTTCTCCTTCTCTCAGTCTGTGACCTCCCACAGGTCTCAGACTTACTTTCAGTTGTCTTCGGACTCTGTCGATGAAGAATTTCCAGCAGTTTTCTCTTGTATCCAGCAATCCTAGACTCTTCACTTCATTCCTGACACTTCCGATAATGTTTTCCACCTCATCGTCTGGAAACAGATCCGGGATCTCACCTTAAAGTTAAAGAGAGTCCTCCTTAGTTCACAGTCACACAAGTAAGACCTACTATGGTAAAATGGCGGCATTTGCAGCCCTGTCCCAGCAATAGGAGCAGAGTTGCTCCCATTGAGCACAGTAGCTTCCGGCACTCGGAGGCAGCTGGATCAGCTGATCGGTGCAGGATCCAGGTGTTGGCGCCCCACCAATCAGATACTTTAATGCAAAAGAGCGCAGCCATTCCTCCTGCAGCAATGGAGGACCTTGTACCACCTATGTCTATGTATGCCTATGCAGGGAATGTTGCACTCAGCCACAGCTCCCCTATAAACATGTGGAAAATGGACCCGCCTACCGGATGCCAGCAAGTCGTTGACTAATACAAGGAACTTCTCATCGGCCACTTGTGCGTCAGTCATAAGGAAAACTGTGCCCACGTTCTTCACTCCAGCTTTAATGTATTGGTTTGCAAGGTCAGCCTGAGGGTATAAGAAGACATTTTGTCATGTACAACCATCTGACCAGGACAGTTGTGGGGGCGCTAGCGAGGAGAGGTATTTTAGTGCCACTAGCAGGTACTTAATACATTCCAGATCCAATGACTGGGTAGAACTGGTATAAAATAGGATATGAGAGCTAGCTGCATAGATCAGGACACGTTCAGTACAGCTGGCTCGCTGCCTCCCTCCTGACATTGGTGACAGCACCCAGTATAGCGGTGTGGTAAGTAGCTGAATAGTCATATGGAGCGCAGGATTACACGTACAGTCTGTTCTAATGACTGTGTCAGGAGACGATCTGAGGGGGGATCATTCACCGTAGTAAAAATGGAAAAGTGGATTTTTTTATGCAATGTGTGGATGGGTTAGCCAGAATCCCAACCACTTTGCAAGTAATGTAATATGCAGAGTTTTTTGCCGTGGCGTTTAATTACTATAGTTGGGGTTCAGAAGATGACGATCCCGCTCATTACTATAGTTGGGGTGCAGAAGAGGACAGCCCCGCTCATTACTATAGTTGGGGTGCAGAAGAGGACGATCCCGCTCATTACTATAGTTGGGGTGCAGAAGGTGACGATCCCGCTCATTACTATAGTTGGGGTGCAGAAGGTGACGATCCCGCTCATTACTATAGTTGGGGTGCAGAAGAGGACAGCCCCGCTCATTACTATAGTTGGGGTGCAGAAGAGGACAGCCCCGCTCATTACTATAGTTGGGGTGCAGAAGATGACGATCCCGCTCATTACTATAGTTGGGGTGCAGAAAATGACGATCCCGCTCATTACTATAGTTGGGGTGCAGAAGATGACAGCCCCGCTCATTACTATAGTTGGGGTGCAGAAGGTGACGATCCCGCTCATTACTATAGTTGGGGTGCAGAAGAGGACAGCCCCGCTCATTACTATAGTTGGGGTGCAGAAGAGGACAGCCCCGCTCATTACTATAGTTGGGGTGCAGAAGATGACGATCCCGCTCATTACTATAGTTGGGGTGCAGAAGAGGACGATCCCGCTCATTACTATAGTTGGGGTGCAGAAGAGGACAGCCCCGCTCATTACTATAGTTGGGGTGCAGAAGGTGATGACCCCGCTCATTACTATAGTTGGGGTGCAGAAGAGGACAGCCCCGCTCATTACTATAGTTGGGGTGCAGAAGAGGACAGCCCCGCTCATTACTATAGTTGGGGTGCAGAAGAGGACAGCCCCGCTCATTACTATAGTTGGGGTGCAGAAGAGGACGATCCCGCTCATTACTATAGTTGAGGTGCAGAAGAGGACGATCCCGCTCATTACTATAGTTGGGGTGCAGAAGAGGACGATCCCGCTCATTACTATAGTTGGGGTGCAGAAGGTGACGATCCCGCTCATTACTATAGTTGGGGTGCAGAAGAGGACAGCCCCGCTCATTACTATAGTTGGGGTGCAGAAGAGGACAGCCCCGCTCATTACTATAGTTGGGGTGCAGAAGATGACGATCCCGCTCATTACTATAGTTGGGGTTCAGAAGGTGACGATCCCACTCATTACTATAGTTGGGGTGCAGAAGGTGATGACCCCCGCTCATTACTATAGTTGGGGTGCAGAAAATGACGATCCCGCTCATTACTATAGTTGGGGTTCAGAAAATGACGATCCCGCTCATTACTATAGTTGGGGTGCAGAAGGTGACAATCCCGCTCATTACTATAGTTGAGGTGCAGAAGAGGACGATCCCGCTCATTACTATAGTTGGGGTGCAGAAGATGACGATCCCGCTCATTACTATAGTTGGGGTGCAGAAGATGACGATCACGCTCATTACTATAGTTGGGGTGCAGAAGAGGACAGCCCCGCTCATTACTATAGTTGGGGTGCAGAAGATGACGATCCCGCTCATTACTATAGTTGGGGTGCAGAAGAGGACGATCCCGCTCATTACTATAGTTGGGGTGCAGAAGGTGACGATCCCGCTCATTACTATAGTTGGGGTGCAGAAGATGACAGCCCCGCTCATTACTATAGTTGGGGTGCAGAAGAGGACAGCCCCGCTCATTACTATAGTTGGGGTGCAGAAGAGGACGATGCCGCTCATTACTATAATTGGGGTGCAGAAGAGGACAGCCCCGCTCATTACTATAGTTGGGGTGCAGAAGATGACAGCCCCGCTCATTACTATAGTTGGGGTGCAGAAGAGGACAGTCCCGCTCATTACTATAGTTGGGGTGCAGAAGATGACGATCACGCTCATTACTATTTTTGGGGTGCAGAAGAGGACAACCCCGCTCATTACTATAGTTGGGGTGCAGAAGAGGACAGCCCCGCTCATTACTATAGTTGGGGTGCAGAAGATGACGATCCCGCTCATTACTATAGTTGGGGTGCAGAAGATGACAGTCCCGCTCATTACTATAGTTGGGGTGCAGAAGATGACAGCCCCGCTCATTACTATAGTTGGGGTGCAGAAGATGACAGCCCCGCTCATTACTATAGTTGGGGTGCAGAAGAGGACGATCCCGCTCATTACTATAGTTGGGGTGCAGAAGGTGACGATCCCGCTCATTACTATAGTTGGGGTGCAGAAGGTGACGATCCCGCTCATTACTATAGTTGGGGTGCAGAAGAGGACAGCCCCGCTCATTACTATAGTTGGGGTGCAGAAGGTGACGATCCCGCTCATTACTATAGTTGGGGTGCAGAAGAGGACAGCCCCGCTCATTACTATATTGGGGTGCAGAAGAGGACAGCCCCGCTCATTACTATAGTTGGGGTGCAGAAGAGGACAGCCCCGCTCATTACTATAGTTGGGGTGCAGAAGGTGACGATCCCGCTCATTACTATAGTTGGGGTGCAGAAGAGGACAGCCCCGCTCATTACTATAGTTGGGGTGCAGAAGAGGACAGCCCCGCTCATTACTATAGTTGGGGTGCAGAAGAGGACGATCCCGCTTATTACTATAGTTGGGGTGCAGAAGATGACGATGCCGCTCATTACTATAGTTGGGGTGCAGAAGAGGACAGCCCCGCTCATTACTATAGTTGGGGTGCAGAAGAGGACAACCCCGCTCATTACTATAGTTGGGGTGCAGAAGATGACGATGCCGCTCATTACTATAATTGGGGTGCAGAAGAGGACGATCCCGCTCATTACTATAGTTGGGGTGCAGAAGAGGACAGCCCCGCTCATTACTATAGTTGGGGTGCAGAAGAGGACAGCCCCGCTCATTACTATAGTTGGGGTGCAGAAGAGGACAGTCCCGCTCATTACTATAGTTGGGGTGCAGAAGAGGACGATCCCGCTCATTACTATAGTTGGGGTGCAGAAGAGGACAGCCCCGCTCATTACTATAGTTGGGGTGCAGAAGAGGACGATCCCGCTCATTACTATAGTTGGGGTGCAGAAGAGGACGATCCCGCTCATTACTATAGTTGGGGTGCAGAAGAGGACAGCCCCGCTCATTACTATAGTTGGGGTGCAGAAGAGGACAGCCCCGCTCATTACTATAGTTGGGGTGCAGAAGATGACGATCCCGCTCATTACTATAGTTGGGGTGCAGAAGAGGACGATCCCGCTCATTACTATAGTTGGGGTGCAGAAGAGGACAGCCCCGCTCATTACTATAGTTGGGGTGCAGAAGGTGATGACCCCGCTCATTACTATAGTTGGGGTGCAGAAGAGGACAGCCCCGCTCATTACTATAGTTGGGGTGCAGAAGAGGACAGCCCCGCTCATTACTATAGTTGGGGTGCAGAAGAGGACAGCCCCGCTCATTACTATAGTTGGGGTGCAGAAGAGGACGATCCCGCTCATTACTATAGTTGAGGTGCAGAAGAGGACGATCCCGCTCATTACTATAGTTGGGGTGCAGAAGAGGACGATCCCGCTCATTACTATAGTTGGGGTGCAGAAGGTGACGATCCCGCTCATTACTATAGTTGGGGTGCAGAAGAGGACAGCCCCGCTCATTACTATAGTTGGGGTGCAGAAGAGGACAGCCCCGCTCATTACTATAGTTGGGGTGCAGAAGAGGACGATCCCGCTCATTACTATAGTTGAGGTGCAGAAGATGACGATCCCGCTCATTACTATAGTTGGGGTTCAGAAGGTGACGATCCCACTCATTACTATAGTTGGGGTGCAGAAGGTGATGACCCCGCTCATTACTATAGTTGGGGTGCAGAAAATGACGATCCCGCTCATTACTATAGTTGGGGTTCAGAAAATGACGATCCCGCTCATTACTATAGTTGGGGTGCAGAAGGTGACAATCCCGCTCATTACTATAGTTGAGGTGCAGAAGAGGACGATCCCGCTCATTACTATAGTTGGGGTGCAGAAGATGACGATCCCGCTCATTACTATAGTTGGGGTGCAGAAGATGACGATCACGCTCATTACTATAGTTGGGGTGCAGAAGAGGACAGCCCCGCTCATTACTATAGTTGGGGTGCAGAAGATGACGATCCCGCTCATTACTATAGTTGGGGTGCAGAAGAGGACAGCCCCGCTCATTACTATAGTTGGGGTGCAGAAGAGGACAGCCCCGCTCATTACTATAGTTGGGGTGCAGAAGATGACGATCCCGCTCATTACTATAGTTGGGGTGCAGAAGAGGACGATCCCGCTCATTACTATAGTTGGGGTGCAGAAGGTGACGATCCCGCTCATTACTATAGTTGGGGTGCAGAAGATGACAGCCCCGCTCATTACTATAGTTGGGGTGCAGAAGAGGACAGCCCCGCTCATTACTATAGTTGGGGTGCAGAAGAGGACAGCCCCGCTCATTACTATAGTTGGGGTGCAGAAGGTGACGATCCCGCTCATTACTATAGTTGGGGTGCAGAAGAGGACAGCCCCGCTCATTACTATAGTTGGGGTGCAGAAGAGGACAGCCCCGCTCATTACTATAGTTGGGGTGCAGAAGATGACAGCCCCGCTCATTACTATAGTTGGGGTGCAGAAGATGACGATGCCGCTCATTACTATAATTGGGGTGCAGAAGAGGACAGCCCCGCTCATTACTATAGTTGGGGTGCAGAAGATGACAGCCCCGCTCATTACTATAGTTGGGGTGCAGAAGAGGACAGTCCCGCTCATTACTATAGTTGGGGTGCAGAAGATGCCGATCACGCTCATTACTATTTTTGGGGTGCAGAAGAGGACAACCCCGCTCATTACTATAGTTGGGGTGCAGAAGAGGACAGCCCCGCTCATTACTATAGTTGGGGTGCAGAAGATGACGATCCCGCTCATTACTATAGTTGAGGTGCAGAAGATGACAGTCCCGCTCATTACTATAGTTGGGGTGCAGAAGAGGACGATCCCGCTCATTACTATAGTTGGGGTGCAGAAGATGACAGCCCCGCTCATTACTATAGTTGGGGTGCAGAAGGTGACGATCCCGCTCATTACTATAGTTGGGGTGCAGAAGGTGACGATCCCGCTCATTACTATAGTTGGGGTGCAGAAGAGGACAGCCCCGCTCATTACTATAGTTGGGGTGCAGAAGATGACGATGCCGCTCATTACTATAATTGGGGTGCAGAAGAGGACAGCCCCGCTCATTACTATAGTTGGGGTGCAGAAGAGGACAGCCCCGCTCATTACTATATTGGGGTGCAGAAGAGGACAGCCCCGCTCATTACTATAGTTGGGGTGCAGAAGAGGACAGCCCCGCTCATTACTATAGTTGGGGTGCAGAAGGTGACGATCCCGCTCATTACTATAGTTGGGGTGCAGAAGAGGACAGCCCCGCTCATTACTATAGTTGGGGTGCAGAAGAGGACAGCCCCGCTCATTACTATAGTTGGGGTGCAGAAGAGGACGATCCCGCTCATTACTATAGTTGGGGTGCAGAAGATGACGATGCCGCTCATTACTATAGTTGGGGTGCAGAAGAGGACAGCCCCGCTCATTACTATAGTTGGGGTGCAGAAGAGGACAGTCCCGCTCATTACTATAGTTGGGGCGCAGAAGAGGACAGCCCCGCTCATTACTATAGTTGGGGTGCAGAAGAGGACAACCCCGCTCATTACTATAGTTGGGGTGCAGAAGAGGACAGTCCCGCTCATTACTATAGTTGGGGTGCAGAAGATGACGATGCCGCTCATTACTATAATTGGGGTGCAGAAGAGGACGATCCCACTCATTACTATAGTTGGGGGTGCAGAAGAGGACAGCCCCGCTCATTACTATAGTTGGGGTGCAGAAGAGGACAGCCCCGCTCATTACTATAGTTGGGGTGCAGAAGAGGACAGTCCCGCTCATTACTATAGTTGGGGTGCAGAAGAGGACGATCCCGCTCATTACTATAGTTGGGGTGCAGAAGAGGACAGCCCCGCTCATTACTATAGTTGGGGTGCAGAAGATGACAGCCCCGCTCATTACTATAGTTGGGGTGCAGAAGAGGACGATCCCGCTCATTACTATAGTTGGGGTGCAGAAGAGGACAGCCCCGCTCATTACTATAGTTGGGGTGCAGAAGAGGACGATCCCGCTCATTACTATAGTTGGGGTGCAGAAGATGACGATCCCGCTCATTACTATAGTTGGGGTGCAGAAGAGGACAGTCCCGCTCATTACTATAGTTGGGGTGCAGAAGAGGACGATCCCGCTCATTACTATAGTTGGGGTGCAGAAGATGACGATCCCGCTCATTACTATAGTTGGGGTGCAGAAGAGGACAGCCCCGCTCATTACTATAGTTGGGGTGCAGAAGAGGACGATCCCGCTCATTACTATAGTTGGGGTGCAGAAGAGGACGATCCCGCTCATTACTATAGTTGGGGTGCAGAAGAGGACGATCCCGCTCATTACTATAGTTGGGGTGCAGAAGAGGACGATCCCGCTCATTACTATAGTTGGGGTGCAGAAGAGGACAGCCCCGCTCATTACTATAGTTGGGGTGCAGAAGAGGACGATCCCGCTCATTACTATAGTTGGGGTGCAGAAGAGGACAGTCCCGCTCATTACTATAGTTGGGGTGCAGAAGAGGACGATCCCGCTCATTACTATAGTTGGGGTGCAGAAGATGACGATCCCGCTCATTACTATAGTTGGGGTGCAGAAGAGGACAATCCCGCTCATTACTATAGTTGGGGTGCAGAAGAGGACGATCCCGCTCATTACTATAGTTGGGGTGCAGAAGAGGACGATCCCGCTCATTACTATAGTTGGGGTGCAGAAGAGGACAGCCCCGCTCATTACTATAGTTGGGGTGCAGAAGAGGACAGCCCCGCTCATTACTATAGTTGGGGTGCAGAAGAGGACAGCCCCGCTCATTACTATAGTTGGGGTGCAGAAGAGGACGATCCCGCTCATTACTATAGTTGGGGTGCAGAAGAGGACAGCCCCGCTCATTACTATAGTTGGGGTGCAGAAGAGGACAGCCCCGCTCATTACTATAGTTGGGGTGCAGAAGAGGACAGTCCCGCTCATTACTATAGTTGGGGCGCAGAAGAGGACAGCCCCGCTCATTACTATAGTTGGGGTGCAGAAGATGACGATCCCGCTCATTACTATAGTTGGGGTGCAGAAGAGGACGATCCCGCTCATTACTATAGTTGGGGTGCAGAAGAGGACGATCCCGCTCATTACTATAGTTGGGGTGCAGAAGAGGACGATCCCGCTCATTACTATAGTTGGGGTGCAGAAGAGGACAGCCCCGCTCATTACTATAGTTGGGGTGCAGAAGAGGACAGCCCCGCTCATTACTATAGTTGGGGTGCAGAAGAGGACGATCCCGCTCATTACTATAGTTGGGGTGCAGAAGAGGACGATCCCGCTCATTACTATAGTTGGGGTGCAGAAGAGGACAGCCCCGCTCATTACTATAGTTGGGGTGCAGAAGAGGACAGCCCCGCTCATTACTATAGTTGGGGTGCAGAAGAGGACAGCCCCGCTCATTACTATAGTTGGGGTGCAGAAGAGGACGATCCCGCTCATTACTATAGTTGGGGTGCAGAAGAGGACAGCCCCGGTCACCCCCTGTACATTTTACCTTGAGGTCCGGGATGCCATAGCCTTTCCTGAGAGTGATCTGGAAGACCTCCAAGGAGCTGATATAAGCTGCCAGTCTTGTCAGACTCTGCTTTCCGCTCCCTCCGACGCCGACCAGCAGAGCGTTTCCCCTCGGGGACTCCAATATGCGGTTGATTCTGCAGCTAGATTGGAAGAGAACAAAGAAAATAATAAAACTCTTCACTGAACACAAGTCGCACCAAAAGGGAGAACACATTGACAATTCACCGGCGGCGTGGCGAGCTGTGCTTAATGTGCAGCCATTAATTACTGTGACATTTACAGACGCCAAAAGCAACCGGTGCCTGCTAGATGGCAGGGCATGCTGGGACTTACAGTCCCCCGACAAGTGCAGTGGACACCTTGCCCTTGATTGGAATAAGGTCTGGACTGTATCTGGGGCCCCTCAACTGGGGTGAACCTCACCTAATAATCCCCAAATCTATTCATCCTGCTCTGTCAAAGTGCACAATTCTATTCAACTATTTCTTAGCCCTTTCTGTTCCTAGGAAAGTTGGGTTACAGCTACTAGAGCTCAGAAGACTTGACACCCAGTTTTCTCAGACTCCCAGACTATCTCATTGCATTGCCAAGCATATAGCTTGGCCATAAGCCCTGTGAGAACTGTAACAATGGCTGGCACCTAGCTTTCCCAGGCACAGATACTATTATGAAACAGCAGGAAAGCTGCTAGCACCGTAAGAGTGGTTATCACCCAGCATTCTTACTGTTTATTAGTTATTTCTGTACCTGAGAAAGCTGAGTGCCAATCATTAGTACAGTTCCCACAAGGCTTATAGCCAAGCTATGTGCCTGGTTGTCACCCAGCTTTCCCAAGTTCAGTAAAACAAAGAAACAGTAAATCTGACGTAGCGATGACATGATGTAGACGGGACCGCTGCAGCCAAATACTGCTCTCAGCTATATGTTACTATATGGTGTTTGGCTGACATGACGTCACCACAGTGTCCACTCTATATACAAACAAAGCAGCGGAGGTGACGGCCGTCCCAGCACAGGAATGGAGGGCAGGATGCAGGCAAGTATAAAGGCATTTTTATTTTTAGGCTTTCCCCTGCTGTCTGCATTTTATTTGTTTCATTCCCAATAATCCCTTTAAGGGATATGTAAATGATGTTTTCCCCTTGTTAAGAGGGTATGTGTGTGAAACACTACTAAGATGGTGTTATCTATCACTGCAGAGGGAGGCTAATACAAAAGTTCTTCCATATAAGACGTACGAGGACTGAATCCAGACACTGCGCTCAGATTCACAATTATGAGAGCGGAGCCGCTGGAGAGACATTAAGGTGTCTCAGGCTCTAGCAGGGAACAATCTCCTCCAGGGAAATTACTGAGCAGCGCTTCTTTGTCTCACATCCCGATCTGATGACTCTGCACTTTGCTCCTGGTCTATTTAGTTTAGTGGTCAGACGGCGGAGGGGGTAGGTGATAGCACGGAGTGTCTCTATTACACTGACAGATCTGACATAGGATAACACCCAATGATAAGACACCCATTACGTGCATTGATGAACGTACGACCTTCCATTCTTACATGTGGCTCATGGCGTCCTCGAACAGCACCAGGTTCATTGCCGCGTTGACCTCGTTGTGGTTGTCCAGAGCGTCCACAAGGATCTTGTTCAGTGACTGCCAGGACTGGACTGGCATGTATTTGGGCTCTCCAACGCCATTGGCGAAATGGCAAAACATGTTCATGGACTTCACCTGTTCTAGGGTTTCATCAATGTCCTATGGGATAAGGAAGCCATTGGCCGGACACGTCAGCACATTATATATTCAGTGAATTATTATGGATTAAATTCATTGACAAAGCTTTCTGGGGTCCATTACTGCTAATCTCTGCTATTCTGGGCTGGCTGGCAGCGTCATGTGACCTATTGATCCATTTTTTTGGTTTCTGCCTACAACCCCCCATATTCCTTGCATTCATTCAATGGGAGATATTTATGAAGACTGGTGTATTATACGCCAGTCTTCATATTCCCTGCGCCAGTGGAAGAATTTATAAGGTGGTGACTGACTATGAATGCAGCAACTCCTCCACCAGGCAGCGAGTCTGCGCTGAAATCTAGTCCAGCTGGTAAGGGCGTAGATTTCGGTGATCATTTGCCTCTTTCACTTTCATGGAAGTGCCATGGGGGGAGCAAAGACATAAGTTGTGGCATTTATTGTAGTAACTGGCATTTAAAAAGTTAATTAATAATAAATCTCCCCCTATATGTCTTTTATTACACCCTACTCTACATCCGCAGCAAGGAATCTCCAGTACCTTCCCTAGTCAGTCTTCCCTTTCTGGCAGCTCTAAATATAATCTCCGGTAAGGTCCTAATCAGTCTACTTACAAAATACAAGGAGAGAGGGCAATAAGCAGCAGGTTATTGAAGAAAATCACAAAATTACCTCAACACTGTATTAACAGCTGCCAGAGGGAGAAGGAGGCTAGTTAGGAACTTACTGGTGATTATATACACAGCTGCCAGAGGGAGAAGGAGGCTAGTTAGGAACTTACTGGTGATTATATACACAGCTGCCAGAGGGAGAAGGAGGCTAGTTAGAAACTTACTGGTGGTTATATACACAGCTGCCAGAGGGAGAAGGAGACTAGTTAGAAACTTACTGGTGATTATATACACAGCTGCCAGAGGGAGAAGGAGACTAGTTAGAAACTTACTGGTGGTTATATACACAGCTGCCAGATGGAGTAGGAGACTAGTTAGGAACTTACTGGTGATTATATACACAGCTGCCAGAGGGTGAAGGAGGCTAGTTAGAAACTTACTGGTGGTTATATACACAGCTGCCAGAGGGACTAGGAGACTAGTTAGGAACTTACTGGTGATTATATACACAGCTGCCAGAGGGAGAAGGAGACTAGTTAGAAACTTACTGGTGGTTATATACACAGCTGCCAGAGGGAGAAGGAGACTAGTTAGAAACTTACTGGTGATTATATACACAGTTGCCAGAGGGAGAAGGAGACTAGTTAGAAACTTACTGGTGGTTATATACACAGCTGCCAGAGGGAGTAGGAGACTAGTTAGGAACTTACTGGTGATTATATACACAGCTGCCAGAGGGTGAAGGAGGCTAGTTAGAAACTTACTGGTGGTTATATACACAGTTGCCAGAGGGAGAAGGAGACTAGTTAGAAACTTACTGGTGGTTATATACACAGCTGCCAGAGGGAGTAGGAGACTAGTTAGGAACTTACTGGTGATTATATACACAGCTGCCAGAGGGAGAAGGAGGCTAGTTAGAAACTTACTGGTGATTATATACACAGCTGCCAGAGGGTGAAGGAGGCTAGTTAGAAACTTACTGGTGGTTATATACACAGCTGCCAGAGGGAGAAGAAGACTAGTTAGGAACTTATGGTGACTATATACATAGCTGCCAGAGGAAAAAGAATACATATACAGCCTCTAGAGGGGGCTAACAAGGTACTTTTGATTCATTGTTATAGAAATGACAATTCTGCTTACATCATAGAACTTCTTCACCATGTCGGTCTGTATCTTATCAAACAGGTCAAAGTCTTTCTCTTCCACCATTTTGTCCCGGTAAACACGGTTGGACTCGTGCAGGTAGAGCTTCACCAAGTCCTGGGGAGTCTTCAGGCAGTCGGGGGTGGAGAACAAGATGCCCTGAAACCAAACAAACTCCGCAATGAAGGTTTTCCAAGGCAAAGCCACAGGAAAAGGTTATGTCCAAATGGGACAGATATGTTGCAGATTTTGCTTCGAGGAAAACGACAGCAGCAAAAAAACAGGACCATGTGCCATTCTAAAGCTCGGACATCTGAATACCGCTCTAGAGAGGAGTGGCCGTCTCTGCCAATTTGCAGCTGTCCTTGGCATGAACTGTGTGGCATGTTGGTGGTGCCCACGTGTGGAAGGTGCCATACAAGTCTATGGGAGAGAGACGGCGTATGGATGTTTACAGTCCTCCCATAGACTTGTATAAAGTAAATTTGGGCCCGTGGTCAAGTGTATGGAATTTAGTTTCTATTTCATACACATGGGCGGTCTCCAAAGCAAAAGACACTCTACTCTAGCTAATAGGAAGGGGGCGCAATTGGCCCTTGTGGGTACCCCATCTACACTCCATACTCCATGAGAACCTGGGGAGAATCCCTCAAGCCCCAGAAAAAACTCATCATCTCACTGTTACTGTGGACTCTGTTGTGTAGGTAAAACATGACATTTCCAGTTTATTTCCTCATTTTTGCCGACAGACTGGGTGATGACAAGGTCAATGTGAAAGATTCCTCGACAAGCTAACGAGTCTGTAATATTTATATGATACACTGTCATCGTGTCACCAAGTCGCTTAGACCTGTCAACCGCTGTTTGGGAATTTAGCTCGCGCCATAGCTTGAAAAGCCTAAATTGATTAAAGAGGAGCGCAACGTCCAGAGGAGCCGGGACCCCGCTCTGACAGGAGATCATTAGATAAGTTTTTATTACAAAGTAATCCTGAGTGACAGCCTGCTGCAAAGTGTAATAATCAGCCCGGGAGACAAAGAGAGACAGGCGGAGGCAACGGGTAATATGTAATTATCACAGCCAGGGATAGACGAGGCTGCAAACAATGGAGGCTCTGCTGTGTCTGAGGTAGTCATATCATACAATGACCTAGACATATAAAGCCCAGAAACTAGTCCTATATTGTCTACTCCAGAGCTGCGCTCACTATTCTGCTGGTGCAGTCACTGTGTACATACATTACATTACTTATCCTGTACTGATCCTGAGTTACATCCTGTATTATACTCCAGAGCTGCACTCACTATTCTGCTGGTACCGTCACTGTGTACATACATTACATTACTTATCCTGTACTGATCCTGAGTTACATCCTGTATTATACTCCAGAGCTGCGCTCACTATTCTGCTGGTACAGTCACTGTGTACATACATTACATTACTTATCCTGTACTGATCCTGAGTTACATCCTGTATTATACTCCAGAGCTGCGCTCACTATTCTGCTGGTACTGTCACTGTGTACATACATTACATTACTTATCCTGTACTGATCCTGAGTTACATCCTGTATTATACTCCAGAGCTGCGCTCACTATTCTGCTGGTACAGTCACTGTGTACATACATTACATTACTTATCCTGTACTGATCCTGAGTTACATCCTGTATTATACTCCAGAGCTGCGCTCACTATTCTGCTGGTGCAGTCACTGTGTACATACATTACATTACTTATCCTGTACTGATCCTGAGTTACATCCTGTATTATACTCCAGAGCTGCGCTCACTATTCTGCTGGTGCAGTCAATGTGTACATACATTACATTACTTATCCTGTACTGATCCTGAGTTACATCCTGTATTATACTCCAGAGCTGCGCTCACTATTCTGCCGGTACAGTCACTGTGTACATACATTACATTACTTATCCTGTACTAATCCTGAGTTACATCCTGTATTATACTCCAGAGCTGCGCTCACTATTCTGCTGGTACAGTCACTGTGTACATACATTACATTACTTATCCTGTATTATACTCCAGAGCTGCTCTCACTATTCTGCTGGTACAGTCACTGTGTACATACATTACATTACTTATCCTGTACTGATCCTGAGTTACATCCTGTATTATACTCCAGAGCTGCGCTCACTATTCTGCTGGTACAGTCACTGTGTACATACATTACATTACTTATCCTGTATTACACTCCAGAGCTGCACTCACTATTCTGCCGGTGCAGTCACTGTGTACATACATTACATTACTTATCCTGTACTGATCCTGAGTTACATCCTGTATTATACTCCAGAGCTGCGCTCACTATTCTGCTGGTGCAGTCACTGTGTACATACATTACATTACTTATCCTGTACTGATCCTGAGTTACATCCTGTATTATACTCCAGAGCTGCGCTCACTATTCTGCTGGTACAGTCACTGTGTACATACATTACATTACTTATCCTGTACTGATCCTGAGTTACATCCTGTATTATACTCCAGAGCTGCGCTCACTATTCTGCTGGTACAGTCACTGTGTACATACATTACATTACTTATCCTGTACTGATCCTGAGTTACATCCTGTATTATACTCCAGAGCTGCGCTCACTATTCTGCTGGTGCAGTCACTGTGTACATACATTACATTACTTATCCTGTACTGATCCTGAGTTACATCCTGTATTATACTCCAGAGCTGCGCTCACTATTCTGCTGGTGCAGTCAATGTGTACATACATTACATTACTTATCCTGTACTGATCCTGAGTTACATCCTGTATAATACTGCAGAGCTGCGCTCACTATTCTGCCGGTACAGTCACTGTGTACATACATTACATTACTTATCCTGTACTAATCCTGAGTTACATCCTGTATTATACTCCAGAGCTGCGCTCACTATTCTGCTGGTACAGTCACTGTGTACATACATTACATTACTTATCCTGTATTATACTCCAGAGCTGCACTCACTATTCTGCTGGTACAGTCACTGTGTACATACATTACATTACTTATCCTGTATTATACTCCAGAGCTGCGCTCACTATTCTGCTGGTACAGTCACAGTGTACATACATTACATTACTTATCCTGTATTATACTCCAGAGCTGCGCTCACTATTCTGCTGGTACAGTCACTGTGTAAATACATTACATTACTTATCCTGTACTGATCCTGAGTTACATCCTGTATTATACTCCAGAGCTGCACTCACTATTCTGCTGGTACAGTCACTGTGTACATACATTACATTACTTATCCTGTATTATACTCCAGAGCTGCGCTCACTATTCTGCTGGTACAGTCACTGTGTAAATACATTACATTACTTATCCTGTACTGATCCTGAGTTACATCCTGTATTATACTCCAGAGCTGCGCTCACTATTCTGCTGGTACAGTCACTGTGTACATACATTACATTACTTATCCTGTATTATACTCCAGAGCTGCGCTCACTATTCTGCTGGTACAGTCACTGTGTAAATACATTACATTACTTATCCTGTACTGATCCTGAGTTACATCCTGTATTATACTCCAGAGCTGCGCTCACTATTCTGCTGGTGCAGTCACTGTGTACATACATTACATTACTTATCCTGTACTGATCCTGAGTTACATCCTGTATTATACTCCAGAGCTGCGCTCACTATTCTGCTGGTGCAGTCACTGTATACATACATTACATTACTTATCCTGTATTATACTCCAGAGCTGCGCTCACTATTCTGCTGGTACAGTCACTGTGTAAATACATTACATTACTTATCCTGTACTGATCCTGAGTTACATCCTGTATTATACTCCAGAGCTGCGCTCACTATTCTGCTGGTGCAGTCACCGTGTACATACATTACATTACTTATCCTGTACTGATCCTGAGTTACATCCTGTATTATACTCCAGAGCTGCGCTCACTATTCTGCCGGTGCAGTCACTGTGTACATACATTACATTACTTATCCTATCCAGTATTATACTCCAGAGCTGCGCTCACTATTCTGCTGGTACAGTCACTGTGTACATACATTACATTACTTATCCTGTACTGATCCTGAGTTACATCCTGTATTATACTCCAGAGCTGCGCTCACTATTCTGCCGGTGCAGTCACTGTGTACATACATTACATTACTTATCCTGTACTGATCCTGAGTTACATCCTGTATTATACTCCAGAGCTGCACTCACTATTCTGCTGGTACAGTCACTGTGTAAATACATTACATTAATTATCCTGTACTGATCCTGAGTTACATCCTGTATTATACTCTAGAGCTGCACTCACTATTCTGCTGGTACAGTCACTGTGTACATACATTACATTACTTATCCTGTATTATACTCCAGAGCTGCACTCACTATTCTGCTGGTGCAGTCACTGTGTACATACATTACATTACTTATCCTGTACTGATCCTGAGTTATATCCTGTATTATACTCCAGAGCTGCGCTCACTATTCTGCTGGTGTAGTCACTGTGCACATACATTACATTACTTATCCTGTACTGATCCTGAGTTACATCAGTCACTGTGTACATACATTATATTACTTATCCTGTATTATACTCCAGAGCTGCGCTCACTATTCTGCTGGTGCAGTCACTGTATACATACATTACATTACTTCTCCTGTACTGATCCTGAGTTACATCCTGTATTATACTCCAGAGCTGCGCTCACTATTCTGCTAGTACAGTCACTGTGTACATACATTACATTACTTATCCTGTACTGATCCTGAGTTACATCTTGTATTATACTCCAGAGCTGCGCTCACTATTCTGCTGGTACAGTCACTGTGTACATACATTATATTACTTATCCTGTATTATACTCCAGAGCTGCGCTCACTATTCTGCTGGTACAGTCACTGTGTACATACATTACATTACTTATCCTGTACTGATCCTGAGTTACATCCTGTATTATACTCCAGAGCTGCGCTCACTATTCTGCTGGTACAGTCACTGTGTACATACATTACATTACTTATCCTGTACTAATCCTGAGTTACATCCTGTATTATACTCCAGAGCTGCGCTCACTATTCTGCTGGTGCAGTCACTGTGTACATACATTACATTACTGATCCTGTACTGATCCTGAGTTACATCCTGTATTATACTCCAGAGCTGCGCTCACTATTCTGCCGGTACAGTCACTGTGTACATACATTACATTACTTATCCTGTACTAATCCTGAGTTACATCCTGTATTATACTCCAGAGCTGCGCTCACTATTCTGCTGGTACAGTCACTGTGTACATACATTACATTACTTATCCTGTATTATACTCCAGAGCTGCACTCACTATTCTGCTGGTACAGTCACTGTGTACATACATTACATTACTTATCCTGTATTATACTCCAGAGCTGCGCTCACTATTCTGCTGGTACAGTCACTGTGTACATACATTACATTACTTATCCTGTACTGATCCTGAGTTACATCCTGTATTATACTCCAGAGCTGCGCTCACTATTCTGCTGGTACAGTCACTGTGTACTTACATTACATTACTTATCCTGTATTATACTCCAGAGCTGCGCTCACTATTCTGCTGGTACAGTCACTGTGTAAATACATTACATTACTTATCCTGTACTGATCCTGAGTTACATCCTGTATTATACTCCAGAGCTGCGCTCACTATTCTGCTGGTACAGTCACTGTGTACATACATTACATTACTTATCCTGTATTATACTCCAGAGCTGCGCTCACTATTCTGCTGGTACAGTCACTGTGTACATACATTACATTACTTCTCCTGTACTAATCCTGAGTTACATCCTGTATTATACTCCAGAGCTGCACTCACTATTCTGCTGGTACAGTCACTGTGTACATACATTACACTACTTATCCTGTACTGATCCTGAGTTACATCCTGTATTATACTCCAGAGCTGCGCTCACTATTCTGCTGGTACAGTCACTGTGTACATACATTACATTACTTATCCTGTACTGATCCTGAGTTACATCCTGTATTATACTCCAGAGCTGCGCTCACTATTCTGCTGGTGCAGTCACTGTGTACATACATTACATTACTTATCCTGTACTGATCCTGAGTTACATCCTGTATTATACTCCAGAGCTGCACTCACTATTCTGCTGGTGCAGTCACCGTGTACATACATTACATTACTTATCCTGTACTGATCCTGAGTTACATCCTGTATTATACTCCAGAGCTGCGCTCACTATTCTGCCGGTGCAGTCACTGTGTACATACATTACATTACTTATCCTGTACTGATCCTGAGTTACATCCTGTATTATACTCCAGAGCTGCACTCACTATTCTGCTGGTACAGTCACTGTGTACATACATTACATTACTTATCCTGTACTGATCCTGAGTTACATCCTGTATTATACTCCAGAGCTGCACTCACTATTCTGCTGGTACAGTCACTGTGTGCATACATTACATTACTTATCCTGTACTGATCCTGAGTTATATCCTGTATTATACTCCAGAGCTGCACTCACTATTCTGCTGGTACAGTCACTGTGTACATACATTACATTACTTATCCTGTATTATACTCCAGAGCTGCACTCACTATTCTGCTGGTGCAGTCACTGTGTACATACATTACATTACTTATCCTGTACTGATCCTGAGTTATATCCTGTATTATACTCCAGAGCTGCGCTCACTATTCTGCTGGTGTAGTCACTGTGTACATACATTACATTACTTATCCTGTACTGATCCTGAGTTACATCAGTCACTGTGTACATACATTATATTACTTATCCTGTATTATACTCCAGAGCTGCGCTCACTATTCTGCTGGTGCAGTCACTGTATACATACATTACATTACTTCTCCTGTACTGATCCTGAGTTACATCCTGTATTATACTCCAGAGCTGCGCTCACTATTCTGCTGGTACAGTCACTGTGTACATACATTACATTACTTATCCTGTACTGATCCTGAGTTACATCTTGTATTATACTCCAGAGCTGCGCTCACTATTCTGCTGGTACAGTCACTGTGTACATACATTATATTACTTATCCTGTATTATACTCCAGAGCTGCGCTCACTATTCTGCTGGTGCAGTCACTGTGTACATACATTACATTACTTCTCCTTTACTGATCCTGAGTTACATCCTGTATTATACTCCAGAGCTGCGCTCACTATTCTGCTGGTGCAGTCACTGTGTACATACATTACATTACTTATCCTGTACTGATCCTGAGTTATATCCTGTATTATACTCCAGAGCTGCGCTCACTATTCTGCTGGTACAGTCACTGTGTACATACATTATATTACTTATCCTGTATTATACTCCAGAGCTGCACTCACTATTCTGCTGGTGCAGTCACTGTGTACATACATTACATTACTTATCCTGTACTGATCCTGAGTTACATCCTGTATTATACTCCAGAGCTGCGCTCACTATTCTGCTGGTACAGTCACTGTGTACATACATTACATTACTTATCCTGTACTGATCCTGAGTTACATCCTGTATTATACTCCAGAGCTGCGCTCACTATTCTGCTGGTACAGTCGCTGTGTACATACATTACATTACTTATCCTGTACTGATCCTGAGTTATATCCTGTATTATACTCCAGAGCTGCACTCACTATTCTGCTGGTACAGTCACTGTGTACATACATTACATTACTTATCCTGTATTATACTCCAGAGCTGCGCTCACTATTCTGCTGGTACAGTCACTGTGTACATACATTACATTACTTATCCTGTATTATACTCCAGAGCTGCACTCACTATTCTGCTGGTACAGTCACTGTGTACATACATTACATTACTTATCCTGTACTGATCCTGAGTTACATCCTGTATTATACTCCAGAGCTGCGCTCACTATTCTGCTGGTACAGTCACTGTGTACATACATTACATTACTTATCCTGTACTGATCCTGAGTTACATCCTGTATTATACCCCAGAGCTGCACTCACTATTCTGCTGGTGCAGTCACTGTGTACATACATTACATTACTTATCCTGTACTGATCCTGAGTTACATCCTGTATTATACTCCAGAGCTGCACTCACTATTCTGCTGGTGCAGTCACTGTGTACATACATTACATTACTTATCCTGTACTGATCCTGAGTTACATCCTGTATTATACTCCAGAGCTGCGCTCACTATTCTGCTGGTGCAGTCACTGTGTACATACATTACATTACTTATCCTGTACTGATCCTGAGTTACATCCTGTATTATACTCCAGAGCTGCACTCACTATTCTGCTGGTACAGTCACTGTGTACATACATTACATTACTTATCCTGTATTATACTCCAGAGCTGCGCTCACTATTCTGCTGGTGCAGTCACTGTGTACATACATTATATTACTTATCCTGTATTATACTCCAGAGCTGCGCTCACTATTCTGCTGGTGCAGTCACTGTGTACATACATTACATTACTTATCCTGTACTGATCCTGAGTTACATCCTGTATTATACTCCAGAGCTGCACTCACTATTCTGCTGGTGCAGTCACTGTGTACATACATTACATTACTTATCCTGTACTGATCCTGAGTTACATCAGTCACTGTGTACATACATTATATTACTTATCCTGTATTATACTCCAGAGCTGCGCTCACTATTCTGCTGGTGCAGTCACTGTGTACATACATTACATTACTTATCCTGTACTGATCCTGAGTTATATCCTGTATTATACTCCAGAGCTGCGCTCACTATTCTGCTGGTGCAGTCACTGTGTACATACATTACATTACTTATCCTGTACTGATCCTGAGTTACATCCTGTATTATACTCCAGAGCTGCACTCACTATTCTGCTGGTACAGTCACTGTGTACATACATTACATTACTTATCCTGTATTATACTCCAGAGCTGCGCTCACTATTCTGCTGGTGCAGTCACTGTGTACATACATTATATTACTTATCCTGTATTATACTCCAGAGCTGCGCTCACTATTCTGCTGGTGCAGTCACTGTGTACATACATTACATTACTTATCCTGTACTGATCCTGAGTTACATCCTGTATTATACTCCAGAGCTGCACTCACTATTCTGCTGGTGCAGTCACTGTGTACATACATTACATTACTTATCCTGTACTGATCCTGAGTTACATCAGTCACTGTGTACATACATTATATTACTTATCCTGTATTATACTCCAGAGCTGCGCTCACTATTCTGCTGGTGCAGTCACTGTGTACATACATTACATTACTTATCCTGTACTGATCCTGAGTTATATCCTGTATTATACTCCAGAGCTGCGCTCACTATTCTGCTGGTGCAGTCACTGTGTACATACATTACATTACTTCTCCTGTACTGATCCTGAGTTACATACTGTATTTGTGCAGTCAGGGCTCAGCAGTAAGTAGACTCCCACGCGCTTCTCCTTACTACAGGTGACAGTTCCCCAGTTACATATAGGCCGATGCTAAGTGTCTCATTACCACATGGGCTAAAATCAGAGACACAATTAGAGTTACTAATGAAGGGGAAGACACAACTGTCCTGACACAGCGAGATCTGAATACGCATTATACTGACAAGGCGCTCGCTAGTATCCTCAGTGCCCCAGACACAGCACGTCAGAAGCAGATGATGAATAACTAAAGGGATATGACTGAGGAGGGCAACGGGTCAACATGCCGCCCGCCGGTAGTCACAGACCAGAGGGAGTCAGGACCTGGCATTAATGGGTGTTGTACAGTAAAAAGCTTTCTCCAATAAAAGGTTCTAATCAATTTCAAGATTTCTGCTTGCTGTCAGTGACTTTGAGCATCTTTTTCACATCCAGAGGCAAAACCCCCCATATTCGTCATTGCTGAGGGTTTGTTACAGTGCATCAGTCAAGACAGTCCTCTGTGGGTTGAACAGCCTTGATTCTAGACTGACACATTTTATCACCAGTGATACATTGTAGCAAACTTTGACTGGTTGATGTGTACAGTTCACAGAGGATCAACTAAACTGGATAAATTGTAGCAAAGCTCCAGCTCTACGAAGTGATGTCGGGAGAAGTTATCACCTGCTATTTGGAAGCAGAGGCGTAACATGAAGCTCCTGGGCCCCAATGCAAAATCTGTACCAGGCGCCCTAGCTATAATGTATTGTATATAGTGTGGGCCACCTCATATTGGGAAGAGAACACCTTATGGGCCCCCTAAGGCTCCTGGGACAATAATCTGGTGCTGGGCAGGAGACTGACCTGGAATATATTGGACAGGTCCCGCAGGTTGAAGATATAGTGGAACTTGATGGCGGTGGGCAGGAAGGTGGAGGTGACCTTCTGGTGGAGGGACAGTGCCAGGCTGATCAGCTGCTGCGTTGTCTTCTGCAGAGCGGCAGGGAAGTTGCCCACTTTCAGATGCTGGGTCAGGATGGTGCTATAGATGGTAGAGAGGGCATCCGTGCCAGGGAAGGACAGCGCAAACACACTGAAATGTCTCTGCAGACAGACAAAGAGTTGTCAGCTACGTCTTCACATCAGAAATCACCTGATATTGACAAATATTTACATAGATAGCCATGTATCTAATCCTAACATATGTGGTGCACTGAGCTGCTGTATCTAATCCTAACATGTGTGATGTACTGAGCTGCTGTATCTAATCCTAACATGTGTGGTGTACTCAGCTGCTGTATCTAACCCTAACATGTGTGGTGTACTGAGCTGCTGTATCTAATCCTAACATGTGGTGTACTGAGCTGCTGTATCTAATCCTAACATGTGTGGTGTACTGAGCTGCTGTATCTAATCCTAACATGCGGTGTACTGAGCTGCTGTATCTAATCCTAACATGTGTGGTGTACTTAGCTGCTGTATCTAATCCTAACATGTGTGGTGTACTGAGCTGCTGTATCTAATCCTAACATGTGTGGTGTACTGAGCTGCTGTATCTAATCCTAACATGTGTGATGTACTGAGCTGCTGTATCTAATCCTAACATGTGTGATGTACTGAGCTGCTGTATCTAATCCTAACATGTGTGGTGTACTGAGCTGCTGTATCTAATCCTAACATGTGTGATGTGCTGAGCTGCTGTATCTAATCCTAACATGTGTGATGTACTGAGCTGCTGTATCTAATCCTAACATGTGTGATGTACTGAGCTGCTGTATCTAATCCTAACATGTGTGGTGTACTGAGCTGCTGTATCTAATCCTAACATGTGTGATGTACTGAGCTGCTGTATCTAATCCTAACATGTGGTGTACTGAGCTGCTGTATCTAATCCTAACATGTGTGGTGTACTGAGCTGCTGTATCTAATCCTAACATGTGGTGTACTGAGCTGCTGTATCTAATCCTAACATGTGTGGTGTACTGAGCTGCTGTATCTAATCCTAACATGTGTGGTGTACTGAGCTGCTGTATCTAATCCTAACATGTGTGATGTACTGAGCTGCTGTATCTAACCCTAACATGTGTGGTGTACTGAGCTGCTGTATCTAACCCTAACATGTGTGATGTACTGAGCTGCTGTATCTAATCCTAACATGTGTGGTGTACTGAGCTGCTGTATCTAATCCTAACATGTGTGATGTACTGAGCTGATGTATCTAATCCTAACATGTGTGGTGTACTCAGCTGCTGTATCTAACCCTAACATGTGTGGTGTACTGAGCTGCTGTATCTAATCCTAACATGTGGTGTACTGAGCTGCTGTATCTAATCCTAACATGTGTGATGTGCTGAGCTTCTGTATCTAACCCTAACATGTGTGGTGTACTGAGCTGCTGTATCTAATCCTAACATGTGTGATGTACTGAGCTGCTGTATCTAATCCTAACATGTGTGATGTACTGAGCTGCTGTATCTAATCCTAACATGTGTGGTGTACTGAGCTGCTGTATCTAATCCTAACATGTATGATGTACTGAGCTGCTGTATCTAATCCTAACATGTGGTGTACTGAGCTGCTGTATCTAACCCTAACATGTGTGGTGTACTGAGCTGCTGTATCTAATCCTAACATGTGGTGTACTGAGCTGCTGTATCTAATCCTAACATGTGTGGTGTACTGAGCTGCTGTATCTAATCCTAACATGTGTGATGTGCTGAGCTGATGTATCTAATCCTAACATGTGTGATGTACTGAGCTGATGTATCTAATCCTAAAATGTGTGGTGTACTGAGTTGCTGTATCTAATCCTAACATGTGTGATGTACTGAGCTACTGTATCTAATCCTAACATGTATGATGTACTGAGCTGCTGTATCTAATCCTAACATGTGTGGTGTACTGAGCTGCTGTATCTAATCCTAACATGTGTGATGTACTGAGCTGCTGTATCTAATCCTAACATGTGTGATGTACTGAGCTGCTGTATCTAATCCTAACATGTGTGATGTACTGAGCTACTGTATCTAATCCTAACATGTGTGATGTACTGAGCTGCTGTATCTAATCCTAACATGT
Source organism: Leptodactylus fallax (assembly GCA_947044405.1). Lineage (NCBI taxonomy): Eukaryota > Metazoa > Chordata > Amphibia > Anura > Leptodactylidae > Leptodactylus > Leptodactylus fallax. The sequence goes on along the minus strand of CAMRHE010001206.1, from coordinate 6,138 downwards.
GTGATGTACTGAGCTGCTGTATCTAACCCTAACATGTGTGGTGTACTGAGCTGCTGTATCTAATCCTAACATGTATGATGTACTGAGCTGATGTATCTAATCCTAACATGTGTGGTGTACTGAGCTGCTGTATCTAATCCTAACATGTGTGATGTGCTGAGCTGATGTATCTAATCCTAACATGTGTGATGTACTGAGCTGCTGTATCTAATCCTAACATGTGTGATGTGCTGAGCTGATGTATCTAATCCTAACATGTGTGATGTACTGAGCTGCTGTATCTAATCCTAACATGTGTGGTGTACTGAGCTGCTGTATCTAATCCTAACATGTGTGATGTGCTGAGCTGATGTATCTAATCCTAACATGTGTGATGTACTGAGCTGCTGTATCTAATCCTAACATGTGTGGTGTACTGAGCTGCTGTATCTAATCCTAACATGTGTGGTGTACTGAGCTGCTGTATCTAATCCTAACATGTGTGGTGTACTGAGCTGCTGTATCTAACCCTAACATGTGTGGTGTACTGAGCTGCTGTATCTAATCCTAACATGTGTGGTGTACTGAGCTGCTGTATCTAATCCTAACATGTGTGGTGTACTGAGCTGCTGTATCTAATCCCAACATGTGTGATGTGCTGAGCTTCTGTATCTAACCCTAACATGTGTGGTGTACTGAGCTGCTGTATCTAATCCTAACATGTGTGATGTACTGAGCTGCTGTATCTAATCCTAACATGTGTGATGTACTGAGCTGCTGTATCTAACCCTAACATGTGTGGTGTACTGAGCTGCTGTATCTAATCCTAACATGTATGATGTACTGAGCTGCTGTATCTAATCCTAACATGTGGTGTACTGAGCTGCTGTATCTAACCCTAACATGTGTGGTGTACTGAGCTGCTGTATCTAATCCTAACATGTGGTGTACTGAGCTGCTGTATCTAATCCTAACATGTGGTGTACTGAGCTGCTGTATCTAATCCTAACATGTGTGGTGTACTGAGCTGCTGTATCTAATCCTAACATGTGTGATGTGCTGAGCTGATGTATCTAATCCTAACATGTGTGATGTACTGAGCTGATGTATCTAATCCTAACATGTGTGATGTACTGAGCTGCTGTATCTAATCCTAACATGTGTGATGTGCTGAGCTGATGTATCTAATCCTAACATGTGTGATGTACTGAGCTGCTGTATCTAATCCTAACATGTGTGGTGTACTGAGCTGCTGTATCTAATCCTAACATGTGTGGTGTACTGAGCTGCTGTATCTAATCCTAACATGTGTGGTGTACTGAGCTGCTGTATCTAACCCTAACATGTGTGGTGTACTGAGCTGCTGTATCTAATCCTAACATGTGTGGTGTACTGAGCTGCTGTATCTAATCCTAACATGTGTGGTGTACTGAGCTGCTGTATCTAATCCTAACATGTGTGATGTGCTGAGCTTCTGTATCTAACCCTAACATGTGTGGTGTACTGAGCTGCTGTATCTAATCCTAACATGTGTGATGTACTGAGCTGCTGTATCTAATCCTAACATGTGTGATGTACTGAGCTGCTGTATCTAACCCTAACATGTGTGGTGTACTGAGCTGCTGTATCTAATCCTAACATGTATGATGTACTGAGCTGCTGTATCTAATCCTAACATGTGGTGTACTGAGCTGCTGTATCTAATCCTAACATGTGGTGTACTGAGCCGCTGTATCTAATCCTAACATGTGGTGTACTGAGCTGCTGTATCTAATCCTAACATGTGTGGTGTACTGAGCTGCTGTATCTAATCCTAACATGTGTGATGTGCTGAGCTGATGTATCTAATCCTAACATGTGTGATGTACTGAGCTGATGTATCTAATCCTAACATGTGTGGTGTACTGAGTTGCTGTATCTAATCCTAACATGTGTGATGTACTGAGCTACTGTATCTAATCCTAACATGTATGATGTACTGAGCTGCTGTATCTAATCCTAACATGTGTGGTGTACTGAGCTGCTGTATCTAATCCTAACATGTGTGATGTACTGAGCTGCTGTATCTAATCCTAACATGTGTGATGTACTGAGCTGCTGTATCTAATCCTAACATGTGTGATGTACTGAGCTACTGTATCTAATCCTAACATGTGTGATGTACTGAGCTGCTGTATCTAATCCTAACATGTGTGATGTACTGAGCTGCTGTATCTAACCCTAACATGTGTGGTGTACTGAGCTGCTGTATCTAATCCTAACATGTATGATGTACTGAGCTGATGTATCTAATCCTAACATGTGTGGTGTACTGAGCTGCTGTATCTAATCCTAACATGTGTGATGTGCTGAGCTGATGTATCTAATCCTAACATGTGTGATGTACTGAGCTGCTGTATCTAATCCTAACATGTGTGATGTGCTGAGCTGATGTATCTAATCCTAACATGTGTGATGTACTGAGCTGATGTATCTAATCCTAACATGTGTGGTGTACTGAGTTGCTGTATCTAATCCTAACATGTGTGATGTACTGAGCTACTGTATCTAATCCTAACATGTGTGATGTACTGAGCTGCTGTATCTAATCCTAACATGTGTGATGTACTGAGCTGCTGTATCTAATCCTAACATGTGTGATGTACTGAGCTGCTGTATCTAACCCTAACATGTGTGATGTACTGAGCTGCTGTATCTAATCCTAACATGTGTGAGGTACTGAGCTGATGTATCTAATCCTAACATGTGTGGTGCACTGAGCTGCTGTATCTAATCCTAACATGTGTGATGTACTGAGCTGCTGTATCTAATCCTAACATCTGTGATGTGCTGAGCTGCTGTATCTAATCCTAACATGTGTGATGTACTGAGCTGCTGTATCTAATCCTAACATCTGTGATGTGCTGAGCTGCTGTATCTAATCCTAACGTGTGTGATGTACTGAGCTGCTGTATCTAACCCTAACAGGTGTGATGTACTGAGCTGCTGTATCTAATCCTAACGTGTGATGTACTGAGCTACTGTATCTAATCCTAACATGTGTGATGTACTGAGCTGCTGTATCTAATCCTAACGTGTGTGATGTACTGAGCTGCTGTATCTAATCCTAACAGGTGTGATGTACTGAGCTGCTGTATCTAATCCTAATATGTGTGATGTACTGAGCTGCTGTATCTAATCCTAATATGTGTGATGTACTGAGCTACTGTATCTAATCCTAACATGTGTGATGTACTGAGCTGCTGTATCTAATCCTAATATGTGTGATGTACTGAGCTGCCAAATCATCATTTGTTTGTTATGCAGTTTGCTGAGTTGTGTATCTAATCCTAACATATACTATACTGTCTGAGGGTGGGTTCACACTTGTAGCGGCACTCCGTCCTGCATGTCCCACTTTGTTTCCGACGAAAAAAACAGCTTTGCGGCGCAGAGGGTGCAATCGGACACCCGCGCATTGCTTTAAAAACCCAATCAAGTGATTCGCGGAGGACGGAGTGCCGCCGCAAGTGTGAACCCACCCTCATGAGCCATGTATCCAATCCTAACGTGTGATTTACTGAATTGCTGTATTTAAGGTTAAGACCATCATGTGAGATTGTGATGCTGTGTGTTGAGCTGCGTATCTAATCCTATCACATGTGATACTGTCTGCTTAGTTGATGAATCTAAACTCATCATGTGTGATACTGTCTGCTGAGCTGTGTACCTAATCCTATCTCATGTGATACTGTCTTCTGAGCTGTGTATCTAATCTCTCCTGTGTGATACTGTCTGCTGAGCTGTGTATCTAATCTTACCTCGTGTGATACTATCTGCTGAGCTGTGTATCTAATCTCACCTGTGTGATACCCTCTGCTAAGATGTGTATTGAATCCGACCATATGTCATATAGTCTGCTGAGCTGTGTATCTAATCCCATCATACGTGATACCGGCTGTTTAGCTGTGTATGTAATTCCACCATGTGTGATATTGTTTGCTAAGCTGTGTATCTAATCCTATAAAGTCTGATACTGTCTGCTGAGTTGATAAATGTAAGCTCATCATATGTGATAGCCTACTGAGCTGTGTATCTAATCCAATATATTTGATATTGTCAGCTGAGCTGTGAATCCAATTCCACCATATGTGATACAGTCTGCTGAGCTGTGTATCTAATCCTTTATGTGATACTGTCTGCTGAGCTGTGTATCTAATTCTATATGTGATACTGTCTGCTGAGCTGTGTATCCAATTCTATAAAGTGGGATACTGTCTGCTGAGTTGATAACTCTAAGCTCACCATATGTGATACAGTCTGCTGAGCTGATGTGATACTGATGTCTGCTGAAACTGGCAGTGTCAGTTCTGGGGATACAGCGCCTTTAAGTGCCCGCCTAGCTGTGCTGCCTCAGTGCGGTGGATCTGACCTGTAGCCGGGGGTTGATGGTGAAGCTGCCGGCGGTCGGGTTCATGCAGGACACGTACTGGACATTCATTATCTCTTTCATCGTCAGCTTGTTCCGGTCGTACCTTCAACAAAAATAGATTTGCAACCTTATACTCTATGCCCTCCAGACTAATACATGTTACCTGCGCTGATACATTGTAACAAACTATCAGAACAGGAAAGACATATTTGTATATTTGAGACATATCGAAGGGGTTGTCCAGGAATTTATATTTATGTGATCAGTGGGGAGAGGGGTGGAGAGGATCAGCTGAATGGGGTCGCATCCAACGCCCGCACTATATATAACACAGAGCTGGAAGCAGAAGGCTCCGTGCCATCCCAGACCTGATAGGGTTTGTGACAATGTATCAGTGTAAGTCACAGATGTGTGACACACATTGATTTGCGCTGCGGCTACCACTGTAGATTGCCTAAGATAATACATTGTAACAACCCATCCACTGTGAGCAGATCTAGGTCATCACAGGTGTTCTGGGTATTTCCATTCACTTTCAGCAAGCAGAGATCTTGAAAATGGTGAAAAATTGAAACAAAACCTGTGTTAAAAGGGCAAAAACTTAGTTGTGTAAGAGCACTAAGTGTTAGAGATGCTGCAGTGGTGGCTGCTCACCAGTGGCCGTAGTCCATGTGCTGGCGGATCAGCGTGTGCGGCTGCACTGTCCCATACGTGTCCACCTCCGGCATGTTCATGTCATCAATGAAGTAGATGAGCTTCTTCGTTCCTGGCGGGCCGTAGTTCCTTCCAGATTTCTTCTCTAATGGCTTCTCTAGGATGGCTGAAGGTAGAGAGGTACACATGGTAAGATGTCAGTATATACAGTATACAGCGCAAATCTATGAGCAGCGGCTACACTCAGGTCACTAGAGGACGGTCTGCTTGTATGATGATACGTGTTATATGGCCAATCACACCCTGTTATCATCCCTGTTACATTCCTATAAAAAAACAATTAAGGTAAGGTTTTTAAGAAGATAAAAAAACCTCTCATAGATAACTGAGCAGCCTGTGGCTCAGAACTAGCAGTGTGAAGGAAACCTGCCAGAGACACAACAAAAAGAGAGAAAGTATAACACGTAGAGGAACTTGTGATAGGAGGAGAAGCTACACAAAGAAAAGATTGAAGCAATGACCTGTGTGGCATGAAAGAGGGGCAGGCAAAACAGCGGTATACACTGACACCTCTCTGACAACACTTCTGTCTGTAGGTAGTGACATAAAATATCACTGTAACTATATCCCGAACCATAAGTGTTTATATATGATATGATGAGTTTATGAAAAAGTTATATTCTTGTACATAGGAGCAGTATTATAGTAGTTATATTCTTGTACATAGGAGCAGTATTATAGTAGTTATATTCTTGTACATAGGAGTAGTATTATAGTAGTTATATTCTTGTACATAGGAGGTAGTATTATAGTAGTTATATTCTTGTACATAGGAGCAGTATTATAGTAGTTATATTCTTGTACATAGGAGCAGTATTATAGTAGTTATATTCTTGTACATAGGAGCAGTATTATAGTAGTTATATTCTTGTACATAGGAGCAGTATTATAGTAGTTATATTCTTGTACATAGGAGCAGTATTATAGTAGTTATATTCTTGTACATAGGAGTAGTATTATAGTAGTTATATTCTTGTACATAGGAGCAGTATTATAGTAGTTATATTCTTGTACATAGGATCAGTATTATAGTA